>OZ010711.1:19717267-19972710 GCA_963932345.1 Ophion ventricosus | reverse complement strand
AAACTCGATAAGGATTCCCATTAATATACAACACTCAGCACCCGAAGTCAGGCCTCCTTGTACCCCAAGTGCAAGTTCACAGTACTCAAAAGCGTCGGTTTGCATGAGAATGGCGCGTCACCTCTGCACGCATAAATAAGGCTCATTTTTCCATCAGAATGGCTGTCCCACATTTTTGGACTAACGTGTATGCGCATGAATTTCCATTGCCGAATGTCTATAAATCACAGCGACGCGCCTTGCGGCTCCTATTCTCGTGGTTTGCCTCCTCGTTTTCCTCCAGATCTTTACCTCAATCCAACGTGCGCCATGGAGACCCAACATCTTGGCGAGTCTCTCGTTCACGAACTTTGCGAAAGGTTGATTTCCCGAGTGCACCAGTTGCTTTTTGCCTCCCAGGGTTGGCATAATTCATTTTTGCTTTGCGATTGTTGCAGAACCACAGCAGGACGGAAGGTTCACAACAAGGCCCAAGCTAGTTGGGCCACAATGAGGGACGAGAGCAGAGAAATGATGGCTCTCTGGCCTGACATTATGAGAGATCTTACAGAATCCGGTCGGCAACTGGATATCCCAGAGGCGTTGAGGTGGTTCACTAAGGTATTTATTCCATATAGCATTCTCATTTAGACTTGCTTACTTTTTTTTTCTTTCTCTCTGTTGTAATTTATTGGATCGAATTATTAAAAAATTTATTGGATCTGATCACAAGAATAAAATTCAATGATTTTTGCCCGTCTAAAATTCTATATATATGCATATATATCAGCGCGGGGGGGGGGGGGGGGCATTTTTACATATATTTTTTGAAATATAATTATTTTAATTAAATAATATAATGAGTATTTGAATTATTACTTACATTGAAATTTAAAATTCACATTTCAATATAGTGTATGTATATTATTTTTATCCTATATATAAATATATATAAAGGGTGTTTCAAAATGATCTGACATTTTAAATGGCGCGCCATTTTTTTGTGGCGAACATAGAATACTAATCTTTGACAACTGGCAACAGGAATAATAATATTAATATATCTCTAGGACGAAAGATTCAGGATATAGAAATGGGCATTCGATTCTTACTGTGCATATATATTATTACTCGAAATTCAAAAATATTCTTGATTAATGTTAAAAATATTCCTACTTTTTTATTCTTTTATTTTAGGTTTTGCAATACAACGTTCCAACTGGCAAGAAATATCGCGCTCTGGCACTCGTCGCAGCCTACAAAATGCTCGCCCAACCGGAAGACCTTACCGAGGAGAATTTACGACTAGCAAGAATCCTCGGATGGTGCGTCGAAATGGTGAGTAATCGCTTTGCACATAAAATTTATACTTCCAGTTTTTGTCTCGAAGGATCAAAGAAAAAAATTGAGAATTTTTATTCTTTTTTCGTGGAAAAAAATTGCAAAATTATTGATAATAGATAATAAATAATCAAGTAATTTTCCCCGATCCTCAGATCCATGTCTACTTTATACTCGAGGATGATATAATCGATCGCTCGATAACACGACGAGGACAAAAGTGCTGGTATCTCTGCAACGACGTTGGCCTGGCGGCAATAAACGATGGAATTTTCATCGGTGAAGCCGTTCATCAGTTGGTCAGAAAGCACTTCAAGGGCAAGCCCTACTATCTGGACATCGTTGAAACGCTCGCCGATGTAAGAGACGACCGCCTTTTTTTTTATATACATTTTTCACACGAAATTCGGCCTTATGATCACATTGTTCGAAGGGTTAAGATATCAAGCCTGCTTGCAATAATAATAATTGTCTTTCCGAACATCGTCTCGTGTTTGCAGAACAAGCTGAAAACGGTGGTAGGCCAAACACTGGATCTGCTGTCGACTCAGTTTGGTCGCAAACCGAATTTCGAGCAGTTCACGATGGATCGTTACAACGCGATCACCAAACACAAAACGGGATTTTACACGTTCGTTATGCCGGTCACCTTGGCCATGTACTTAGTGAGTCAACGAATACGCTTTGAATCCAGCGCACGACCAATGCTTTACTTTGCCGTTATTACAATTATTATTTTCAGGCTGGTATAACCGACGCCGAAGTTCACAGGCAGGCTAAAACGATTCTACTGGAGATGGGTCATTTTTATCAAGTGCAGGACGATTATCTGGATTGTTACGGTGACCCAAGGGTGACCGGTAAAGTCGGCAGGGACATACAGGAGGGCAAGTGCTCATGGCTGGCGGTCGTCGCACTCCAACGAGCCACATCGGCGCAACGACAAATTTTCGAAGTACGTAATCCCTTTGCCTCCTCATGGAGAAAGCTTTGCTTTCGTGCGAAAAAGGCACATTTTCATGCTCGAGTATTTCGTACCTTCCGAGCAGTAAGCAAATCATATTCGGAAAATATGTCCGGATGTGTGTGTGTGTGTGATTAGCAGTCAAAATTTAAGGTATTCCTTTCGCGAAGGGCCGTATTTTGTGGGTGGATAAGACAGGGCCTTTTTTTTTAATCATTAGTCGATTACAATGGTGCTTGATAAAAACAAGTTACAATCAATTATTATACCCAACGATGAACTGAAATGAAAAATTTCTCATAAATTTTGTAGATTTAGACATTTTTACATTTTCTCTGAAAAGTTGCGGTTACGGAAATTCTCCTAGTCACATTTCTCTAAGTTTTAACATTAATATTTCCTTTATATATTCGGTGACGTCCTGTTTTTATTTTCATTGCGGAATCTTTAGAATTGTTTACATGCTTAGAGCATGTTTATATCGGACATCTAGAGTCATTTAGTATATCAATTAGATAGAAATGTGGTCAGTATGTCATCTCCATAAAGTGCTGCTTAAATTAGGCAATTTTTAAAGTCCTAATTTTTAGTCGAAAGTTCGGTCACTTAGCTTAAAACTTTACCAGTATACTGGGACGTATTTTTACTTAATTGTTGACGAAAAACAGTTAATTGTTAAATGTTCGGGTTCGTGAAAGGAATACCTTAAATCGATATGACTTACGAACGACTCTAGCTGAGTTGGAATTTGTCGCACATTCGAAATGCTGACACATCATTTTCTTGAAAATTTTACTTATCCATCCCGGCAAATTCGCCTAATACAAGGTCTTTTTTCCCCGCAGGAATGTTACGGCGTGGACGACCCGGACAAAGTGGCGTGCGTGAAACATTTATACGACGAGTTGGCCCTCTCAACGACGTATTCGATTTACGAAGAGGAAAGTTACAATCTCTTGAATACTCACATACAACAAATATCTCGAGGTCTTCCCCACGACTTGTTCTTCAAACTCCTTTCAAAGATCTATCGTCGTGATGCTTAAGGCAAAAAAAAACAAGCAACCCGGACGAATTCATCGGAAAAAGAAAAGAAAAAAGGGAATCGAATGTATAATTTTTTATCGGATATAGCTGTAATTATATAAGGGTGTATGCAGCGATGGGGCACAGAGAATCAACGTCTAATTTTATCGATACCGTGCGCAACGCAAATGGCCAATTTTTGTTACCAAATAATTCCGAATGGACTCTCATCTCCAACCCGGTGTCAACGACCCCTTTTATCGTCACTCGAATATCCTCGTTTCTTTACCTCATAGTACCGAGAACAAAGAGGGTCCAAGAGGCGACGAAAAAAAAAAACACTTTTGTAATCGAGTACGAACTTTATATACATTTTTCATGTTCATAATGTTTAACAATGTCACTGTTATCACCGTGCGTTATCTCGGAGACATAATTACGAAAAACAGCGGTGAAAGGAAAATTGTAACCTCGCACAGAGTATTCTAAACGATGCATGCTTCACTGGAGCTAAAAACTCTACAATGGAAGGCGTTTTTGTATTTTCTAAAACGAGAATATTTTATCGAAGACTCGTCCGTTTTTCGGCAAAGTTTGGACCAAACGTTCTTACGCACGCGTCACTCAGTCTACGTCTAAGACAAAATTGGAAAAGCTCAAAGGAGAATAATGAACTGACTGTCGCAGTTTCCTTTCCTGGACACTCGACTCTACTACGTCGTCCGGGGAAATAAAAGTCTGGACAATAAGGTGGATTGTGGAATCGCGAACAGCTGGAGTTTTATCGGCAATGCACTCGATATATCGCGGAGAAAACCGCACGAAATTATTTTTTTGATAACGATGCAACGGATTGACACCGGAAGTTAAACGTGTTTCCACATCTAAAAAATCGGCATTCAACATTCTCAGTCGAAACGCCCGAGTCTCCTTCAGGAAAATGTGACAAATCTTTCGTTCCAATCACAATGGCAAGTTCGGATTGTAGCCGTTGGTGGCCTCACCAAGCGACGTGTAGTGCGTCTGTCAATTCATCTTCGTAGGCTTGTGGATCGATACATTTAGCGCGATACGTCCGCGCCACTTTTGAGCTACGTCTTTTTACAAGGACATTTTGCGCCCTTCGATAGATATATCAACGGCTCGCCTCGCTGACTTTAGTCTCTTGCCGTCTATGTAGTTCTTCATGTGTCGCTCGAATCGATTCATCTGCTTCTTCGTAGACTGCAAAAAGGGGTAAAAAATCGTTAATTCGATTTCCTGGCGGGGGAAGAGGGGGGGGGAGTAGTTGGCAGCTTACCCGACTGATGTCGACGTCGGTTTTCCAATCGGGTCGCACCACGTAGTCTTTGTTCGAGGGCGCCGGAACGCGGGCCCTGCCGACCCAGCCTTTGTCACCGGGCCTGAGCAGCCTGAGAATCGGAATAACGAATGAGCGTGAGATAATTTTAATCCCATTAGAATCTTGAAAGAATATTGCACGGAAGTTGCCTCTGCGAGGAGGTAGACTGAGAGGGAAACGTACTTAGTGTCGCTCTTTAGAGCTTTATTGATATCCTGAGATTTCTGGGATGTTTCGCCCTCATCGGGTTTGCGCCGTTTCTGGGGCGTTTGCTCCAGGTCCCTCTGGAATCGTTCCTCCTTCGAGAGAGCCTTGAAGTCGGCGGAGAGATTGAATATTGGTCTGGCCCATTCGTTTATCAGTTTGCCAGCTTTTTCCTTGTTGTCTTTCGTTTCACGGGGATGCTTGTATAGGTACATCACGGCTTTACCGATACCCGAGTGCTTCAGAGATGACTGATCGATCCGTGGAAACTGAAAGCCGAATCGACACAGATTTTCATCATCGCTGTTCTTTGTGTTATTATTATTATTATTTGGAGACGGGTACAACTGACGCCCAAATTGACAACTGTCCAACGGAACCACACCGGCGCAGCGAAAAATTTCCGCGGCACGCACTTCTTTTGCCTCCCCATTGAGGAAACTTGGCTTTTGTGAAAAAGGCAGATTTTTCATGAACGAGTGTTCCACACGTTCCGTATAGTGAGAAAATCATATTTGAAAAAAAATAACCGGGTTTGAGTGCGTAGTCAGCGGGGAAAATTTAAATCGCTATAAGGTACACCGATCAGTGAATGGACGAAAGCTGATTTATATTTAAAACAAGTAAATAATATGAATTGTCGATAAAAACTCAAATCACTATAATTTAGCAAAAAAAATCACAGGTCTCGTTAAAACCAATTTGTGGTACTTGCAAACCGCGCAACTTAGTTACGATACGGTTGTGCACAGTAGATGTTCTAAAGGCGAAAACAAAAGTTTTTATGAGTTTTGAGGGTAAGTATTACTTTTATTATTTAAGATAGAATTAATCTTTGAATTTTCGCAATTTTTTTAAATGAATTCGTAATAATAGGTCAGAATTAGACATGTTTATTCACTAGTGCTGTATTCTAATCGCTTTCCAGTGAATGACCACATGAGCTATCTCCTGATAATTCATAAAGCAAAGTGAAAAATTTAGTTCGTCTGCTCGAAATTGCAAAATTAATTACTGATTAGCATTGAGAATGGACATTTCATCAAATGTTGTCATAAAATCATGCCATGCGTTTTTTAAATTTTGTCAAAATCTAATTTTCTGTTTCTCTGTCGAAACAAACTTTAATAGGTATTTGAGAATGTTACGTTTAAAAAAAAAATAAAACTTTTTGTATTTTCTATGAAAACGCATATCATATGTATAAGAATATTATTTAATAAAGATAAATAATAAATCGTTATTCTTTACAGCGTTCATATAGACTACCCGCCCATTTACTAGTCGTCGAGTGTCCATTTACTGGTAATTTCGTCCATTCACTGGCGATTTAGTCATTTCGCTACTGATTTCTCAATTCCTCCAATATTATTACTTGCAATTATTTCGAATATTTTTTTCTACTATCAGAATCATATCTTTTGTTAGCAATAGCAATTCAAAAGTTTGTTTTTATAATATTTTCATTATAGAGTCAATC
This sequence comes from Ophion ventricosus, assembly GCA_963932345.1. Classification (NCBI taxonomy): domain Eukaryota; kingdom Metazoa; phylum Arthropoda; class Insecta; order Hymenoptera; family Ichneumonidae; genus Ophion; species Ophion ventricosus. The sequence goes on along the minus strand of OZ010711.1, from coordinate 19,966,374 downwards.
TGAATCCTATAGTGTCGTTATTCGTCCATTCGTTTACTGTTATGGTATCGTCGGTTTACCGTAACTTGCGAACGACTCTAGCTGTCCAAATTTGTCACACATTTCGAACGGTGTCGCATCATTTTCGTAAAAACCGATGGTCACGGTTCCATAGAATATCGAATTTGCAATTCAAAAATTCTGGTATACAAATACGTCTAGGGACAAAAGTTATACAAAAATTTGAAATGATTGGAAATTCAATTTTTTCAGGACGTTATGTGCAATATATTCCATCTTCTTCTTCTTCTTCTTCTTACCTCTATTAATAATTTAAGAAGACTGTCGCGTATTCTGATGGAAGGTAAAGACCGATCGGGCATAGGCGCGAGCCAATCAGTCAATACGGAGAGTACGTTGTGCTCGAGGAACGCAAGCTGCAAATCGTGCTTCTTCAATTGCGACAATACTTTGGGTAACATTGCGATTTTGTTGGTGGCCGGTTTGCTCATCTGGTTCAATTTTCTGTCATCGTCCGAGGCGGTTTTCATGTCTGCCAATAATTGTGCTATTATGTCGTCGTTGTCGTTTATGATGTCGATGTCTTTGCGCTTCCGGCGTCGCGTCTGTTCCTCCTTCTTGCGCTGCAGCATCCTGTCGAAATCCGATATCGTATCGTCCCTGGAGAAGACAAAAAGTGTCAAGTCTCAATGTGCAATTTGTTTCAATTTTTCACTTCATCGTGGCCGATTTTGTTTGAACTTACACGTATTCGTTCCTGAGCAATGCGGAACAAAGAAAGTACATTTAGGCGGGCCAAGATGGCGAGTATTTGGAGATAGGCACTTTGAGGGATGGCCAGAGGGTGAGAAAAAAAAACTTTTTTTTTTGCACACCTATTTCTCATTGGTATATATCCAGGGTGGTTTATAATTATTAGGGTTTTCTGAGCACATAGGATATGTCGGGAGCAGAGCATTCTTTTTTTTTCAAATGTCATACGACAAAAAATGGCCGATATATTCGCGTTGAAAGTCCGACACTGAGCAAATAATGGTACAGTAGTTGCTCACGTGGCAATTTTTTTTCTTCAAGTATTAAAAGAAAATGACTGAATCGTATTATTGATTCACAATGTGAGCCTCCATGTTCATTATTTTTTAGAGGAAAAAATTCATTTGTTCGAACGTGGATTCAAGGCCGCGCTCGATTCGGTTTGCGGTGTCCGCGTGTGAGCAGGGATTGTACCATTTTTTATTACTTGGACTTTGAACGCAAATATCTCGGTTAATTTTTAGCGTACGACATTTAAAGAAGGGGATTTTGCTCAAAATGACAGAACCTATATGCTCACAAAGAGAATCCTAATAGTATGAATCGGTGTCTACGAATTGGAGGAATTAGTACTCACTGATCTGGCTCGCCGCGATTCTCGATTATTCCTTCATCCGAATCTTCGCCGTCGTCTTGATTAGCAGGCGCCGACGCAGCGCTCGCCACTTCCGGAGTCTTCTCCTCGTCCGGTTGATCTTCCGTCGTTTCTGTCTTTTCCTCCTCATCCTCGAGTTTCTTTCGACGCTTAGCGGACGTGCCTTCTTCGTCGTCCTCTTCTTCAGAATCCGAGAGTTTGTGTTTCGAGCGTTGAGTGGTTTTTATCGCCTCGTCGTCGTCATCATCATCGCCGTCCGAGTCTGATATCCGTCTGCGTCGTTTTCCTGCATCCGAGCCGTTGGAATCGCGGCTCGGGCTTCGCGATCGCGATTTTGCCCTTGAACCTGATCTCGATCTCGAGCCCGCCGACTTGGCGCCTTCTGGCGAGCCCGATCGCGAGCGAGATCGCGACGCCGATCTCGATCTTGCCGAGCCCACGGAGCGCGAACGCGATCTTGAATTTCGCGAGCCTGAACGTGATCGCGAACGCGATCGGGATGTTGCGCCGCGTGATCCCGAGCGCGATCGGGATCGCGATGCCGATTTTCTCGAACCTGAGCGCGATCGCGATCGGGATGTAGCTCTTCTTGATCCTGAACGCGAGCGCGATCGGGACGCAGCTTTTCTTGATCCTGAACGCGATCGTGATCGGGACGCAGCTTTACTTGATCCAGAACGCGATCGAGATCGGGATGCCGCTTTTCTCGATCCTGAGCGCGATCGTGATCGGGATGCTGCTTTTCTCGATCCTGAGCGCGATCGTGATCGAGATCGGGATGCCGCTTTTCTCGATCCTGAACGCGATCGAGATCGGGATGCCGCTTTTCTCGATCCTGAGCGGGATCGCGATCTGGATGCAGCTTTTCTCGATCCTGAGCGCGATCGCGATCTGGATACAGCTTTTCTCGATCCTGATCGCGATCGCGATCTGGATGCAGCTTTTCTCGATCCTGAGCGCGATCGGGACCGGGATGCCGCTTTTCTTGATCCTGAACGCGAGCGCGATCGGGACGCAGCTTTTCTTGATCCTGAGCGTGATCGTGATCGGGATGCTGCTTTCCTCGATCCTGATCGCGATCGCGATCGTGATGCAGCTTTTCTTGATCCTGAGCGTGATCGCGATCGGGATGCTGCTTTCCTCGATCCTGATCGCGATCTCGATCTTGATTCTGCTTTCCTCGATCCCGATCTCGATCGTGACCCTGCTTTCCTCGATCCCGATCTCGATCGTGACCCTGCTTTCCTCGATCCCGATCTCGATCTAGATCTCGACCGCGAAGCTGATCGGGACGCGGCTTTGCGGGATCCCGATCTCGACCTCGATTCCCTGTTGGAGTTAACGGGCGATGCGGGTCTCGATCCCGATTCTGAGCGCGATCGCGGCTTGTTCTCAGGACTGGCCGATCGCGAGCGCGATCCTCGTGGCGAATTTGGTTTCGAGCTGTCCGCCGATGGCGATCGACTGTGATGCCGATCCCTCGGGGAGTTCGGAGTGGCCGAATCAGCGATCGGCGACCTTGACTTCGCTCCCTCCCGGCTCGATCCCGAATTCGAGCGGGACCGCGAGCCGTTCTTAGCAGTTGGCGATCGTTCCCCAGACTCGTGCGATCCCGATCGCGAGCGTATCGTCGCGACCTTGGAACGCGGTGACGAATCGCGCGATCGGCTTTTCGAGCGCGATCGCCTCGGCGACTTTGAGTTTGTATGGGAGCCCGCGGGCGAACCAGGTGCACTGTTACCTTTGTGCTGCGCCTCTGGCGAGCGGGAACCGCTTTTGGCCGACATCGAGCCCGACCTTGAACGTGAGCCTCGAGCGACTCGCCTAGGCGATTCGGACCTTGCTGGTGATGGAGACCTCGAAGAGGCGGCTGATCCGTTGGACCGTGGCGAAGCTATCTGGCCATGCGACGGCGAAGATCTTCCGGACCTGCAAACATTATTTCCCATTCGATTTTTTTGCTTTTCTTCCGATATTTCCATTATTTTTTAATTTTCCGCCGCTGCTCGAACAGTTTGAGTCTTTCAAAGTCAACGCATTGACTTTTCTTTTTCATGTTCCGTTGTTGCGGTTGCAGTAACACTTTAGGAGGATTTTGAGGTTAAGCGTTGTTTACCGAGCGGGTGAAGGGCTCTGGGAGCGTCGCGATCCCGATCGGCTTCTCGGGGACGAATTGCCACTGGCCGATGCGCCGGAACCTCTGGACCGCGACCTTGACGCTCTTGGCGAGTGCGTCCCCGATCGTCGGCTGTTCCGCGAACTCTCGAGCTCCTCCTCGGAGTCGCTTCTCTCGTCTGGAGATGGAAAATACACGTCACAATTTTAACGCAGGAAAAATGGTTTCTTGTTGTTTTTTTTTGCCCGCGTCGTCTTTCGTTTGCTCGACCGTCGCGTTTTTCGCGGAGGAGAAATAAGGGCTGGTCGTACCTGAGCGATCCATAGGGCGACCGGTGTGCTCGCCTTGTTATCCAACGATGAGACGTTGAGCAGAGAACGGATGCAAAAAGGCGTCCGTGAATACGGAACGCTCGTTGTCTATGCACACTAATAACAGCGATGCGTAGGATGCGCGCTCGAGCCGAAAAGTTAACCCCTTCGTGTTAAACAATGTCACAAATCGCACACTCGAGCGACGACTGACGACGACTGTCCGAGGCGCAAGCGCGCTGCCAACTGTGAACGCCGGACGGTCCTACCAACCGCCGGAGTTTCGGAACGCGCGCAATCAAGTTTATGGTGGAATTAAGGTCGTTGCCTAAAAGTATTGGGGTTAATAAATATTAGTGAACATTTTACTAGTCGTTATGCTATATTTTCTGTATATACTGGCAAACGAAAAATGGAGGTTTCCCAACCCATTTATTAAATACTAGCTTATTCCTACGACTTCGTCTCGCAATTTGTGTTAAAATACCTCTTAATGGATTTTTTTTTAAAGGCCGTCATACGTCATTCAGAATTTAGTGAAATATGTGATATTATATTAGATTCGATTCTATTTTGATTATATTTTAGTAGTTCGTATTCTATGAGAATTAAAATTTCATCATTAGATTTCTTAAAATATTATAATTAGAAAAATATTAGGCGTTAGATTTTATCAAATTTAAATTATATTTCATTCATTGTATTCTATAAGAATTTGAATTTGATAATTACATTAGATTTGACACGAATGTTAAAATTATAAAAATATTAGATATATTTATATTAGATTTGATATTATATTATCTATTTTAATTAGATTTTATTTGTTTGTATTCTATAATAAGAATTATATAAGACTGATGATTTTCATAATTGAATTAGATTCGAGTCAAATATTAGAATTAGGAAAATATTAGATGTATTTTTCATAACCTATGTGTTATTCGAAGTAACTCTCTACATGTGTGCCAAATTTCATCAAACTCGGTTCAGCCGTTCAGCCGTGATAGTTGATAGTGGAACAAACATCAGGCATACAGATTAGGAAAATATTAGACATTAGAATTAGGATGAAAAGTAACCTATGTGTCATAAGCTATCTGCATTTCAAATTTCATTGATTATATAATAATTTGAATTTCATGATTAGATTAGATTTGAGTTTATAATATTATAATTAGAAAAATATTAGAATAAAAAGTATCCTATGTCTTAACCCAGGCCATAAGCTATCTACATTTTGAATTTCATTTAAATCGATCAAGCCGTTTTGGCGTGATTAAGGCCTTAGGCCACTCTAGTGGCCAAAAAAGGGCATATTTTCCGATTTTTTTCAGCGAAACCATAAAATAAATCGGAATTACAAAATAGGGGTTTTATTATACAGGTAATTGACTATAGAAAATTATTTTTTCCACAGCGATACATGTCAAATTGGCGACTGTGCAGCATTTTTCCGATGACGCCTTTATTTATGGAAGGTCAACAGCCGGACCAACAGCTCCTATAATTTTTCAGTTATGATGAGACACTAAAGTTTTTTCGATTATATATAAGAATAGCTATAGAAGTACGTACGATTTTTTTGATATATTGTTTTTGTCAAAATGGCGCATTTTATTGTTTGTTTGTATGTATTTTAAGACTTTATTTATCAAGCCCAACAACTTTTATATTCATATCTTTTATAAAATCCTTAAAAAAAAATCGCGAAAATAGCCTTTTTTTCGTGGCTCCGAAGTGGACTGGCCCCTTAATTCTTGAATATTCGGATCCGTGAAAGAAATACCTTGACATTAAATATACGCGCGGTCTGGCTGAGTTTCCTCAAACGGCCGCGCGGTCGTGCCACTGGCGTTTTTGCGTTGAGCTGCCGCGCTGGCCTCCCCCGCCACTTGCGAGCTATTGCGTACACCGCGGCGACGACGATATCACTCGTATTTTGGTTTAGAAATACGCACACTCCCAATCGCGTTACACCGACAAGCCCCCCGCGAAGTCTCGGGACCTCGGTGCCTGATAAAAGCCGCAAAAAGTCCCTCTTTTTATTTCAAAATTATATTCGCTTTTTTCGAATTATCCAAAAATTTAACTTTCTAAACGCTTGTTGGGCCTCTCGGAGATCGCGAGACGGAAAAATGACACGTAAGTCTTTACGCTCAAATTGCCCGTGTAATTTCGTGCGGAAGTCCAAAGTCGCGCTGTAAACATCGTCAGTGTTAACAAAAAAAAAAATTGAAACGCGATACCGAAGCGACAGGAAAGACGAAGATGGTGTGGCAATTCTTCCGTCCTAACCTCTGAAAATCCAAATTCGTCAAACGGCCAATTGACGGGGATCGCGCGCGCGCGGACGATGCCTTTACGTCCCTCCATCATCGGCCTATGATCAATTTTGGCTCTCGCGATTTCTAAAAGTAGAATACAGTCTGTCCAGCCTTGGCGAGCGGTACCCGATACGTGCGTGTTGCGATTTCTTTTTTTTTTTTCGATCTTTTCGCCGCCAATTATGTTCCTTGATTTTCTCTCTCGCTCTTCTTTTTTTCAACGTGATTTTGGTACCTTATGAGCGTCGTGATAGCTCTAGAAACTTCTAGAAAGCTACTTTCTCTCTCTCCCCTCTCCCTTTCACATGCTCCACTCGGGAAATAAAACGTTTTTTTTTATCCCTCCTTAGGTATCGCTATTTTTTAATAATAAACGTGATCATAATAACAATGGTAATGATAATAATACAGTAATGGTAGTGACAGTACCAGCAATGATAATAGTAATGCTTATGATAATAATAAACATTGATAAAATATCGAGGCAAGATGTTTTGGCTTGCGTTGATTGACCAAGAGAAAATACTCTGCTCGAACGTAACGTGCAAAGTATATTCGAATGTAGCAAATTTGTAGCTATGATTTCACAATCAACTATAAACTTGCAAATGATTTCTTCTCGTGCGAATTACCATGGATTATCCTGTGTTTTTGGGCTGTAATGCTCGCGCATATTTCAGCGTTACTGACGAATCGATTGTTCCAAATTTACAGCGTCACTATTGTGGTTCACGGCGAGGCCAGTGCTCAAGGACACATAGCTGCCGCAAACCAGAGAATTCTCATAGAAACATTTGTGACTTGCTATTCTTTTTTCCCAATATACATTTTAATCCTCGAAATGGTCGGAACGTGTTATGTTCCTTGTTCCGATATTCATCCTATTGTGAGATAAGAATCAAACTGCACGAGGGAACGGTCCTCAGGTCTTTCCCACAATATCTCCCTTTTTGGATTCATTCGTCGATGCTCGATAGCCATCAACCTTGCTGAAGTTTTTTAACATGCCTGTTCGTACAAACGTTGGTGCATAAAAAAGATCGGCTGATGAGAATCTAACTTTTCGTCCTGCACAGGTGGAAATCAACGTGAACTCGCACGTGCCAAAAATCAGAAGAAAAACCAGAAGAAAGCAGCCGGCGAACAGGAGAGCAACAAGGGACTGACGTTGGAGCAACGAAAGCAACGGTAGGAAGCAACGTTGAGTCGATCCTTTGCCTTGACACTGCGGAACAAAACATTTTATTCTGTTGGGCGACTTTCCGATAAAGACTTACGAAGCTCATTTTTTTCTTTATGTTTCTTCTTCGGTCTTTGTACGCATACTTTCCACTCTCCAATTTTTGCAAATTTCTATACCTCCACCCTTATAATTGATCATACAGCTACAACTTCATGCGATTTATTAACGTTTCTTATGTTGCTTGTTTCGAATCTTGTGCAGGGATGCGGATAGAATGCGAGAGAAGCAGCTGAAGAACGGCGACGAAGAAAAGATAAAAGTGAAATAGGACGCGAGGTAATAGCCGTATTTCCGGAAGCTTCCTGCTGCGAGTGCAATTTCGGATTGTCGATTGCGAAAAACCTAAACGAGAATAAAAGTATACATAGATATATATGAAAGAAAAAACACAAAGTTAACCGGAGAAATAAACGAAAAAAAAAAACAGTGCACCAAAGTATCCGCAAACAACATGAAGAGAAAAAAAAACAGCGATAGAAAATCACGATATTAATCGCGGTTGTCCAAGCGCGTTATTTTGTAACGTTTGACGCATAAAACACACCGACAAATACTCATCTCGAATGCTCGCGAATCCAGAGGAGAGGCGTAGAAAATTTGTATAAAACAGCAACTCAAACAAAAATAAAAGCAGTCTTTATCTTGTATAATTAAGCGATAGATCAAATGACCGTCTGATCGTTGTATCTGGAATGTAAAAAAAATAATATAATTAATATTTATTGAATTATTTTAATAATATTAACAATATTATTCGTAATAATAATATAATTATTATTATTCATAATAATATAATTAATATTTTTAATGATAATATAATAATTATTAATAGTGCTCATAAAAATATTATTACTATTATTATCATTAATAATAATAACATTTAACACGAACGTGTGTGATCTTCTAATGAGAGAATTAAATATTTCGAAGAAGGCAAAATAAAAAAAAAGAAAGTCCCTCGCGCACACGTGTAAATTTCCATGAAACAAGCAAGAAGAAGAGATAAAAAAAAGTGTGCAAATTCTTTCAACTATTCTTCATGAAAATGCAGTCACAAATTCTTCGTCTGTGTTAGTATTATTATTATTATTTAAGCTGATGTAAGTGCGTTGAGATGGCGATAATATATATAGAGTATGACTGACGAAAATTAAAATTTCCATTCGCGTGACCGAGAAAAAAAAATAGCCATGGAGGTTTTGGATAAAAAGTATTCTCTGGGAAATATCGTGTTTTTTTTGCCCCCAATATTCATCCTTTTTTTTCTCTCAACTTTTCGTTTATTGCACTCTCCCAAAAGAGGGAACAATCACGTCCTAGGATCGACAAAATAAGAAACGACGACGACGAAACAAGAAAAACCTTTCGTTCGCGTACAAGTAGATTTTTTTTTTCAATTCGTCGCGGACAAGTGGAAACGAGCACGCTCATTTTTAATATTAGTGTAAAAATTAAAACTAACAATCGTTTAGCCTCTCAGGATCGCACCTAAAAACACACCTGGACGCTCTTTCGATAGTGTTTTGCCCCCCCCCCCCCCCCGCCCTTTTTCCTTCTCAACCAAGCGATAATTCATAGCCACAAAAAGGAAGAAAATGAAAGTGACCCCGTTCGTAAAGTATACGCGCTGTGCTGCAAAATTACTCGTAGCAAATTTAAACATTTTCTCTCTCTCCCTCGATCTTTCACCTGTGCCAAGCTTTCCCACCCTCCTCGCCTGAAGATTTCCCCTCTAATAAATTTTTTTCCACAGCGCAATATTTGACTATAAAAATGGCAAAAATTATCGTTACTTTTTCTCGCCCAATTTTCTCATTCCTTCTTTTATATCGTATACACAAGATATTTCAGAATCGTATACTTCCCCCATGACGGTCAACGGGAAGAAAAACCAATAAAGAGTACTGAGCCACACGGGCTATCGAAACGTGAACGAGTAATTTTGGCTAGTCGATCGAACAATTAAGATCGAGCCTGATTATGGCAATATCTTGGTGTATATCATTTCGTAACAAACGATCGCATCTTAAATATTGAGCACTACTGTCGACTTATCAAACTATGATTGGAAATGCGAGAGAAATGAAAAATCTTAATATTACAATAATGATAATAATAAAAATTGAAGATTAACTCGGGTCTTTCGGTACGCGCGGATCTTTTGCACTATTTATTTATCTACACGTTACGCTTGAAACTCGTTTTCCGTTTGAACGCGTTTTACCTAGTCAAAACTATTTCTGGCTGATCGCTTTCGTTACAACTAGTTTTACCTAGAGAAAAGTAAAATTTACTGACAAAAAAAACTTGAATTATAGTTCAAACTAATTTGTTTGGGTTTTAGAGGTTCTAGATTTTACTGATAAATTTGAATGTTAGTTAAAACTAGTTAATTTGGGAATAAGGTTTGTTTCATTACGTTAGAACTAGTTTTTCCTAGTTAACGAGTTTTAACATTCAAATTTATCGATAAATTCTAGTTTTCACTAGGAAAAACTAGTAACAAAGGCGTCCAGTAAGAAGTAGTTATTTACTAGGAAAAACGCGTTTAAACTGAAAACGGGTTTTAACTGTAACATATATAAATATAGGTTCCTAAAAAAACCGCACGACAAATACAACCGTGAGAGATACATTCTAACATTTTTTTTTCCTTTCGAAATAACTTTGTCCTTCACGGATCTCGTAATAATTTATCCACGGATTTGACGCCAATTGAACATGGTCCGAACAAGTCGTCTCTTAAAATCAATCATAATTACGCAACTATATATGTGCATTTATACGTGGGCGAAGAGAAGCGAACATTTTCTAAAATAATTATCTAGTCTAAGACAGCTAATTGGTTTATACCTATTTTTTAAGACGCACCGACGTAAATTGGAATTCCGTAGATCGACAACGCATACGCACGTATTCTCCACACTGCTTGTCAAAATCTTGGACGACCCATACGACCGCGCGGCAACTATGGAGAAAGAACTACGCGCTGATATTCGAACGAGCAGAATGACCAAAAAAAGGCATTTCTATCACGAAGCTGATCCGGCGGCGAACGATTATTTTTGTCTCGCGAATCGAGCAAGGATTTTCGATGTTTTAGAAAAATTGTAAGATTTTCGGGAACTTTCTCTTATTGGCGGGGGAATAATCATCACAATGTAATGATAATCATGGAAGACTGTCAAATGGAATTTTTACTGATTTGGACGCGAGGCGAATCACTTTCGGAAGATTTTGCTTTTTTTCTCTGTCAAATGCAATTCCTTGGTCAGTTTTATGTAGTTCAAACGGGAGAGAGAGATGAGATTTTTTTCGCGTTCGATAGTGATCTCGGCTCTGGAATGTACGATAGGGCGAGATTGGTTTTTTTTTCAGCCGCAGTAAAAGTTCAAGTTCGGAGCTGCCGCGATAAAATAAATATTAAAACCAAATCAATTTGGTACAGTTTCTCACGAGAGGTGCGCCAACGTACTTTACAGCTGACAAAAACTACGCTCATTAAGAATAAAATTTTCAATTTGTGGCTATCGATGAAAAAAACAGCGTTAATTTTCAATTAAAAATAAAAAAACATTTATAAATGTTGAAAAAAATGCTGCAGCGTTGCGGAAATTCCAAGGTCGAACTTTGACCGAAGCCGGGGGTCGAGAAACGGAAGGAAGTTGCCTCGAACGTTGATCGTCGAGGAACGCGACTAAAGATTGAGGGAGCATATTGTGCAAGTTTGAGCAATGCAATGAGCGTAGTGATGATGATGATGATGGTGAAGACGATGAGACGGATGATGATGATGATGATGATGATGATGAGGATGAGAGGTGGACGGCGTGGCGATTTGTTGTCCCGGCGGTACGTACAGCCATCCGGGTCGGGTTGGCCAAACGTTCGACGAGCCTGCCAATTCGGCCGTAATCGACGAATGATGGGACGAGGGGGATGCGGACGAAGTGGTGGCGCTGTTGCTCGTTGTTACGCGACTCGCGTTGCTCGTTGACGGTCCACCGCCCTCCACTCACATCACCTGCAATATCTGACTAGCCTCGAAAGCCGTGCCCGGCAAAAGTATCACGGGGCTGCTCACGTGGCCGCTCTCGACGCATATCATGTTCGGGAACTCGTCGTCGCCGAAGTCCGGTATGTCACGGGCCTTGTCCTGCCAAGGATTCCAGACAACGGTGTCCGGGAAATTGTACTTTTGGACGCGCATCTTGCGACCCGAGACCACGTTCGTTATTATGTGCTCCGGCTGGGTGTTCTGGTATATACGGTCCGTCCATTCCCTCACTGTCACCACGTCCAGGCCCTCTTGGAATATTTGGTTGTCGCGCGTCTATGGACAAGAACCAAAAGAAACTAAAATTGTTTTGCTCCGCTTTGAACCGGATCTTTGGGAAAACTGAGCCAGAAGAAGGAAAGGGAGAAAATAAATATCATTTTCTAAATATTAACAATATTTCCGGGGCTTCGGCATGGAACTAAAAAAAAATACTTTTCCTTTCGCAAAACTATGATGGCTCTCTGAGCAAGGATTTTTCTTCCAATTGGGACTTTCCAATTGCCCGGAGCGTTTCTGGCTCTCCGCCAAGGACACAAAAAACTCTCCGTTTTTCTTCTATTTACTATTCAAAATTCCGCAATATTTCCACCGCTCCGGCATGGAAACACTTTTTCGCAAAGCCAGGATGGCTCTCTGAGTTTCTCCTTCCAATTGTGATTTTTAATTACCTGGAGCGTTTCCAGATCTCCGACAAGGGCACAAATACTCTCCGTTTTTGTTCTCTAATATAATTATTCAAAATTCTGCAACATTTCCAGCGCTCCGGCATGTAAAATACTTTTTCTTTCGTAAAACGAAAATGATTATCCGGGCAAGGATTTTTCTCTCAATTGCCCGGAGTACTTCCGGGCCTCCGGCATGAGGATAAAATCTCTCTCCATCGAACGTACAAAAAAATTAGCGTGTCAATTACCTTGTCGATGAATGTGCAACCGTGGAGCCCCGTGATCTGGCATCTCCTCACGTCTGGCACCTTGAAGTACGTGTGCAGCAGCAGATTAAAGCTGAAGGTGTGATCCTTACTGGGATTGTAAACGCCTATGTTGAAGTGTAGCTCCTTCTCGCGCAATATTAATCGATAGGTGAGCCTGAACGGATAATTCCACATGGATCGAGTGAACTCGCTGTCCATTATGGAGAATATTGCCTCGACGTCCCCGCTGGGCAATCGTTCCGGCGACTTTTCCACGTTCCAGCGTACGATCCTTGCGAAACCGTGACCAGGACCGAAGGTCCAGGGTCCGAACTGTGCTGTAAAGAGGCGCGAACCAAAAATAAGCAAAAACCCAGCCGACACTGGGATTGGTGGCCGCGAGCACGGGCAATCGTACCGAGTTGCCCAATTCGTCTTTCGTATATATTCTTCACTACGTAGCATTCTCTTTATACTTTTTATTTCATTTTTTTTTTTTTTTACTTACGGAAGACAAATGGAATTCCACCTCTAATGGCTTTCTTCCCATCGAAAACGGCTTGCTTGCTGCAATGAAAAAGAAAAAAACAAAATATACACGTACACTCGATAATTATTTCCTAGCAAGAAATTTATTTTATTTCACTCGGTATGTTAATGGACGTTTTACGCCTCGTAAAATAAAAATTCGTACAATATTCGACGGGAAAACTTTTTCTAATATCGTGGGATTGCAAAACCCGCCTTCGGCTCGTGCTGCAAACACACTTGTTAGAAAAAGTTTTTTCGTACTCGTACACATAATGTATTATATATTATTGGTATATACATAATGTATAACAATATTATATATTATTTTTAAGATTTAATCAATATTCCTCATACTTTCAAAATTGTATATTCGTGTGGATTCATATTCTAAATATAAATGGCATATGCAATATTAAATGCACTTATATATATATATATATTAAAATTACAAATACAATTTATATAAAAAGTATATGAATGCAAATAAACATGAAGTCTGCAAAATATTATAAATAATTTATTATTAAATCCTTAAAATATTCATATATTTTATATTCAAGATTTAGTCATTATTCATTATATTATATAGATTTCATAGTTATTTGTATTTATATATATATATATATTTCTTTTTAATTTTCCTGTCTTCCAACGTATACCCTTGCGGATTTTTACGCATTACCCTTTCCAATTGAACCCTTTCCTACCACTCGCTACCCGCACTTCACTAGTCTAATCTAACTTCCGTTCGGTTCATAAGCGTCTTAAGGCCATGTGTCACACGTCCAGTCGGTAAAAATCCTACTGCCAAGTTTTCTCCTAGACGGATCATATTTCGGGCAAAAGAAGAGAAAGCGGTTGTTCGTCGTTCAACAGAGCGCAACGTGTTTCTTTTCTTTTTTCCCAAAAATCAACCGTTTCAGAAATCATTGGGAATCTGCAAATCAGCTATCTCTCTCGCACTCATGGCCGCTCGGTCGGTGTGACACTTGGCCTCAAGGCCAGCTGCCACACCGACCAAGCGGTCATGAGTGCGAGAAAGAAAGCTTATATATATATATATATTAGGTTGGTCCATTTTTTATTTTATTTTTTGCGGGCCATCCGATCAAATTCTGACAAATAGAGAGAAAAAAAATATCGTAAAGGCTCCCTTTACGATTTTAGACGTCGTTACCTGGGTTTAAACAAAATTATTCTGAAAATGAATGAAATTGAATGATTTATATTTTTTCCAAACGATTTGTCGAAATACAAATTTGTTTATACTTTTTATAACAATGTAACTTTATCTTAATTCTTTATAGCATGTGCGATCGTACTGATGTTGAAATTTGGCATGTTTTTCCTATGTTCGCTTACGACTAACAGGAGAAACTTTTTCTGCCCTTCATCATATGTAATAGTCCGAATAAATCATTCTGTAAGGGCAACTCCTTGCTCTGCTGTGTCGTTTACTACACGGAATCCCTTGCATATAGCGAAACACTTTAAAAAGCTTTCATCACTTTTCTACTCCAGTGGGTCCCGAGCAAGAAAAGTTGGTTCTATTTTTATTATTTCAAAAAATCGCAAGCTACAAGCGGTCACAAAGTCTGCCAATCTGATGTTAAGAAGGCTCTGGACTGTTATATCAGCTTTCACTTGACGTCTGGTACTCCCTGGATGTGCTAATGATTCAGTGTTTTCGCGCTTCGTCTTAATTGGAACGTCATCATCGAAAAAAGACAAACAGATTAACTCTTGTTACAGATACCATAGATGGTTCATGGACTTTTTTAGGACGGTCGTAGCCACTTTAAGGTAGTAGTCTCGCTAAGGCGTTTTTCTATAGATTTTTAAATTTATTTTGAGGATACATTCTGGACACTATTCAATGATGACCTCCACAATTGCAAAAGGATTCACCGTTCCATTTTCGAGATATTGGCAATCAAAGATTTCGTGGTTTTACGCGTGTTCTTATGGAGAGCAGTGGAAAATTCCACATTTCACGCAATAACTTTGAAACGTTTCTACAGATTTTTCTTTTCTAATTTTCGATTACAGAAGAACATATGACGAAGTAGGTAAAAAATAATCATGAATTTTGACCGTCCAGTTTCAGAGATATAGCGATTTAAATTAAGCAATGCCTAGCGACGTTAGCGTCACGAAGCGACTGGAGCAGACTAGAATTAGATTACAGTAGTGTGTGCATATTCGTATACGCAAAGTATCTACGCACTAGTAGCCGGAATGTATAGTCTGATACAAAAGTGAGGATTTGGTAAACATTATATTAGGCGTATTCATCATTACTTTATAAGTTTTTAAATCCCGATAAGATGTACAACCTATATTATAAGGATATTTCGAAATATTTCGAAGCTTTCATCGATTGAGCAGAGAATAAACTTTTCAACGTGACTGTGGCCCGAATACTACATTAAACACAATCGGATAGAGACCATGACATACTCGACACGAGTCGAGGCTCCATGGTGGGAAAAATATATAGTAAAAATATTATAATGCTCGGTAGGGACCTCTAAACATTTTTCGATTACAGGAAGCCTTTGCGATATATATTTTTTGTCACAATTTAATCAGGTGGCCCGTAAAAAAATTAAAAACAAGGTAAAAAGTGGGCCACCCTAATATATATGTATTGGATTGATGGAAGGGTTTACAGAAGAGTCGCGCAGAGTATGCGGGAAAAGAATTGAGAATTTTGAGCATATAAGGCAATGGGAGAAATTTAGGAAAATTGTAAGTCGAGATATGGGGAAGAAGGTGGATGAACTCTTTATTGAAACAAAGAAGGAGGTAGGATGGAACGCGCTGTTAAATGGAGAAGTTAAGGTAACAAGCATAAACAAGGCCCGATTAAATCAATCAAGCATAATTAAAAATGATTTATATAAATATATAATTTGATGTAAAACCGGGTGCGTTGGTCTAGTGGTTAGCGTGCTGGACAGGGGATCGGGAGGTCGCAGATTCGAATCCCAGTCGCGTCATTTTCGTCGTGAAATATTTTTCTTCGATATTTCTCGGCGAAAGACGACTAGTTCCGTGACTGGGAGGCGAACTTGGGACCGGATGTATCGGTATAGGTTTTCCGCAGTTTCCCTATGCCCATGAAAGACATGTCATGGTGAATACGATACAGAGGGGGAAGTCGGCTGCGGCCGCAAGGTAGGGGATGGGAGGTAGACGGGGGAATTGTGGAATCGGGGAGATATAAAGGGGTGATGTGGAATGGGTGACAGAACGAAGTTGAGGTGGAGGCTCGTAAAAAGGGGAAGACCCTGTACGGCTGGAACAAACCAATAAAAAAAAATAAAAAAAATATATAATTTGATAATTGGTGCAGCGAGGTGGAAAGAGAGGCCTGGAAAAAAGGGGCGAAATATCTGGTAGAAATAACAAAGATGGAAGACGAAAGGTGGCCGAAGGTGTGCCTAAAAGAAGAGGTTAGGGCAATTATCAACAGAAATCCGTCAAAGTGAGACGAAGACCTCTCCAAAGATATAGGAGGAATAGACTACAAACTAGAAAGAGAAATAAAAATTAAAACGGAGCAGGAAATCCAGAACGACTGGTGGATGATTGAAAAATTAACGTACTGCAAAGAGTACAAGAACATAAAAGGAAATACAGAAATGGAAAAATACTGGGAGGTAAAAGAGCTCAGAGGGGAAACGAAGGAATTATGGGCAAGGATAAGATGCGGGAACATAAGGGGGAAAAGGGAATAAGGGATATAGGGACAATAGCTGCCGAATTTGCAGGGGAGGGGAGGAAAGTTTGGAACATATATGTGCCTGTGAGACAGTGAAGGAACAAATCAGAGCGGAAGTGGTGGAAAAACTGGAAGCACCCGAATATAAAGGGGGGGGGGGGGGATGAACTATGACGAAAGATAGAGGAACTGGTAAGGAATAATCCTGTCAAAGAGTTATGTGCGTATATAAAAGAATTCGAGGCTTTGGTGAAACATGTAGCGCAAAGAGAAGGAAATGTCAGTGTGTAAAATGTTGTGAAAACGGAGGCGCGAGTACATAATGTGTAAGACCAAATGTAAAGGGGAATAGTATGTGAGGGGGAACTATGTGTAAATACCCTTGAAGGCTATACCCTGTAAATAAAACTACTACTACTATAAATTGATAATTCAGAAAACTTATTTCTATATATTGGGTGAAGTAAAAAGTTCTGAGCGTTTTCCGCTAGATGTCTTTAGTGAGCCATATCTCACGATGTATACATCGCATCGGGTGACATTACGCTTCAAAAAAAGTTCTTTGACAGTTTTGTGTTTGGTGAAGCCAGTTGTGTGTTACAGCGTTCCAAAATGGAGGTAAAAAAAGAAAAAATTCGATACATTCTTCAGTACCACTACAACCAAGGTGAAAGGGCGGAGCAGGCGGCCAAAAAAATTTGTGCTGTTTATGGACCCAATACAGTATCGAATGCAACAGCAAAGCGGTGGTTCCAACGATTCCGTTCTAGTAATATGGACGTCGAAGATGAGGCATGCTCCGGTAGACCAATCGTCGAAAATGTCGATAAAATCATGGAAATCGTCGAGTCGGACCGGCATGTGAGCACTTATTTCATTGCCCAGGAACTGAAGATTAACCAGAAAACCGTTTGAAACCATTTGCATAAGGCTGGCCTCAAGAAGAAGCTCGATGCCACACGAATATACGCAAAATAACCTTTTGGACCGAATTGATGCCTACGGTTCTTTGCGGAAATGTAACGAAATCGACCCATTTTTTTAAGTGGATGGTGACTGGCGATGAAAAATGGGTCACATACGAGAACAACAGCCGAAAAAGATCGTGGTGCAATCGCGGTGAGTCGGCCCAAACGATCGCCAAGCCCGAATTAACGGCCAAGAAGGTTTTGCTGTGTGTTTGGTGGGATTGGAAGGGAATCATCCACTATGAGCTGCTCCCATCGGGCCAAACACTCAATTCGGACCTCTACTGTCAACAACTGACCAGATTGAAGCAGGCGATCGACCAGAAGCGGCCAGAATTGGCCAATAGGAAGGGTGTTGTGTTTCATCAAGACAACGCCAGGCCGCACACATCTTTAACGACGCGCCAGAAGCTCCGAGAGCTTGGTTGGGAGGTTCTATCGCACCCGCCGTATAGTCCAGACCTGGCACCAAGCGATTATTGCAAAATTTTCTTGATGGTACAAAACTGGCCTCAAGAGAGGCTTGTGAAAATGAGCTGGTCAAGTTTATTACCAATAGGGACGAGAACTTCTTCAATCGCGGAATTATGAAATTGCCTTAAAAATGGATAAAAGTTATCGAACAAAACGGCGCATATATGATCTAAATCGGATAATCCTATGTTAATTTCATCGTCGAAATAAAGCGAAAAAAACGCTCAGAACTTTTTACTTCATCTAATATTAGGTGTACAATTTTGCTTCCGCCGTTTTTTTTTTCCAAAATTTTGAGCTTTATTCTTAAAAAGTGATTACCTATTCATGATTCAAACTACTGTCCGTCGCTAGCTACTACTTTTTCCCATCTTTTTGGCAATTGTCGGATACCATCTCGAAAAAAAGATTCCATCTCGAAAAACTCTTCCACGACCATGCCGGTCCTCGACGTCAAAATCACCGCTCTTGAAGCGTTGAAACCGCTCACGACATGTTCTTTCACTAAGAGCAGATTCACCGTAAGTACTTGAGAGCATTCGATTTGCCTCAGCCGCAGTTTTCTTCAAATGGAAGCAGAAAATCAAAACTTGCCGTAAATGACGAGAACTTGGCTCGAGAACTGTCATCTTCGATCGAGAATCAATTTATGATGCAAACACAAATTCACTAATGTGGTGCTGTCGTTATGTTGACAGATGTCCAAGCTTACTGTGTGACATTTTTTATCTGCCTATTTCGACCAGCACTTATCTCTGCAGCCATCTATCGAAAAACGGCGAAAGCAAAGTTGTACACCTAATATAATTTTGAGGATCAAATCATTATTAATTCATCATGGTTAATAAATATTTCTATTAATTTCCATTTATATTTTATTTATCTAGAAATATATACGTGTGTTTGTACTCGTAGACTTCGAAGAACTTCACGCTAGGCTTAATGCGCCCACACAATCCAAGCATCATTATCATCATAATTATAGTACGTATGAAAGCAAGGGAAAATTTGAAGGACACGGCAACCGCGGCTCAATTCAGTCGAGTCACCCGAGGGGGTTGGAACGAAAGATGCGCGCGCTCTCCCCAAGAAATTCCTTACGCTCTGTTTCAAAAGTCCCCGCCCATGCCCTGGCGTCCGTAATACGCGACAGCCTTACGAAAAACCACATCGAAAACTCGCCCGGTACGGCTATAGAAGCAGCCGAAACTCGCGCGGCGCCGCCTGAACGAGCGCGCGGCGCTCTTTCGATTAAAATTTCGATCGATCACGTCTTCACGCTTTTTGTCGGCTGCGGGACGGCGAGCGACGCGGTCATCACTGCGTTCCCTCGCCAACCCCTTCGCCACCGCCCGCTGCTCGCCGCAAACGGATGGCACCGTCGAATGAGGAATTATATCTCGTGTTTAAAATGGCGTCGACGATCCCTGCGCCCCGAGAGCGCGAAGAATGCTCGATGAGAAATTCACCGGTAATTGTCAAAAAAAAAAGAAAAAAAAACATTGAGTTTCACGAACTCGTTCGTTCGAAAAATGGACGTAAGTCGAAAATTTGCGTTTCTCAAAATTCCCAAAGCAAAGAAGACGAACGCATGTTTTTTTTTTAGATTTGTTTTCGATAGAAAATGGCGGTAGACTCGCAGTCGGACCGATGCCATTTTGTATAAAAGAAAATTATATATAGGGTAAAAGCCGGATAGTTGCCCCGTTTTTTAATACACTATATTAGAAATGTGGCTGGTGTCAGCACTCTTCTATAATGAGAAGGGCTACCCTCGTAGGCCTTAATGCCACGCAAATCGTAAGACAGGACGCAAGCGTTTCGTTCGTGTGAGCGAAAATCTTCCGCGGCGAGACCTCGACGAGCGTCGTACTAATATTGGTGAATAATTTTTATTGAATAACTAACGTTATGGTTGAGAATTCAGTCAACTATTTGTTTCCTCGCATGCACTGGAATTTCAACTACACGGTCCCATACGTTATATTGTTAAATAGCTTTTATTTTTTTTTTAAATCAAAACGGCAAGTATCCGTATCGAAAAGGATAGTCGCCCCATATTTTTTTGCGGATAGTCGCCCTAAGGGCAACTATCCGCAACTATTTCTTTAACGATTTCGTGTTGCAGGTGGGCGAAATGCCTCGCAAATATGAACGAAAACCAGGCGTGGTCCCGCGCTCCATCAGCTGGACTGAAGATAGTTTGGCACTAGTGTTCGAGGAACTGCGAAAAAAAGAGAAAGGCGTCAGCGAAATATCTCGAATTTACGGAATACCTGCTCGAACCTTAAGAAGACGCTACGAAAAGAATAATCAACAACTGTTGACTCAAGGTATATTTACAATGTATTTATATTGTATTTATATACAATAGCTATATTTATCAGTCTTCGATTATAGTTCTGTGTAGTCTTCCAACACGCAGTGTTAAAATTATGACTTCCATTTTCAGGAAAATACCCTGTCTTTGGCTTTGAAAATGAGAAAAAACTTGTGGCTCATATATTAAAACTGGGAGATGCAGGATTTCCTCCCGAAAGAAGAGCAATTCGTTAATTAGCTTACCAGTTTGCTGAAAAGCTGGCGTTGAAGCATAATTTTAACGACGAAACCAAAATGGCTGGACCGCAATGGTTAAAAAGCTTTCTCGTAATAAATTCTGAGATAACCTTGAGACAAGCTGAGGGTTTATCACTGGAAAGAGCAAAGGGTCTCAACAGGGCAGAAGTAGCTAAATTCTTCGCTCTGCTCACAACTGTCTTAACAGAGAATGATCTGCTAGATAAACCGGACAGAATATTTAACGTGGATGAAACCGGTGTCCAACTAAATAACAAACCTGGCAAAGTACTGGCTAAAAAATGTGCAAGAGTAGTGAAGTCACTTACTTCCGGTGAAAGAGGAGAAACAATTACAGTTGATTAGTATTTTATCAAAGGATCTCAATAATCAATAGAGAGTCATTAAATATGCATAAAGTTGTTTTAATCCAACAAAATTGGAAGCAATTTCATCGTGAGTCATCTATCTCCGCATGAGGCAACTATCCCCCGAAGCATTGTCGACGTGAGGCGACTATCAGCCGCATTGGACAACTATCCCTCTTTCGAGAGGTCAAATAAAATGGGATTTACTCAAAAACAATATAATTGGGTTAAAAAAAATAGGGTAGAATGAAAGATTAAAGACCAATGTTTTAATATACACGAAGCATATTGTCAGCAGATACTTAATTTTTGAGTAATATAGCTTTTCTCTTAAGTGGGGCAACTATCCCGCTATTACCGTATATACAGGATGTCCCAGGACGGAATGTCATCCCTGAAATGGGGGGTTGGGGGTGAAATTCTGAGTCGATTGATATAAGCATGTATGGTTCCCAGATCAACCCCTGAATTATTATTAATTTTTAAAGACAGGCCAATCAGGCGCGCCCGATGAGTGGGCCTACGTCGGTGAGCGATACGCGCATGTAGTGGTGCCTGGCGGAGCATGGTAGGAGCACCGCTCCGCCAGGCACCATACTACACGCGCGTATCGCTCACCGACGTAGGCCCACTCATCGGGCGCGCCTGATTGGCCTGTCTTTAAAAATTAATAATAATTCAGGGGTTGATCTGGGAACCATACATGCTTATATCAATCAACTCAGAATTTCACCCCCAACCCCTCATTTCAGGGATGACATTCCGTCCTGGGACACCCTGTGTATATATATAATTTTCTTTTATACAAACCAAGTCTGTAAATATGAAACCGGAATTTGCCCATAGATGGCCCTAGCTGTCAATCCAGTTACCGTTGAGTCGCGTCATTGGCGCCATTTGCTTTGTTGACATCTGACAAAGATTTTAAACTTACAACAATACAAGTTTCATACCCCAACATATTTTGTTATAGCGTTGAACATGTCGAATTTTGTGTCTGGCAATTACGATTTGCGGACAGCATTAATTTTCTGTTACCATTTGAAGAAAACTGCTGCAGAATCGCATCGAATGCTTGTCGAAGTTTACGGTGAGCATGCTCTTGGTAAATCACAGTGCTTTGAGTGGTTTAAAGAAATTAAAAGTGGCGATTCTGGCGTGAGAAACGAAGAACGTGAGAGGCCACCGAAAAAGTTTGAAGACAGAGAATTGCAAGCATTGTTGGATGAGGATGAGAATGAAACTGTTAATACTGAACGCTCCCGACAACCAATGATCGATTTGAATCAAGTTTTGCGTGAAAAACGACCACAATATCAAAAAAGGGAACACAAAGTGATTTTGCTTCATGATAATGCACCATCACACACAGCAAAACTCGTCAAGGAAACGATTGAGGCGTTTAGTTGGGAAATACTTTTGCATGCGGCTTACTCACGAGACTTAGTTCCGTCCGATTACCACTTATTTGCATCGATGGGGTACGCACTTGCTGAGCAGCGCTTCATTTCTTACGAAAATGGCTCGATGACTGATTTGCTTCAAAAGAGGAACAGTTTTTTTTGCGTGACATCCACAAATTGCCAGACAGGTGGGAAAATGTATGGCTAGCAATGGACAATACTTCGAATAAAATATTTTTCATCATGTTCATACAATAAACATGTATTTTCTATATAAAAATTCCGGTTTCATATTTACATACCTGGTATATGTTATATTGCTTTTTGTATACGTTTCGCGCGAACAATTGCTAATTATCAATAAAGTTCATGGATGTTTTCGTTTTCTCCAACCGCGACCGCGAACCTGCTACATCGTTTATTATTGGTTCAAGCCGATCGTGTTAACGCGCTTGATATCGCGCAACATCACCGGAAGTGCCGCGTCCACGGAACGTGTTTCAGCTTTAAAACAAAAAAAGAAAAAAAGATGTATTGCGTTCACGAACACGCGTGTATGTACGAAACGTATCCGACAAAAGATTATATCGGCAAGGTCATACGTAATTTTGCGATGAGGGGACACACAGGGTTACTGCACGAAATGGGAAAAGATCGTCAGGCCTGTTGCGGAAGAAAGAATAAACAAATTCTTAGTCTCTGCGTTTATATTATCATCTATATAATTTAAAAATTGTGATATATATTATTTTGTGGATTCATAAATCATTTTTTATATTATTTTTTAAATACAGTTGTAAGAATACAATTATTTCTCATATTTTATAGATTCCATATTTATTTCTATTTATAATTTATTTGAACAAATTTTATTTTCAATATTAATAATATATAAAGATTGATTTTTATATTATTTTCATACACTATTTCCAGGATTTAATCATTCTTCATAATATTTTATACATTTAACTTCTCATTTGCGTTTTATATTCTATTTACTTAAATTTAATTTGCAATATTGAAGGCGTTAAAAAAAATCGTCGCCATATTCTTCATATATATGTATATGTATGTGAAGAATATGGCGACGATTTTTCAAACATTCGCGAAATATCTCGCGGTGTGGAAGCGGGCGCGGAAGAAAATGCACGAGGATGCCCCTCACAGTGGCTGTACTCAATCCTTCTTCGCGTTCTCCCTACGTGCAATCCACCAAGTATATAGTCGTGCAGAGCACGGCTACTATACGGACCAACAGCTCGGGACGAGAGAAAGACAGCGAGAAAGAAAGAGAGAGAGAGAGAGAGAGAGAGAGAGAGAGAGAGAGAGAGAGAGAACGGGTAACGCGAAGCTGACGCCGAGCAAAAACGTTCGCCGCTGTCTGGTGCGCTTTTTGTGGACATCACAGTTTCCAACCACTCGGGTTCTCCCGATGTTCTCTGTAGTCCCCGCCAGCCGCAACTCTACTTTTTCTCTCTTGCTCCCCATACCGTTGTTTCATCATCTCCTATATATATATATGTATATATGCACCGGTTCCTACCGATCTCTCGCGCGCCTTCGCGATTGCTATTATTCTCCTTAACATTTGCCCAATTCGTGATGCAGTTGTCCTCTAGAATATTCCCTCGCTTCTCTCTCCCTCTCTCACTCTTCCCCTTTCCGCGTGTTCATTGAACCGTGAACCCGATATGAGAAACCAGGGGGGTTTCCTCTCCCTCCGCTCCCGACGATTCGATACACGATATCCGTGATTTTGCTTATAAGGATGCTTATCAATTTGCGCGTCCTATATATAGAATAATAGTGATAGCGAGCACGAGCTTCCGAAGTGGCAGCCCCCCATGGCCCTCGCCGCGAATGAGGATGTACAAAGTTTCGATAAAATTACTGTAAATTGAGTAAGTCTGGTTACTTTGAGCTCGAAGAATTGTTAGTTTCCGCCAAGAATTATTAACATGAGTTATAGTACGTTTGTCCTTAATTTATACGGGAAAGAACATTCTTCGGGTCCACAATCGTTTCGTTGCCCAACTTTAACTCGCCGTTTATTCCGAGCCTACTACGAGACATTCGAATTACGTGTTATTGCAAGGATCAGAGTGTTGTTTTGCGGGAAAAAACCAAATAAACCCAAAGTCTCGTAGGGCACGCGCAGCGCCATCTGTTGGCGCAAGTTTTCGAGGCCAATCTCTTGCAAGATTTTGCGTTATTTACTTGCTTGCGAAAATACCAAGTCGTCCTCGCGAACAAGACACTTCGCGGATCCATTCGTGTCTCGTATACGAGTAATAATTATAGGAGAGCTCATCAACGACGAGCATCGAGACTCTTGTTGCCCGCGATTTTACTTATTCATGGGCATCGGTCTGGCGCCTATTTTTGGCTATGATTTTAATCACGTTTCGCGGTAAAATGTGGGACAGTTGAATGTAAATATATATATATGTGTGTGTGTGTGTGTGTGTGTGTGTGTGTGTGTGTGTGTGTGTGTGTGTGTATGTATATAATGTAGTTTTTCAATTTCTTTCATACAATGCCTTTCATGAGATTTATTTGTCATTTTAAAAAGATGATTCGATTTCTTTTTCAATTCAATTATGGATTCGCCATGTGGATCTTTTCGCTTTACTTTAAAAGATAATAATTATGTATTGAACATATTTTATAGACTTTTTATTTTTATTTTATATATAATTTTAGAGACGTTTGCGTGTGTGTGTGTGTGTGTGTAGTGAATGATTGAAGATAAACACATCCGCACTCGCACATACACACACAGCATGCACATATGTTTGATAGATTTTAAATCTGTTTCAAAAATGCATCGGTGGTTCGGCGATAGAATGCTCGATTTTTTAGAATTATTCTTTTATTATTTATTTATTATTTAAAGAATACTATCCTATTTTATTCATGATCTTTGATAGGTATCTGTATATAGAAAATAATTAAAGATACACACATAGAAATACACACAGAGAGAATTAAAAAGTAATTTTTGTCGTGAATTTCACGGTAAAAATTACCGTGATATATTTCAATGTGGTGACAAGTGAGAAAAACATAATAATTCGTATGCGACAAGTTTTTTTTAACTCACGTTACAGAAAATTTCAAATACGTAGCTAAAATTTTACTATACAAGAAGGGTAGCGCGCACGATAATTTTTACCGACAGTACAATACATTTTCCTATAACACTCATTAAATTTTATAATAAATCTTAAAATAACTGTTATAAAGACGATACTTTTGTATAGACATTTTTGAAAGGCATAAAATAATAAAATGCACAGTAAAATTTCGCTGATATTATATATTTTTTAAATTTAAGTTTTGCATATTTTGTTACACATCAAAATTTACTAGAAAATCTGGTAAAATTTTCTATCTGAAGAAGAAATTTTATTTTACTTTCGTGAAAATCCGTGTTTTACTCAGTAATAATAAGCGAAGTTTCAGGGTTGTCATCTGGTTACCGTTACTGCACGGTAATTTTTAACATTTAATTCTCTCCGTGCACATGTTTTGTAGAATTTTTAATTTGGTGCAAAATTTCTTCGGTGGTTTAGTGCTAGAAACCTCGATTTTTTCGAATTATTCTTATGTTATTTACCAATTTTTTCAACAATGTTATCATATTTTATACAACTTAATATATATGTATATATATATATAGCATTTTCTTATTATTAATTCTTCACAGATTACGTATTATTTTTTTTATTTTGAAAAATATATATATATTAGCTGTAGTAAAAAGAAATCCATTATTTTTGCAATAGATGGCTTTAGTAATCTGTATCTCGCGTTGTATAAGTGCGATCGGATTACGCTAGATGGAGTTAGAAAGATAACATTTCGTACTAAAATAAACATCTCAGACAGTTTTGTGATTGCTTGACTCAATATTTTTTGAGCGCGCGTCCAAGATGGCCACCAGCAAAGTGAAAATACGCCATATTTTGCAGTTTTTCTTCGATAAAGGCGAAAACGCAAGCCAGGCGGCGGAAAATGTGAAGAGTGTTTATGGTCCTGATACTGTAATAGCCAATCACGCGCAATTTTGGTTTCGTCGATTCCGTTCCGGTAATTTTGATGTCAAAGATGCACCACACTCTGGAAGGCCAATTGTCGAAAATGTCGATAAAATAATGGAAATTGTCGAGTCCGAACGTCATGTAAACACTGTTTCGATTACCCAGGAGCTAAACATTGCACAAAAAACCGTTTGGAACCACTTGAATAAGGCTGGATACAAAAAGAAGCTCGGTGCCACACGAGTTAACGCAAAAAAACCTCATGGGCCGAATGTCCATCTGCGAATCGCTGCTGAATCGCAACAAAATCGACCCATTTCTAAAGCGGATGGTGACCGGTGATGAAAAGTGGGTCACTTACGACGGCGTCAAGCGAAAACAGTCGTGGTCGAATCGCGGTGAGCCGGCGCAAACGGTGGCCAAGCCAGGATTGACGGTCAGGAAGATTTTACTGTGTTTTTGGTGGGATTGGCAGGGAATCATCTACTATGAGCTGCCCCCCTACGGCTAAACTCTTAATTCGGACCTTTACTGTCAACAATTGGACCGTCTGAAGGAAGCAATCGCCCAGAAGCGGCCAGCTTTGGCCAATAGGAGAGGAATTGTGTTCCATCAGGACAACGCCAGGCCACACACATCGATAGTGACTCGCCAAAAGCTCCGGGAGCTTGGTTACGAGGTTCTTATGCATCCACCTTATAGTCCGGATCTGGCACCAAGGGATTACCACCTGTTCCTGTCTATGGCGAAAGATTTTGCTGGTGAAAAATTCGCCTTAAGAGAAGCTTGTGAAAATCGACTGTCCCAGTTTTTTTGCCAATAGGGACGAGGGTTTCTATGAGAAAGGCATAATGAAATTATCTTCAAAGTGGCAACAAGTTATCGATCAAAACGGTGCATATTAGAGCTAAATCGGATCATTCTAACTATGCTAAATAAAGCCTTCAATTTCATGCAAAAATAATGGATTTCTTTTTACTACACCTTATATATTCAAAATGAAAAAAAATACGCAATGCGCGATGAATCAATAATAACAAAATACTTGAATTAGGCACTAAATAAATAATACACAGGAATGACTAAAAATCACGGATAAAATGAAAGGATGAGACGTCTCCTTTCATGGGACCGATTGTGCAAGGTCAATGGAGTCAATATACAGTTGCCGGATCTCCGCGTCATCGGAGACGCGATCTTACGAGACATTCGCGTCGTTCCGCTCTCCTCTTTTCACAATCACGCGCGTCGTCACGCGTCACGATTCTCGCTGTACAATCCGTTTGTTACTTAATGTAACAAAACGCGCATTAAGTACTGAAATCTCGACGTTTCCCTTTTTTGCGTCCGCGAATTGCAAAATTTAATGTGCGCCCAGGTGGGGCTTTCGAAAGGTGGCGCTTCGGTGATGGAGTCCAAACTCTATAGCGGTAGGAAAAGCGTCCGCGAAAATGTGAAAAGTTCAGGTACAAAATTTCACCAACTCGGATCGCTCCGATAACAAGTGACTGAGCGATATAGTAATAGGCAAAACACTGAGTAAAAATGACCGCGACACTTCGATTGACCCTGAAAGAATACAAATTCCCAAGAAACAATTTAAGGTACTGATCAATCGATAAAAATAATACTGAAAAACGTTTATCCTCGCGCAATTGCTGTAACACCGCAAACGGGGGCACAAAGATCGTGAGTATTGGAAAAACAAAGAAAACAATTGACAGATGTAAATAATTAGCATTGAGGATCGGTACTTTTCTTTTATGATCAATTATTTCGTATTATACAAGAAAAGTATTAAAAATTTACATTATACACTGATCGATTGAAATTTCGCTAAAAACATCCTAATTTATCATTTTTATAAACTCACAATACGTCACATTACACCGCTATTTACATTGCATACTTTTGATTAAAATCGAGAACGAATTAAGGTTATGTTCCTAACAAAACATACGCGTATACACAACATATCGGACGACATCTACATCAGCTCCCCTCAATTGGGGAACACTTATATGTCACAATTTTGTGAGCGCTTCGAAGCACAGAGTTTGGTCTCCCGTACTCTAACCTTCATGCCGATGAAATTCGGAAAGTCCGTGTCTCGCCGTTACGCGGCGTTATGCTCGCGTGTGGGAAAAGAAGAAAGCAGCGAGTAAGAATTAATCGTGCGGTGATGCCGGGAAGCGTGTTTGCGCGAGGATCTTCGTGTTCGGGCGGATGCGCCGCATTACAAGTGCGTTAGCACTTCCCCCCCCCACCGCCAAGTGTCTCGTAACGCCACAGACGCAAGAAGCGCCCGAGGAACGAGGGATGGAGGGCACGAACGCGAGGAATGTTGAATGAAAAAATTAATAAATAGATTAGTTAAATAATTAAAGTAAATAAAAAAAAAATAATTACAAATATGAGAAATTGTGAATAAATCGGTTAATCTTGAGATTTTAAAATGTGTCCCGGGACAATGCAAAGCGCCCTCTCGATTTTCGTGGCCGAGAGAATGTCGCGTTATCCCGCGACACCCGTTATAGGATCTAAAGGCTGGGCGCGCGGCTTTCTCGCCGCGTTCTCCTCCGGATCTCTCGCGCGCCCGGAGCTAAGGGTTTTTGCGAATTGGCGGGCTGCTCCGAGGAGCGAACGAGCTCTGTGGCGAGAGAGAGAGAGAGAGAGAGAGAGAGAGAGAGAGAGAGAGAGAGAGAGAGAGAGAGAGTGAGAGAGAGAGTCCAAGCACACGGAGGAACAGACAAGGGTCGAAGCTTGAAACCCCCTTTTTTCTCATTCTCTCTCTCTCTCTCTCTCTCTCTCTCTCTCTCTCTCTCTCTCTTCTCTCTCTTGGGTGCTTTGCGCCGGGCGAACAAACCCGCACAGCCCTTGGCTCGGCTCATCGGTTCTCGAGCATTGCCGCTCGTGAAACTTTGTTTAACTAAGGCCAGCAAGAAATGAACCTATTTATCTTCAATCACTCTCTCTCTCTCTCTCTCTCTCTCTCTCTCTCTCTCTCTCTCTCTCTCTCTCTCTCTCTCTCTCGCCCCCTCCCTTTCTTTCCGCTGTTTCTCTCGTTCTTGTCACGACCGTGCATGAGCATATATATATATATATATATATATATTTATATACAGGATGATTCACAACTATTAGCTTTCCCTTGGTAAGCATACAGCGTGTGTCATTGTGAGAAAAGCCCTGTTTTTTAAATGTCGTGTGACAAAAATTGACCGCGATATCCGCGTTTAAAGTTCAAGTAGTAAAGAATGGCACATAGTCGCTCACGCGCGAAACGTGCAAGCCGGATCAACCGCGGGTTCGAACCCACCTTCGGACAAGTGAATTTTTTTTCACAAAATTGGTTTTTTTTCGGTAACGAATAATGAACACGCAGACTCGCTTTGCAAATTGATACGATTTCAATCATTTTCGTTTATTATTTAATACTCGAAGAGAAAAAAATCGGCGCGTGAGCAACTACTGTGCCATTGTTTACTCAGCGTCGGACTTTCAACGCGAATATCTTGGCGAATTTTTGTCGCATGACATTTTAGAAAAACGCTTTTTCCTCACGACACACCCTATATACTCATCAAGGGAATTCTGATATTTGTGAATTACCCTGCATATATATATATATATATGTGTGTGTGTGTGTGTGTGTGTGTGTGTGTGTGTGTGTGTGTGTCCTTATATCGCGTAACATCCTATTGTCTTTTTTCTTCCACATTTTATTTCTTCCTTCAATTTGTACGTTACGTATTTCGAGATTCCTCGTGGCGCAACGAACTCTTCTCCCGCGTCTTGCGCGCGACAATGCACGAGTGCACACTACGCGTACGGAGTGCGAATTAGAAAATTATGGGGGAGGAGAAGACGAGTGAGGAGGAGGCGCGAAAATTGTTTGCGATCCAGATTCGCCCGGACGCTCGCGGTTCTCGCTGTTGCCGCCGCAGTGCACGCAGTGGTGGCGATGAGCGAGCGCGCGCGCGAGCGCGATCACGTGCGAGTCTCTTATTTTCCTTGGCGCGGGCATTATTCGCGAGGAATCTTCTCGGTCGCGGCCCACTCTCGATCGTGACAGCGCTTGTCGGACGTTGTCTTCTTTTTTTCTTTCTCTTTCTTTCTTTCTCTCACATACTCTCTCTCTCTCTCTCTCTCTCTCGGGCGGACAAATCACCTCGTTATCGTGCCCTGACAATAATCGCCCGAGCAAATCTCGCGGTCGCTGACCAACCGAGGTACATTACAAAAGTATTTTTCGGCTCTCGTGATTCTCGTCGGACTCGTGGGCAGCGTGAGATGAAAGATGGCGCTGCTCGCGGTTTTCTCGTCTTTTCTTTCTAATACAAGGATTCGACACGGCGTTGAGGAATTTTTCGGCATAAATGCGCTAGAGAGAGAGAGAGAGCTTGCTTCGTTAGAATACACCACCGCCTCTTTACCCACGTGCATTGCACGTGCGTGTCAAGGCCGAGAATTTTAGGATTCAGCGTTGGGAGAGATTCTCTCGACTCGTATTTCTACTACCGTGACCTGGACAATTTCATCGTGACGCTTGCTGCCTCACACCCGGTATGTGAACCCTAGAGAGAGAGAGACAGAGAGGGAGAGAGGCGAGCAAGAATAAAGATGGAGCGGGACCGTCGACTAATGATCCCGGTGCTTGTGCGGTTTTTGTCGACATTCTACAGCATTCCCATTCAACTGGATTTTCTCTTCGCTTCGCGTTGATGTGCCCTTGCGTTATTTGCTCGCTCCTCGCGGAGCATACATGAAGGATCCTTCATTTCACAGAGCAACGATATCCCTCTAAATCTTTAACTCTAACAAAAATGGCGGTTAGGGGAGAGGAAAGGTAGAAAATTGGGACTTGCTTGATTTTCATGCTACCGAGATCAGCCACTCATCGTAGTTCAATGAAGATGAGAACGAAGAAAGACCAGCTATGATTGCGCGGTGTTTCTCCTTTATCGGTCGACGATGCGATTTACCAACGAGCCAGTTTTTCCTTATCGTTTGTCCCAAAGGGTAGCGGGGTCGAAGCGCGACGTCATTTTGGAACATTTAACGTCGCTGTTATGGAAGGTATACGAAAATCCAGACTCCGTGCTTGGCAGCGTCTGTCAAAATTATGAGAAACGAGTGTTTCAGAGGCGCTGGCACGGTCTTACATACAGGTCTGGAAACTCCGGCGTTTTTTAATGGTGGAAAGCATCACCGTTCAGGTGCAGCACAAACTTAGTTCCTCATCTATCCGCTAGGAGCGCCGTCACGTGGGGGGCCTTGTAGATAGATACAGTGTGACGTCAATTTTTTTCCATTCTCCTTCATTCCCCCCCCCCCCCCCCCCCACACTTTGTTTAGTTCACCGAAGGGACCACTTGGGGTTGCGCTCTACAGTCCCTACCAGGGCTCTCAAGCTCAGATGGCCAGAGTAGCGACGATGTTTCGCCGATTGTGTCTACTCGCGGCGCTAGTGAGCAGCGCTTATCTCACTTGCACACTATTTCTGTTTCAGTCGCGCAACCCCTCCCGACTCGCCGTCGAAAGAAAGTACAAGTGATGCCAAAACAGGCCAAAACCTAAATAGTACGCCATAGTGGATTAGTGTGTCCTTTATTGAACAGTTTTCATCGGTAATTTATGCGTTATGTAATGAATTTATATTTTTATTAAAAGGCACTGCGAGCGAGTGAAAGAAGATCATATTCCGGAAATTTTCCCACATATATATTTATTTCCTGCTTCTCATTGAAGATAATTTGAACATTTATATGTTAACCTTACCTCGATGATTCATCACTAGAATGAGTTTTTAAAAACTTTTGGTTTGCTACCAGTTAATGAACTGAAATTATAAAATGTACAGTCTATTTTAAATACAATATTATTCATTCATATAATTATTATGAAAAGTGCTTATTTTTATAATGCTTCGACATGTCAAGAAATTGTTGTGTGGAGCAGGGTTGCGTGGGAAATTCACAACGAACATACCGTTTACCTCGACTCGGTACTAATAAGGAACGGTTTTTTGTATGGCTGGCAGCATGTGGAGATACAAATTTGTTAAATATTCCTCCGGCGAAGATGATTACGAGAACAGTTTGTATATTCCTCCTTGAGCCAAAGTATATTCTAGCGAAGAAGCTGCGAGTACAGCAACGATTCCGACATTGTTTTTAGCTTTGTCCACTCACTCGCAGTGCCTTTTAATCTATATATAGATAAAACTGTTCCGTGACTGACTGACTGACTGACAGACAACGCACAGCCTAAACCACTGAAGATAGAAACATGGATTTGGTACATATGTTCCTTAGAGGGTGTAGAGGTGCACTGAGAAAGGATTATTTTGAAATTTGATCCTTAAGGGGGTGTAAAAGTTTGTACGGAAAAAAAATTCTTTTGGTCGGATTTACTTGAAACATGGAACATGGAACATATATTTCTTAGTAGGTTTAAAAGGGCACGAAGAAAGGATTTTTCGAAATTCAACTCTTAAGGGGGGGAATCAGGTGTAAAAGTTTGTATGGAGAATTATATGCCTTGCGTGTATCAACTTGTAACTTGGAACTTAAGTACCTTAGGAGGTGTAGAAGTGCCCTAAGAAGGGATTTTTCGAAAACCACTTCTTAAGGGGGTGAAATCAGGTGTAAAAGTTTGTATGGGAAATGATATTCTTTGCGTGTATCAACTTGAAACTTGAAACATATGTTCCTTAGAAGGTATAGAGATGCACTAAAAAAGGATACTTCGAAAATCAACTCTTAAGGCCTTAGGCCAATCTAGGATGTTCCAAAAATCGATTTTTTTTTGTTAAAAATGTACCTTAGTACCTATAAAATTATATTCCAAAAGATTATGGGTGTGAAAAATGTCTAAGTACTCGATTTTCGAATTCTAGCGCAACCCCTCTCGATTCATGTCGTAACTGTCTACTAACTTTAAACGGCGTTTATCTCAAAACTACATTTTTCAAGTCGACCGGACTCATAACTCAAACAAATTTCAACCGATTCACTTGAAATTCTAACTGTATATTTAGAATTACATTTTCTGAGGCACTACGTAAGATTTTTTAAATTATATTGCATAATTCCTTTTTTATAAACAATTTTCTGACGATTTTCTCATGGCATTTTTTACTTTTTGTTTTAGAAATGCGCCATTTCGACAAAAAACAATATATCAAAAAGATCCTACGTACTACTATAGCTATTTTTATATATAATCGAAAAAACTTTAGTGTCTCGTCATAACTCAAAAATTATAGGAGCTGTTGGTCCGGCCGTTGACCTTCCAGAAATAAAGGCGTTATCGGAAAAATGCTGCACAGTCGCCATTTTGACATATATCGCTGTGAAAAAATAATTTTGTATAGTCAATTACGTGTATAATTAAACCCCCATTTTGTAATTCCGATTTATTTTATGGTTTCGCTGAAAAAAAATCACAAAATATGCCCTTTTTTTTGGCCTCTAGAGTGGCCGAAGGCCTTAAGGCGGTGAAATGAGTTGTCAAAGTTTGTATGGAAACCTTTCTATGCGTGTATCAATTTTAAACTCGGTATAAATATTCTTTAAAACAAATAATAAAACGCATATTTTAGGATTTTTTAAAACCCCTAATGCCGGGCGCTACTTTTAATAAAGTTTCTACGGGCTTAGCTATTAAAATATAAATAAATTACACAAAGCATAAATTATCGATGAAAACTTTTCAATAGACACACTAAACCACGCCGGCGTATTCATATGTTGGCCTGTTTTGGCATCAGCGTGTACTTTCGTTCAGCGGCGAGTGGGAGGGTTGCGCGACTAAAACAGAAATAGTGTGCAAGTGAGATAAGCTATGCTCACTAGCGCCGCGAGGAGACAAAATCGGCGAAACATCGTCGCTACTCCGGCCACGGCAGCTTGTGGGCCCTGCTTTAACCCTTATGGTCGCGGTGTTTCTTATTACGTTGATTCGATCGATCGGATCGATATACAACCTCCAATTGTTTTTCGTTATATATATATATATATATATGGCGAATCCTACTGGTAAATTGTTCGTCCCTACGGATTCTTCACGGTCGAGATATAGAGCCGACGACTGTAGCGCGCTCGCTCACTCGCAAGCCAAATGGAGGGGGTGGCAAAAAGCTCGCCTGCTCCTGGGACAACGGCTGGCATCATTAGTACCGCTGCTGCCTCGCTCGCTCCGAACTAGCACTTTTTCGTCGTATACGCGCGCGCACATACATAACAGACACACACACACACACACATGCACACGCGCGCGCGGCCCTGGCTACCCGCTCGCGCACGCCCAACCACCGCATCGTCAACCTTCTTGTGCCACGACGAAGCGCGCTCTCCGCTTCTCGCAACCGCGCCGATATTTCGCTCTCTTGCTGCATGCTCGCGACACGTCGCGCAGTTTGCTTTTATGTTTCTACGGCTCGTCGCGCCCTTTCGTGCCGATCGCTTATTCTCGTATGTCGCTTTTCATCGTGTGTTGCTCATCGTCGATCGCTCGTCTGGCGCTGTTTGACGATCGAGCGTTTTGCAACTCAATCTGCAACGTTTCTAGAGCTTTATCTTTCTCTTTCTCTCTCTCTCTCGCTCTCTCTGTCGTTGTACAGTGGGCGACGTTATCGATACGGAGTCACCCGCTAAATCTTCATCTAAATAATGCACTTTTTTCTAGGAGTGCATGCAGGGCCAGTCCTACCATAGGGCCAACGGAGGAGCCGCTCCAAGCGCCGAATCCCGGGGGGCGCCTCGATGGTAAAGAAATAAAGGGAAAGAAAAAATTCAAAATTTTTTCTTTGCTTTTCGATATTTTGCTCGTGAGCGTGTGGAGATAAGGTTTCGACGCCCCTCCTCCGCCCCGCCGATCGAGCTGAAATTTTGTACAGACCTTCCTACTAATATTCTAAGACAAACCAAAAAAAGATTTGTCGCCAACCGCAATAGTTTTCAAGATATTGAATTTCAAAGTTATTTATTTTACCACGCGCCGACTATTAGGAATACCGGTGCGGGCGCGGGGCACCTCAGATATGCGTGTGGAATTGTGGTGTACACAATTTCGTACGATTTAATACAAATAGTACCACAATTTAATGCAAATAAAAATTGAGCGTGAAATAAGCCTGGAGTTTGAAATAGTCCGCACAAGGAAAAAGAAGATCACGTACTCATATGAAAATAAAGACGACGCGCCAACGGAACCAGAAGCGTTATTCAGAATCTATGTTTTCTATTCGATGATAGACACTGCCATAAACTCAATAGAGATGCACTTTACACAACTTCTTAGAATTGATGAGATCTGGCCATTCCTCTATGATATGAATAAGACCAATGAAAATCTGAAGGAAACGTGTCTGAAGTTGGAGAAAAACTAAGACATGATCATAATTGCGATATTTCGGGATTGGAACTTTCAGGCGGAATCATGGGTTTGAAGAAGTTGTTAGATAATGATAAGGGTCGCCCAAAAGCAATCCTTCAGATCGCAACATTAAATAGTTGACAAAATGCGTTCCCTAATTTTTGGACAGCTCTCCGGTATTTTTGTAACCATTCCGATTACGTTGGCCAAAGGTGAACGGAGTTTTATTAAGCTTAAGCTAATTAAAACGTATCTTAGGTCGACTCAAGCAGAAGATAAGCTTTCTGATCTAGCTCTGCTGTCTATTGAAAATGATGTAGCTCAGACATTGTTATGTAAGGAGGTCATAAACAAATTTACAAATGCAAAAGTGCAAAAGTGCAACGGCCTTCCATGAGCGTGATCGTGAAAAATGTGCGCGCGCATATTTTTAGGGCCTAGACCCTAAGAGACCTACTTTAGGTCGAGTTTACACGCACGAAAAAGCGAGGAAAACATGGTGTAGTATATAAAATATATTAAGGGCAAGCAAGGGGGGGGGGGCGTCATATTTAGATCCCGCTCCATCTTAAAACTAGTCTCGGGTCGGCATTGAGTGCATGAGCTTGAAGTTTCATTATTATACTAAAAGTAGATTTTTCTTTATCTTTTATTTAAGACGAGCCTAGTTGCCAGAAATGCCTATACCGATTGGCCATGCAGCAACGGCGGCACTTTCGTTAAATAATAATAACTTCATTGTTTATCAATATTTATCAATTGAAGGGAAAACAACTCAAACTTGGCAAGACTGTGTATCAAATGTGTGTAAAATGTCGACCTTGTGGTTTCAATACTCTGGTCAGAAAAAAAAAGATTGAAAATCGACCTGTTTTTTGGACAAGCTTATGCAGACGCGTTAAGTTCCTCCTTTCTCCCTACATATATATATATATATATACGCACAACGAATAATACATCCCGTCTTGCGAGTCACGCATTAGCCTTGGAATAATTACTACGAAAGAGGAGCCGCGTTCAGTAATTACATATCGTGGGGAGAACGTTTACCATGCCACGTTACATGTGTCTTTATATGTAGATATATATATATATATATATATTTCTCATAGCGATTTTCCCCTTCACAATAATACTATTGGCATAATATGTCGTATAACGCGAATAC
This sequence comes from Ophion ventricosus, assembly GCA_963932345.1. Taxonomy (NCBI): domain Eukaryota; kingdom Metazoa; phylum Arthropoda; class Insecta; order Hymenoptera; family Ichneumonidae; genus Ophion; species Ophion ventricosus. The sequence goes on along the minus strand of OZ010711.1, from coordinate 19,929,374 downwards.
GTAAGCACGAACGTGATTCCAATAAACCGCGTGTTTAACATTCGCATATATAATTTGACTTCGTTTTCTTCACATTTTCCTTTACGTTAGCCAACTGGCTTGGAAAAAGGAAGAAAACTTACTCACGCACGCACACATGTGGGTGAATGGGTTTGAAACTAAAACGCCACACGTGTTTCTCTTCCGCTCGCGGGTAATATGATCTTTGAAAAAGATTTGTGAGAGTTTGAAAGTGGCCGTCGTCTCGGAGGATAAAAATCTCGGCGACCCTTCGCCCCATCTCTCTCTTTCTCTCTCTCTCTCTCTCTCTCTCTCTCTCTCTCTTCCTTTCTTTCTAGCTTTCTTTCACTGGGCCTCGTCGCTTCTTGCCGAGCGCATGTGTATGTGAATATTGTGTATTGCGGACGCTCGTTTCGTCCATTAATGATCTCCCCGATGATATCGCTCGAACTCTGATGACTATAATTTTTGCTCTTTTTCTTCGGGTCGGCGCTGCGCGCGGATGAACGACAGTGAACCTCGTACTCGATGGAATAATGATAAAAGTGAAATTCGAAGAAAAGAACCAACGAGAGAAAAGAGAAACGAAAGCCTTCGGTTTGTACGGACACGAGTATCTATAACGGTAGTACGTGAGAGCATACGGAGGGAAAGACAAGGGGAGAGAGAGCGAGAGAGAGAAAGAGGGAGGAATTGAACTCCCAATAGGGATTATTAATCATCGGCAAGGGGAGAATACCTACAGACCGTTCCTTCCTCTCGTCCTATGTTATATATATATATATATATATATATATATATATATATATATATATATATATATATATATATATATATATAGGAAGTGTACATATACATGTACATATACATCTTGTTTATATAAACTACAAGTTACAGTGAAATCCCGATTATCCGGACAAATTGAGATCAGGCGATGTTCGTATAATCCATTTTATGGTAAAATAAAAATAGTATTAACATAGAATCACAGTTTTATTAATACGTATTTGTATTAACACCAATAAACGTACACGGAGAGAATTAAAAAGTAATTTTTGTCGTGAATTTCACGGTAAAAATTACCGTGATATATTTCAATGTGGTGACAAGTGAGAAAACCATAATAATTCGTATGCGACAAGTTTTTTTTAACTCACGTTACAGAAAATTTCAAATACGTAGCTAAAATTTTACTATACAAGAAGGGTAGCGCGCACGATAATTTTTACCGAGAGCACAATACATTTTCCTATAACACTCATTAAATTTTATAATAAATCTTAAAATAACTGTTATAAAGACGATACTTTTTTATAGACATTTTTGAAAGGCATAAAATAATAAAATGCACAGTAAAATTTCGCTGATATTATATATTTTTTAAATTTAAGTTTTGCGTATTTTGTTACACATCAAAATTTACTAGAAAATCTGGTAAAATTTTCTATCTGAAGAAGAAATTTTATTTTATTTTCGTGAAAATCTGTGTTTTACTCAGTAATAATAAGCGAAGTTGCAGGGTTTTCATCTGGTTACCGTTACTGCACGGTAATTTTTAACATTTAATTCTCTCCGTGTAGTGATATTATGTAATTGCTAATAACATACTAATGTTATGTCAATATTGCCGTTCGTCACGGGCTCACGAGTGTACGTGACTACGAGCTGGGATACTTAGGGCTGCAGAAGAAGAGTCCGGATAATTGGGATTCTACTGTATTAATATTTTATTTTAATAGAATATACATATTTATGTATATATAGGTGTGAGGGGGTGTATTGTAGATAGAATACGGAAAGAAATGCTGGAGGGGGAGGTAGGCATATGTAAAGTTATATATATTAAAGTTCCAATAAAAAAATATACAGATAACTGGTAATTTTTTAAAACGAAATGTATAATGACCATTTTATATTTTCCTAATTTTTTTTTGTAAAATTTTACCGCATGAAAGGAATATCCACATCAATTTTTATATTTTTACCTCTTCTCTTTCAGGAGGTATAATTTTCCAAAAAATGTTGATTTCGGAAGTTCTAACGCTGATAACTTCTGAACTAATTGAGATATCAACAAATGTCAGTATATATATTTTTTTCATTTTGAATTATAGCTTCATAAAAAAATGTGAAAAAAATTTTCAATTCTACTGGACCACGTATTTTTTGCTTCGAAAGTGGAAAGTATTTTTTTTAAAGATGATTGTCATTTTTGATTTTTTTTTTAATATTCTCTAAAATAGAGTGACCCATTCTATGATTTTTAAGACTAGTCTCATTGTGGGATAATTTTTCCTTCTATTTTTTTTGCAAATGTATCATATTTTTTTGGGAAGATTTTTATCATTTTAATCCCCAATTATGCTATGTATCTCCATTTTATTCTTGAATAATGCTAATAATGAAACGGTTTATTTTTCATTTGTGCTGAAATTAATGAATAAGAAGATTTATTGTGCAAATTTTTTTTTTTCACTGATAATATTGACCAATACTAGTACGATAATTCTCAATTGGATCTAATAGTCATAACTATTCCAGTTTCTATTCTTTCCATAAATAAAATGAACTAAATAAAGAAATATAAGGAAAAATTTCACTCTTCTTAAATTCACATATTCTCATATAATTCTCAACTTATTTCATTTTATTTATGTAAAGGATCGAAACTAGAATAGTTATAACTATGAGATCCGATTGAAAATTGTCATACTTGTATTGATCAATATTATTATTCGTGAGAAAAAATTCATTTTGCACAAAAAAATCTTTTTCTTTTGTTAATTTCAGCACAAATAAAAAATAAACCGTTTCATTATAAGCATTATTCAAGATTAAAATGGAGATATATAGCATTATAGGAGATTAAAATGATAAAAATCTTCTAAAAAAAATATGGTTAATTCGAAAAAAAATAGAAGGAAAAATGGGCCTACGCTGAGACTAGTTTTAAAAATCATAGAATGGGTCACTCTATCTTAGAGAATTTGTGGAAAAAAATAAAAAGTGGCAATCATCTTTAAAAAAAGTTTCCACTTTCGAAGCAAAAATGATAATTTTTTTCATATTTTTTCGTAAAAGTATGCTTCAAAAATATATATATACTAACATTTGTCGATATCTCAATTAGTTCACGAATTATCAGCGTTTAAACGTTTGCAAAAGTTCAAAAAACGACATTTCTCGAAAGATTATAACTCCTAAAAGAGAAGAGATAAAAATCTAAAAGTTGGTGTGGATATTCCTTGTATGGGGTGTAATTAAAAAAAAAATCAGGTAACTAAAAAATGGTCGGGGTCACGGTCTAGGTAAAATGGCGTAGAATGCCTCATATATATATATATATATATATATATATATATATATATATATATATATATATATATATATATATATATATATATATATATATATATATATATATATATGAATATTGTTTGTTTAGGCTACTTTTTATCGATGTTTTTATTATATATTAGGAAATACAAATACCTACGTTGGGGTATGGGTCCGTGCTTTTAATGATAATGATTTTAATTATAACAATAACATTCATATATGATTGGCTGTTTAGTTTGATATATAAATGTTGTTTAAAAAGCTACTAGTTATTTGTATATATTTATTGTACATTAATATATATAATTTTATTTATAAAAAAGCTTATATATATATATATATATATATATATATATATATATTTATATATATATACAATAGGACGGAGGGATAGTGTGTAGATATTCTCTCTTTGCCGATGATTAAGGATCCCTATTGGGTTTTCTATTCCTCCCTTTCTCTTTCTCTCTCTCTCTCTCTCTCTCTCTCTCTCTCTCTTGTGTGTGTGTTTTTTTTTTCTATAAACTACGTGCGTTGTATATATGTATGCTCGCAATGCGACTACAAATGCGCGTCCTAATATGCACATATGTATACACAAATGATGTACCACATACATCAAGATAAATCGTGCGGCGGAGCGTTTGAGCTCGCGATCCCTTCTCATCCACACACACACACATCCACTATGTATAACCCCTTTCTCGAATCTCAAAGCTCCCCCCTCTGCATATATTTCTTTTGCTTTTCTCTCGCTATCTGCATGTTTCTCACTCTCCCTCGTTTCCTCGACCGCCTTTCGTTTCTTTTCATTTTCGCCCTAAGAATCGAAAGAAGGTTGGAGAACGTGCGCGCAACAAGGCGTCATACCTTTGTTAAATCTACCGTTGGATCGTTGCGACCGCGATGAGCTTCAATAAGAGAGTTCGAGAGTTTATACATTGATAACGCGTTTCCCGCGCTTTTATCCCTGCTTCTTCAAAGCCGCCCCCCCCCCTCCGCGAACGGAATAATCCGCCGACGGAAACAGCGGGAAAAAGATTTGGGGAACGTTGAGACGATGCAGTTTTATACGTGATATGAGAAAGTGAGTTGGAGATAGAGAGAAAGAAATAGATAGAGATAGAGAGATAGGGAGGGACAGCCGGAGGTGTCGATATGGCAAACTAACTTCGCCGCCCGTGAACCAAGTCAGTTGCAATCACTTCGCTCATCTCGGAGACGCACGAGAGAAGAAAAGTTACCGCGCCCAAAAAAACGCGCGTTCAGCAATGCGTGTGTGTGTACGCACACACACATACATGCAGATATATATATAATTGACGAAAAACAAGATATACAAGAGTAAGAGAGAGTGCAGAAGGGCCCGCGGTGTGTGACCTCGGGAGTCTGTATGTACATATACATATACCTATACGTACATACATTATACCATCGAACATATACAGTTTAATACAGTACGGCTGGTCCACGGCGGCGCCCCCTGTTCCATCCGTTAGTTTTTTCATCGTCTGCTCCGCGACCGCCTCACCGACTCTCTCTCGCTCTCTTTCTCTCGAAACGATATTTATATCGGTATACAACGACAGACACAGAGAGAGAGAGAGAGAGAGAGAGAGAGGGTGTCTAGGGGCAGGGGGGCAGGACATCATCAGCCAAAGCAAAACTGTGTAAAACCCGTTGCGGCCAAGCTTTTGCTCCTACTACTATATTAATTATTGTATATTACTGTACACGCGATGGCAGGTGATGTTTCCCCGCGTTTCTTCCTCATCCACATCTCGTATATATAAATACGCACGCACACACACACACAATTAGCAGTCAGGTGAAGAGTAAGTTTATAAAGAACTCTAAATATAAAAATAACTAGTAATCCCTAGGAACATAATTTATATAGAATACTTTTAATATATATATATATATATATATATATATATATATATATATATACAGTACCAGTCCAAAACTTTCGGTCACTGTGGATTATAGAAAAATTTTCGATCACTTTGGATAATTGCAAAATTGTATTAGAATAATGTATTTCATTTTATTTCGTATTTTACGAAGATACTATATAGCTCTATAAAATAAATTATACTAATATAATTTTGCAAGTATCCAAAGTGATCGAAAACTTTTGACTAGCACTTTATATATATATATATATATATATATATATATATATATATATATATATATATATATATAGTTGTGTGTGTGCGCGTGTGTGAGCGCGTGCATGCTATGATCATCTCGTATATGTAAGACAATGATAAAGGCGTAACCCGCAAAATTGGCTACAATCTTACTATACGCGTCTTGGAAATGTTTTATCGACGCGTAAAGTGACACTTGCCAATTCAGCTTGGAACGCCCTGTATGCGGTAATTCGTTAGTAGCACACACACACGCGCGCACGCGCGCACACATGCATGAACTCGTTGTACCTACTGTACAGAAAAAACGCTGGTACGCGAGTAACAGCGCGCATACATTTCGTTGCTCAACCGGGTACAATGAATATATATGCACCTGCATTGCATGCGCGATAAAAAGAATGCCGTAAACTATATATATATATATATATATATATATATATATATATATATATACACACACACACACACACACGTTTATTTGTGAGCTCGCAAAGCCCTTTGCTGTATTCATTTTCTCTTATTTTCATTCCCTCCTCATTTTTCCCTATTTTCATACTAGCGCAGTCTACCTTTCGGTAATTATGTAACGATGTAAGAACGCGCGCGACGATGATGTGAGAAAAATAGACGCGTTTTTGAACGACGAGCGCGGGAGATACGGGCAAAAAACAGGGAGAGCAAGAAAATTCGCGATATATACATTATTTCAGTACGCCTCTGATAATATCGTAGCCTACAATGATTATTGTCATAGCGATACATTATGTAATTTTATTCATTAAGCGCATACATGTATGTGTACGCACATACCAATACACGCAGGTAGCGATTTATCGACAACTTTGGTTGCACAACCGCGCGCGCGAGATCGGTCGAACCTTCGACCTCGCGATGCTCGTAGCGCCGAGCAGACGGCTTTTTTTTTGTTCGCTTTCTTTTAAATTCCGCGTGAACGGGCAGAGACGCAACGCGCACGAGAATTTAGCACGTGACATCGATGATATATTCGGGAGAATGAAACTTTTGTCGAAATGTAAAAACTCACCTGACGAACAGCTGTTCCTGATTGTTGACCCGCCAGGACACCACGGTCGCTCCTGCAATTACGAAAAAAACAAACAAAGTATAGCTAGAGAGGCGTGTGTGAACATGAAATTGTTGCAATTTCGTAGATCGATGCGTTTCACGATAAGCAGAGTCGATCGCATCGAAGAGGCAAATGCCGCCGACTTAAAAAAAAAAAAAGCAAAACATAACTTTAAGCTCGATTGTGACACGTTGGGGGACGGCGGGAGGGAGAGAAAAAAAATCACGGGCGCATATTCGTTCCCGCGAAAAACACGAAACGCGTGATACGACAAGCGTAGCAGGGAAGAAGTTTGACAGTCGCGGTACAATCGTAAACACTCGCGAAGCTGTATCGCGTGGTGTGTTGAGAGCCGAAAATTTTTAACGTCGATGATTTACCGAACTGCGTTTTAATAATAAGCGAACACGATGTCACAAACGAGTGTACAATAGTGATGACGATAATAATGATAATGGATTAACACACCGTGCAAGTTGATAGTGCAGGTGGTATTGTTGCCCCTGTCGAGCACGACAACACTTGTAGCCGCTGCCATGTTTGAAGCGTGAATGCGAGCGAACGAACCGCCTGCCGGCTCCCGAGCCGTTCACAGCCCCGATCTTTCGCATGAGGCCCCCGACTTACGAATGCGTTGAGGTTTTTCACCGCCAGGTGGTTGCGGCGAGCAGCTGACGCGTGAACGCTCATCCCGATGGGCAAGAGCGCTGATGCGACGGTCGGTTACTTGCCGACATTGGCTTTTCAATCTCGCCGAGAATTCGTTGGAGCGGTTAGTTCCGAATTTTGTCGCATTGGCGCTGGCATTAGCCACAAACGCGATCTGCGGCGAAAGGCGTTACTGCAACGTTACTCGGTCGGTAACTTACCGGTAGTGCCTTTCAATTCTCGTCAAAGGTCCGTGACGCCAGTTACTCTGACAGAGTAACGTAACAACGTTACTCTGTCGATAATTTACCGACGATGCGTTTCACCTCAAGCGCGACGCAGACGCCTGGCTGCCGTGCGTTGTTTCACACTTCCGCCGCAATAGCGCTGGCAATTCCGCGCGCGCGGCAGATCTAACGGATATTATTTACATTTTGCGCGTTCGCGAAAGCGATCTGATGGATCTTCTTCCATCGTCCGCCACATTATTACTGAAATCAATCATAACCTTTCACGAATATCCGTGAGATATCATTGTTGATTCGTGCGAACCGAACCGTCAATTCCACCGTGATCGCATGAGTTCCCAGAACTATACGCATCGAGAGCCCGCACGTGCCGTCCTTTAGGTTAGAATCTCCGATCTTTAAGAAAAACAATAGAGGACGTAGCTCGGTAATGCTATCGAAAATGTTGCCACCCGGTGTAATCGACAAACATTTATCGCGTGAAAATACGAGACGGAAGGAAAACTTGGAAAGCCAAGAGACGAGCGAAAAATTGAAACAAAATAACGATCAGACCGTTTCCAAGGCTAATCCCTCAGCGGTTTCCGGGCTCAACTCGAATTGGCAGAAGTTCCGAAGTGTCGTCGTGCAACAGGACACCACCGCTCAGAAACAACCGAAACGTCAACATTCTGCCCAAAATTCGATATCGTATCGCAAAACACCAAGGATAGTGCCGGAAATTCGCCCTGAGGTGATCGATTTTTTTTTGTTTGTTACTAGAAAATACCCGCAGGAAAATCATAACCTACAAACTTTCCTTTCCTGTGTGCCGATACAATGATATTGAATTTTATCACAACGAAAAGGAACCGTACACTTCTAGCAAATGACGCTTTTCCATGGTCGATTTCTTTGATTCCTTTATGTGAAACTGGTGAGAAATTCTGTCCTCAAAAAATGTTCTTGCCAGTTCAAACAGGGAGCTGCCGTTCCAGAGGATGCCGAATCGAAAAAGGAGTTGACCAAGCAAATAGCGATGGACTGCGAGATGGTGGGAATAGGTGACGGCAGCGAGAGCATGCTGGCGCGAGTTTCCCTGGTCAATCGTTACGGTGTGTGCGTCTACGACGCATACGTCAAGCCGAGAGAAAAGATCCAGGACTACAGGACCGCCGTGAGCGGCATACATCCCCATCATTTGACGAATGCCGAGGATTTCAAGGACGTGCAGTCGCGAGTCGCGGAAATACTTCACGGTAGAATGCTCGTGGGTCACGCCCTCAAAAACGACTTGAGCGTACTCTTCCTCTCGCATCCCAAGAGGTATCTCAGGGACACGTCTCGCTACAAACCTTTCAGGAAGATAGCTATGGGCAATACGCCTAGCCTCAAGAAATTGGCCGCCGAATTGTTGGGCGTCGATATACAAACGGGTGAGCACAATTCGATCGAGGACGCGAGAACGGCTATGCAATTGTACGTTCTCTACAAGAATCAGTGGGAAAAGGACATACGTTCGAGATCTTGAGGAAACAAATTACTCAAATAAAATCTCTTGTAGACATTCACACACACACACGCAACAGGGTGACAATTATAAGGTGGCTTTCAAGGTTTTCAAAGGTCCGGCACGGAGATTTCACGGCTGAGAAAAGTATGATATTAAGGGGTTTTTTAAGTCCTCTTAAAAAAATGCAGCGTATTTTGGTGAGGAGTAGTATGTGCTCGAAAAAATTATTCAAAATTTCATTTTCAGTTCAGCACAATGAAAATTTAATTACGAATACAAAAAACTCCGAAAAAAACTTTTTTTTTTTCAATTTAATTAAATGCCATTTATCCACTTTAAAATGCATCTTTGATCATTTTGTTCCAGATGACGGGATACACAAAAAAAGTTTCTCTGAAGTGTTTCATATTCAGAATTCTGCTGTACTCAGAATAAAATTTTGATTTTCTTTTCAGAATGCTCAAATTTTCTTTGGCAAATACTACTCGTCACAAAAATACGCTTTATTTATTTTCGAAGAGAATTTGAAAAACCATTGAAAATCATACTTTTCCCGAAAAATCGTCGCGCGTGATCCTTAAAGAACACATGGCGACTTTATAATTGTCCCCCTGTGTATATATATATACATATACAATACTATATACTGATATATATCAAAATTATATACATAATTATTAGTGTATATGAATAAAATTGGTTTATATATTCATACACACTCACACATATATATAAATAAATTTCATTTATAAACACAACTAATTATTTATATTCTTTATTATTTATTAATATATAAAGTTTTATAAAATTCCACACACACGTATGCACGTGTGTGTTCATTTGTGTATATACTACATTTAAAAAAATCCGTTTTTTACAAATTTACAAATCGGCGTTCTCAACGCTCGTGTGAATATCAAGAACGAATTCTTTGTCACGACCACCACCGCACACTACCGTTCCATGTATATATCAGTAACGTCCAAGCGAAACGCATAAAAGTTGTTGCTTGTTGCTATAAAGTTCTTTTTTTTTAAAGCGATCTGTGGTTCCATTTAAGACCCATTCGGCCGAAAACTGAGATAATTGATGACGATGTTTCAGGAATACGATTTTTTTTTTACGTTGCTTCCGATCCGTCTGCAGGAGAAAATTAAAGGGGACTGAGAAACGTGGAACTTTTCGTACAGAAGAGTACATCGAAGAAGGGGAGTAATTAGAAATCGTTATGATAAAGAAATGATGGGGATGGAAGAAAAAAAAAGAATCGTATGATAAATATGGGAGAGTGGCGTTCGATTTGCGGGAACGGGGATCGAAGGTCAGTTGTATCACTGGCTCGAAGAATTTAACATGTATGCGAGCGAAACGTTAGGCACATACACACACACACACACACACACGCGCGTATTTGTAATAAAAAAAAGACTATTTCGACTGCTACCGACCTCGTTATCTCCGTATCTCACGAATTCATCCGAATAAATAATCTTCTCGTTGTCACACTTTTGCCATTCTCCGAGTGCCACGCGAATCCAACGCTCTTATTCATCGTGTTCGTCTAACGTGTCTTGAGTAGCGCGGTGTTTTTCTCGCGGAACAATCAGTCACTAATATCTTCGAAAATCTACGATCTCGATCTGTAAAGTGTCTATCGATCGATTTTTTTTTCTCGTCCAACTACCATATGCACACATAGTGAACGGAGGAAGAAAAGAAAAACGCCTTTATCTCGTGCTCAATTTTGGTCACTAGAATTGAGATTGCTTCGAAAAAGGACAATAACAAGAAGAAGAAAAAAGAAAATTCAAGACAAATAAAGGTAACTCGAAGACGTATAAAACTTTTGGGTCCGAATCATTTGGTAATAATGTGAGCACGGCGGAGTTCGAACTTCGAACCTAATAATATTATTATTATGCTTGACTAATCTATAATAACAATATTAGCAATTATTATTGTGGTTATTGTTATTATTACTATTACATTCAAGAGGTATGTAATAATAATAATAATCATAAGAATAATAATAACTAATGAGTGAAAAAATATCGTAATTATATCATATAGTAGTAAGGAATTAAAATAATAACAATTATTGTTACTGTTAAAAAAATCGATAAATTTATAATAAAATTAATGATGACAATGAAGTCGTTAAGAATATTGACCAATTTTAATGGACATATCGTGACGGACGGGAATTAGGATAAAAATTAAATTTAAGCGAAATGACGAATAAAAAATTAGGAAAAATCACGACCGGGGACCATAAGAACGTCGCCGAGCGCGTCGCAATTTTTATTTTATTCGTTCGAACACTTCAGTTCGACGGGGATTTTCGTTGGGTTCATCGGAAGAACGAGAAAAAAAAATGATATTGCTCAAGAGAGAGAAATTTAAACTCGAGATATAGGCATTTTTCCATCACATAATAAAACGATTTGAGAAGGGTCTGAATGCTGCTGGGTGCTTTGCCGATAATATTATCCGTGATACGAGAAAGCGCGCGGTGATTAAAAACTGTCGAGACTCCTCGCGAGTCTCGAACGTTTCACTTTCGAGGCGTATTATCGGTTTGCTCGCGAGACAAGAGTATTACAGCAACCGTATAGGAATCTGGTCTCCCTTCTCTCTATCTCTCTCTCCCTTGTGAGCAGCCAATTGATTATTTTCACTTTTGTTCGGGATAGCCTTCGAATAAAAATTTAAAAAATACAGAAACGAAAAAAGTGCAGAGGTCATTCGGGGCGGGAATAAATAATTATAGTGAAAGAAAAGCACAAGGATGCGCGTGGCTGTGATTGGCGCCGGTGCAGCGGGACTCGCTGCCCTTCGACGCTGCAGCGATGCCACAGGGACTTCCGGTACGGACCGGATCAGGATCACTGAGGTCGTTTGTTTCGAGAAAACCAACGAGATTGGCGGTACGTGGGTGTACACAAAGAACACTGGCTCGGATCAATATGGACTCCCAATCCACTCCAGTATGTACGATAGCCTGAGGTAAATAAATAAATAACTTAATTAATTTAAATATATATGTGTGTGTGTGTGTGTGTGTGTGTGTGTGTGTGTGTGTGTGTGTGTGTGTGTGTGTGTGTGTGTGTGTGTGTGTGTGTGTGTGTGTGTGTGTGTGTGTGTGTGTGTGTGTGTGTGTGTGTGTGTGTGTGTGTGTGTGTGTGTGTGTGTGTGAACGCTGTTCAATTTTCATCCACGGAGATTCAAGTTTTTTTTTTAATTATGTTTTTACCAATATTTCTTCGTAGATCGCGCGACTTTCACTTTCACTCTGCGCTCGTTACTTCGCTTTTCCCCATAAAATTCACTTGAAAATTCCCAAAAAGCTTCGTCCAAAATTTCGACATCATTATTTTTACACAAATCCTAGCTTTTCGAAAAGTGAATTACCTGTATCAACAAAAAGCATTTTGGAAAAAACTGTATTTTGTGTAAAATTACCGGTGTGGAGATTGAAATAAAGCTTTTGGGAGCTACGAGCTTCAGCTTTGAGAATCTTCAAGCAAATTCGACAAATATCAATTAGTTGTTGAGTCATCGAGTTTGAACGTACGAACGAATTTTCCGGTAAATCAAATGGGGAAAAAAAGATCGAGCGTTTCCACTGAGACTCGTGAACTCAAATTTGGGTTTGTTTGGGTTCGAAAATCTAATAATATTGTTTGAAGGAGAGTTCATTTTTTCGCCACAGCCTTATATATAAATCGTATTTTTAACATTTATTCACAGAACAAATCTCCCCAAGGAGGTGATGGGCTTTCCCGATTTTCCAATAACGATCGACGAATCGCGTAGCTACCTCACACGCACCGAAATCCTCGACTTTTTGAAGCAGTACGGCGATCACTTCAATCTCCGGCAGTACATACGAGTGTGACTTTTTTTAACTTTTTATACACGAACTTTTCTCTTTAGTAAACTTTCTTTGCGTATTTCATTTTTTTAATAATTTAATAATTTTTTATATTGTAATTGAATATAATGATAAATTTTTACTATTTTTTTTATTATTTTTCATATTTTACTTAAATGCAATAATAAATTTTCAAACAAGGTTTCACATTTGATATAGTATTTAATAAATTTCTACATAATTTCCATTTCGTAATTAAAGTCCTTAGAGTACGCCTAAAGAAAGAAATTCTCGTCATCTGTCGCTCTCTTGCAGTTCCATCACAACGTCGAGTCAATAGAGCCAGTCGCGGTCTCCGGTGAACAGACCGGAAGTGACCCACCAGGAGCGAAGAAATGGTCGATCAAGGTGAGAGACTTGGCGAACAAGGAGATCCTGAAGGACGAGACATTCGACGCGATTATGGTGTGCAACGGTCATTACTTCGAGCCCAGTGTACCGGCCATAAAAGGTCGCGAGATTTTCAAAGGTCGACAGCTTCACAGTCACGATTATCGGGTGCCAGATGTCTTCGAAGGAAAAACCGTGGCAGTTCTCGGCGCGGGACCTTCAGGTAGTACCGCAAACACACAAAATAAAAAAAATATCCACTCAAAATTCAATAATTTTTTCTTTTCTTTGTTCCACTTGGTTGTGTTGCCCTAGGTATGGACTTGGCGCTGGAAATATCGAGGAAGGCGAAGCGCGTGATTCTCAGTCATCACAGCAAGGATACCATTCGCACAGTATTCCCAGACAACGTTGTCCAAGTAATATTATCCTTAAGAGGAATCGAAAAACATTTTCTCCCTTATTTTGGCCTCTTCGCCGGTTTTGCTATCTTACTCGCACCCGCATCGGTTTCCCTTCATTTTATTTTTAAGAAATCTTATTTTATTGTTATTAATTTTAATAATCATCTTATTAATATTCTATATTATCATTTTACTGAATCTACTTTTTTTTAAATCGTTTTTGGGCTTTTAGAAACCCGACATTGAGGAGCTTACGAAAAATGGAGTCGTTTATAACGACGGCACGAGCGAGTCGGTAGATACTGTCTTTTATTGCACAGGTAAATACGTCTCTTTTTTCCCTATTTTGCTTTTTTACGAATAAAATTTTTTGCTCGATACGCAGGAAAATTTGAAAAGAATTTCATTCAATTGATCGATTGTTCAAGTCGTGGAAAATTGCAACTGATTTTTAACAATAATAATAAGGAAATTCATAAATAATGAATGAGTAAAATAAAAATAATAAAATTATTTTACAAACTATGTTAATGATAATAATAATAACAAAGATGATGATGCTAATAATAGTCAACGTAGTTGATATAATTATTATTGTCATTGTTGGTTATTATTACTATTATTATTAATATTTGAGAAAATACGTATGAAGAATAATAATGAATAAAAAATATCTAAGAAAATGGGTGGAATAATAAGAAATTTTTGTTAAAAATAAAGAAATGTAATTAAAAAAATATTTCCGAAGCTCCGTGTGAATAAGAATAAATTTCATTAAACATATTTCTGAAAATACGTATGAAAAGTAATACAAATATTTAAAAAATGAAAATAATTTCCATCGTAAGGTTACAAGTACAGCTTTCCGTTTCTCGCTGAAAGCTGCAACGTTCGAGTCGACGATAATATGGTAACGCCTCTCTGGAAGCATCTCGTATCCGTGGAAAATGTCACTCTCGCTCTCGTTGGTTTACCATACTACGTGTGCGCCTTCAGCATGTTCGATCTACAGGTACCGTTTTTTTTTCCAAGCACAACATTCTCGACGAAAAACAAACTAGGAAAAGAGTAAAGAAAACGCTAAAAATTCTTCCTTTTACAGGTGCGTTTCTTGCTACGTTTCTGGCTCGGCGAGAGGCAATTTCCCGACAAGGAAGCGATGCTGGCCGAGGAAAGATCCGAGTTCGAAAGCAAGATGTCACAGCTGGGCCTGGGGAAACGACGCTTCCACATGATGGGACCCGAGCAGGCGTGTTATTACGACGATCTCGCGGATACCGCCGGTATCGATCCCCTGCCACCCGTTCTCACCAAATTGCACAACGAGAGCAGCAAAAGATTCCTCGACGATCTCGTTCATTATCGCGAGGATAGATATCAAATTTTGGACGATCGCAACTACGTGCAAGTGGAATAAAAAAAGAGCCGTAAAAATAAAAAAAAAAGTACGGACTGGCAAAAAAAAAATTCTTGGACGATCGTGAAAAATAATAATTTTTCTCGCTTCACACTGATATTGTTTTTCGTTTCCTTCTTTTTTTTTAAATAATCAAATTATCTCCATTTAAGATAGATAAAATACAATATTTTTTTCTGTATGCGCCATTTGTTTTTCTTTTTCGTTTTTTTTTGACAATAATATATATAGTACAATAAAGCGAGTGGTAGATTATTGTTTACTACGATATATCGATCATTATTTTTATTCACTCATGTATATATATATATATATATATATATATATATATATATATATATATATATATATATGCGCTTTTTTCCAATTCGTGTGTTATTCATGATTTATGTCCAACTAGTAATAAATTATAAATACCTCACTATCGTTATGTCGAGTTTTGTTTTTCCGTTATTAAATTAGCTCCTTTTTCTTTTTCTCTCTCGCTCTCTCACACATTTTGTATTATGTCAAACAATAGAAATAATCTGAGCTAGGTCGAATTATCCCAAAACAAGTGATTTCCGTGTATTTCGTTTACTGTGTTTTCTCTTTTTTTTCGTTTCTCCTTTTTAATCCGTTCATCGTACATAATAAATCCTGCTCTATATATATATATATATGTGTGTAAATATATATATAGGGAAATAAAATGCGACAATTATTAAAACGTGCCATCTCTCTTTCTATTCTAAATGTTACGTATCCCTAATATTTACACAAATGCACACACTGAAAATTGCAAGGTGCCGCTTTTTTCCGTCAATCATGATCTGTCTCTTTTTTTTTCTTTTTTTTTTCTTCTCCAAGGTATTCGTAATAATGGTCTCGTGTCGATGAAGACGATTCAATGTTCATTAATCGCGCAATCGTTATTTCTGTTTTTATCTCGCTGCGGGAACTGAAAAAAAAACTCCGGTACTCGCGGCAGGTCGGCCAGTCGTGGACATTAGGATTTTACTCGTTATTTGTTGTTTTCTCCCCCCCTCGGATTTTTTTTGTTTTCAAGACGAATCTTTATCGAGATGGGAAATGAAATGAAAAGTTGCAAGTGCAACTAATCAAAAAGAATACGTGGAAAAAAATCGAAATAGAAGAAAATCGCTTTTTCTTTTTTTCACACGTTCTATGCGAATCACACTCGTGTAAGAAATATCCAGTCTCACTCGCGTCGTTTGCTACACAGTACTTTTTCGCAATAATTATATATATATATATATATATCTCTTAGCAAATTTAATCATGCAATCGTTTTTTTTAAGAGACGTAATACGAGATAGCTCATATGTATTACGATCATGGAAATTTAGGCGCAGGAGGCAGGGGAGAGAAGAAAAACACAAGAGCATTTTTGGCTTTACGATTTGTAGTAGAGAAGAAAAGAAAAAAAAAATTGAAGAAGCAGGCAGGGTGAGATCACTGGCCTTTTGTCGAGCTGAAGTCAAGGGTCACGTAATTATTTTTGTTTCTCTTCCTTTCTCTTTCTTTCCTTCCTTTTCTCTCTCTCTCTCTTTCTCTTTTTCTCTTTGCCCTTAAAAATCGGGAGAATTGAAGACAATTTTTTGGCCAGATATTCGGAAAACGTCCATCAAAGGCGAGTGTTCGTCGCGCAAAATTCGGCAGATGGTTTTCTCCTCGTTACAATTGTAATTCTAACATAAAATAGAAACAGGACTGTGTACAGGAGAGGTGACGAGGCCTCTGGCAAGTTTATCCGTCGCTGCCGCGAGCTCTCACGCGCATAGTTCATCCGTTCCACTCGTTTCCGCATTTCTCCTTTTTTCCCCCGTTCTCTTTGCACAATTATTTGCTATGTGAATATACGAAGTACTTTGCTGGCGTAAGTTGTTCACTTTTTCTCTCGATTTCGCTCTATCTCTCCTCGCCATTCTTTTCCTTCTCATCCTCCGTTCTTCCGTTCTCATCGCATCGTAAAAAGGAAGGTATCGTCAATTAATACGCTCATAAGGCAAGCGAGCGGTCAAATTTGTACGCGAAACGAACGAGGTGATGCGTGGGAGGGCGAACGGAAAATTGTGTGCACAAAAAAAAAAAAATTGAAGCGAACGAATTCGACAAAAGTTTATCGCGTTCTCGATAGGCGACACAGCCGATATGCGGGGAAGATTCGTGAATAATGAAACGGTAACGCGCACGTGCTCTCACGTTCGAAGACAAACCGGGAGCCGTTCTCTCTCTCTCACACTCTTTGCTGCTCCACTTTTCTCCTGGCTCCTACATACATCCGGGAAGAGCTAACCTATAGTACAAACTGCGTATCCTCGTAGCTTTTTTTTTTTTTTTGACGCGGCAAATTTCAATGTACACAAATCTAAGAGTCGTTCGCGTTTTTCTTCGTTTTCTGTATAGACATGCACTAAAATAATAATAACAATAGTGATAATAATAATAACAATAGAAATCATTATTATTCCCGGATCGATTCGCCGATCATCGACGACCGAGCCGGCCGTTGAACGTTCTCGCGCGTTAGAAAAAAAAAACCTTTAGGAAAAGGATCGCGCGTCCCGATTTTTCTCCCTCGTTAATACAGTCGCAGGCAACGACTCGACTTTATGTACAGTGTATGTATGTATGTGTGTATGTGTGTGTATGTGTGTAGGCCTCCCGGCCTAGTGAGAACGCGGAGAAAGGGGGGAGAAAATTGAAATAAAAAAAAAAGACGAGGACAATCGACGAAGAATTTCTCCTCTTTTCGCAAAGCGACGAATCGCTCGATCTGATCCGCCCCCATTGTTCGCCCGTTTGGGAGAGAGAATTCTCCAACGGGTTTCTCGAGCGACGAACCAAAGTCACAACGACGACGGTGTGTGTGTGTGTGTGTGTGTATGTGTGTGTGTGTGTGTGTGGGTGTTTACAAACGATCGATCACGCACTCGAGGACGGTCGTGAGGAAGGAACACTAGGAGTTCGCATTCGGTGGTTGAGGCCTCCTGTCGTAATCCCTCCGGTAATCCTTGTTCGCCCGCCACTCGTTCGGATAGCCCTCATTCTGGTAGCCACCTCGACCGCGAAAGTGACCCGGTGGCATGTCCGACGACTGATAACCACCAGGGCCACCGCCGCCCGCGTTACTGTAACCGCCCGGACCACCGTAACCGTAACCCCCTTGTGGGCCCGTCGGATACCTGTAGTACTCGCTGCGAACACAGATCAGCTCATTATTACATGTACTTTGAAAATTATAATTAACGCTACATTATATATATATACGTGCGCGTTACACAAACGGTTATACTATGTACATCAAATATCATTGATATTATCGTCTATTCTTTGACAACATTATTCAATCAGTGTATTAATGCTGTGGGTGTGTGTGTGTGTATATATATATATATATATATATATATATATATATATATATATATATATATATATATATAGACGATAATATCAATGATATTTGATGTACATAGTATAACGGTTTGTGTAAACACCCTTAAAGGGTGTACTCCGAACTTTATACTGATTATTTTTATTATTACTGTAAGAATGATGATAATAATACTTTTCCCAGTGAAAACTAACGAAGTGTGTTAATAATAATAATAATCATAATGATGATGATGATGAAAATAATCCCGTGTAATAATGTCCTAATTAACCCTCGCATGCCCCACTGGGGTCTGAGAAACTCGAACAAAACTTTTCGACTCTGGCATAGGTAGAATTAGGCGGGGGGGGGGGGGGGGGGGGGGGGTTGAGACCTGTGCGTAAAAAAGCTTTAGGGTCCCCTCTAGCGGTAGCGGCGCAGATGCGCGCCGGTTCTCGCTTAATCGTTGAGCAGTGCGCGTCGAAAGTGAAGTTGTGGTCTGAGAAACCCGAGTGTGGCGTCCGTCTAACTTTTTTCGACGTAAGTACATCTCATAATTTACTTAATTTTTAGCTTGAATGTTGAATATATATTCGCACTAATATTTGGATAATTTTCTGATTTATTTTGTTTGCTTTTCGACAACAAAAACCTTTGAAAAAAGGAATTTCTGATTTTTTTTCAGAATTTAATATTTCGTCGTAAATTTAATGATCTATCGAGATAGATGAATAAACAAACATATAAAGAGATAAATAAATATATGTATGAATAAATTAATTAATTATAAATATTGACTATTTTCGGAACGAGTCTATGGGTAACGTGCGCAGCTGTTTTTCTATAGGCTAACAATGAATACACGAAGCAAAACACGCAGCTATGCAGAAGTCGCGAAGGTGATTCGATCACGACCGGAGGAGAATACGGTTGATCAATCAAGTGGCTCTTTCAGTATTCCCATTTTCGATTTTAAATGTCATATTCATAAACGATATATTATATATCAATTAAGGTTATAAACAATTGCCCCACATATCGACTGACAATCATTTCTCTTCCTTCCTATGTGTATTTCAATTGTTATCTGAATTATTCAATGTTTGTTATGCAAACGGGTGTTGTTTTCTGTCTAATGTGTTAAGAATCCAACCAGAAAGTGAAAAAATATTGATCTGAAAAAAAATTCTAGGCGCGTATGTTTAATATTTCATACAATTCTGCAAAACACGAGAGCGTTGAAAAGTTGAAAATACGTCATTTTTACCCCTTGCAGTTTTGTTGATAACTTTCGAATATTTCATCGCCAAATTTTTTTCTCATGATATCGAATGTGTTCTTTCAGAATTTACAAGAATTTTTTAATTCGGTCGATTAGGAAAGAAGATATGAATTTTTGAAAAAAAAAACGTAAAATCAAATTTGTTTCGCTTTTCTCGAGAGAACATATT
Organism: Ophion ventricosus; assembly: GCA_963932345.1. Lineage (NCBI taxonomy): Eukaryota > Metazoa > Arthropoda > Insecta > Hymenoptera > Ichneumonidae > Ophion > Ophion ventricosus. The sequence goes on along the minus strand of OZ010711.1, from coordinate 19,909,486 downwards.
TTTTAAACGAGTATATCTCAGAAGTTCTTAACTTTGACGATTCGGTCAATGCACAGACAGATTTCTCGACAAATTGGCTATCGATTAAAACAAAAAAAACCATCGAAATACGACTATTTTACTCGGAGTTATAATTGAAAATCTGAATGGTGTCCCACAAATCCGAGTGTGGTAAGTATGTTCCAAAAAAATAAGCGTGGCATGCTAGGGTTAGCAATACTTCCGTTTAATTATGTAATAAAGGCGCTGTTTCATGATCAAAAAAATAATAATTTCAAGAATGAAGCCAATGAATAAACAATAATATTAATGATATTTAATGTAAACGCTTGTGTAAACACCCTTATAGGGTGTATTTCGAAATAGATACTGATATTTTATTATTATGGTAATAATAGTAATAATAAAACTTTTCCCAGTAAAAACTAATGGAGTGGAGTTTTCAAATCGGATAATACTAATAATAATCCCGTTTAATAATTCCCTAATTAATAATAATCTCGTTTAATAATGTAATAAAATGCCTGTTTTATTAAACAGGCATTTCATTATTATTAAACAGGCATATTATTAAACAGGCAAACTGTTTTATTAAACAGGCATTTCATTATTATGAAATCATAAAAATAAGTATTTCTACAACAATTATTGCTTTTGATTACAATAAAGTTGCGGGACGACTCACTTTCTCTTGTCATTTATGTGCATTCCTCGATCACGATCCCTGTCCCGTTCTCTATCCCGGTGATAGCCGCCCGACATTCTCCCATAAGATTCGAATCTGTCCCTCTTGTGTTCGCTGAACCTGTGGGAAAATTGTACTTCAGCATCCGGATAAATCTTGCAGCTACGACCGGAAACGTGTACATAATATGGTCGTTTTTTTTTTGGCAAATTAATGGTTTCTCAAATAGCTGTAGGACATTTTTTTACGGCGATAAGTATTTGGGAAGAAAAAAAAATGAAAAAAGCAGATTAATATAGACCTGTTATCCCGAGGATCTCTGACGTCCCTAGCTGGCAGCCAATGGTCGTCCTCGCGACTTCCGCTGTAATGACCGCCACCGCCACCGCCACCCGCGTAGCCACCGCCGCTGTCCCTTCGTATCCTCTCGTCCTTGTTGGCGACTGTCAATCGGTCGATGCTCCTCTCGCCGTGATTGACTCGGTCGCGTTCGCGTTCGCGTTCACGTTGCTCCCTCTTGCCGGTGTCCTTGTGTTTGGGTTCTTTTGAGTCTTTGTGCCTGCCGGATGTTGGCGTTTCGTGGCTGTTGGCGTTAGGATTATTGGTGAGATTGGAATTCGTTGCTGAGGAGGGCACGGGGGTTATGGTGAGGCCACCAATGGTCACGCTGGTGGTTGTGCCGGAAGCGTTGGCGGCCGCAACGGCGATCGCGTTCGAGGCGTGTTTCTTGTTGGGAATGCTGCTGCTGTTGGAATTCTCCTCGATCTCGTCGATTCTACGCTTGGCCGATGATCTCGAGTCTTTCGATGTTGCCTCGGTCGTCGTTGCGGCGGTGGCGATTGCGGCGACGCCGCTGTGCTTGTCTCCGTGCTTTCTCGAGTGTCCACCACCAGGACCAATGACCACGAGGGATTCCTCTTTTTTTTCGGGGCTCGAAGATGGCGCATCCTCGCCCGTTCTCATCGCGTGCTTGTAAAGCTTGTAAAGCTTTTTCGCATCGAAGACCGTGAATTTCGAGACGAAGTACCAAAGATTGCTGCGCCATTCTTTTATCTGCTCCTGATCCTTGTATTCGGAGAGACAAGTGTTTATCTGATTGCCTATTTGTATGAGATACTGTCGCGTTCGATCGAGCTGATCTGCCTCACTGAGGGCCTCCTCGGGTTTGTCCAAGGCCTTAAGGGCTTTCTTAACGGGACGCATTTTTTCCTTGCACTCGTTGAATATCGAGGGATCGAGACCGCCCAACACGTCCAACGCTCGGGGCTCGTTATTCGCTGTAAAGTGCATCGGGCCAACCGGCTGTTTGCTGTTGCGCTTGTTCCTCTTGTTGACCTCTTTCTTCTCGCGACGCGCCCGCTTTTTTCGCTCCTCGTTGTTAGCCCCGTCGCTCTCCTCCTTGGCGCCTTCCTTCCGCGTCGCGCAACTCGTCTCATCCTCTTTCTTCGCGATCGGAGGTTTGTCAGTTTTCGGCTTTGGCTTCTTGCCGCTCGTATCGTCACCCGAGCTATCGTCCTCGACTATTATTTCCCGTGTTATCGCGCTCTTGATCTCCTTCGGTTTTCGCGGCTTGCGGATCCTCGTGACACCAAGGCGCGCGTCCATCTGTTTTTTCAATACTTTAAGGAGGTACTCGGCGCGCGCGTGAAGCTGTTTGAGACGGGGCTTCGTGTCGTTCGGGAGGATCTTGTCGGCGAGCTTCAGACTGGGATCCATTTTGATGGCCTCCCACGAGCCCATGCCGTGGGCGTAAATACCCCGCAGTAGCCTCGAGTCTTCCTCGATCGTCCATTCGCAATCGAAATTGGCCGGCTTCAATTTGCCCTCTAGCCGCCAATTGGCGCGTTGCTCAGGATCGCTGGGTAACGCCAGATCGAGAGGCTCCAATTCCTTCGTGGCGGCTGACAAGGATTTCGCGTTCACCATTACACCGCCAACTTTGAAGGTCGGCCCTTTGCCGCGCTTACGACCCTTGCCCTCTTTGGCGGGCTTCTTCGACGAGTCCTCGTCGGCTCCGGCTGCAGCCGCCGCGGCTGCCGCAGCCGCGGCTTTGTTCTCCCTGGCGATGCTCTCGAACTCGGCGATACACGCATCGCAACGGGTGCGCAACTGCTCGGCAAGCCACTTCAACTCGGTGACTGGCTTCTCCTGGAGTTCCGCGTCGGTCGCGATGTCGTCGATTCTCTTGGCGGGCGCGGTGAATTTCTTGTAACTCTTGACGAAACGCCGTATCTCGACGTCGGTGAAGCTCTTGACAACCTCTCGCGGCAGTACTCTCGGTCTGCCGCGTTTCTTCGGTCTGTCGTCATCGTCCTCTTCGTCCTCGCTGCCGTCCGCCTCACTGCCCGTCTCCTCCCCGTCGTCGCTCTCCTCCGATTGCATCTTTCTGCGCTTCCTACCGCGTTCCTCGCGCGTCTCTACCGAGCCCTGATTCAATTGTTGCAACGTCTTTCGGCTTCTCGGTGGCAAATAAAGATCCTCCATTTCCTTGGATTTCTCGTGTTCCTCGACCTTGATGCGAAAGTTCTCGGGTATTATTTCCGCCCAGTCTTTGCTCTCGTCATCGTTCTCGGTATTCTGAGCGAGCAAGGGCTCGGGCTCTTCCTCGAATGCGGCGAAGCTCGCGACCTTGAAGGCGGAAAGCAACTCGTCGCCGACGGTGGCGGGCGCCTCGTCTCTGGTCTCGGCGCGTCTGAGGATCTCGTCGATGTCGCACGTTGGCTCCTCGTCGCCATCCTCCTCGTCCTTGAACAGCTCCTCGGCGCCGAATTTCAGGATCGCGTTGAGATCCTCCTTGTTGAAAGGATTGTTGTTCGTGCCGGGGCTCTTCTTGTCCAGGACCGTACGACCGGTCGTGTCCATTCGCTGTATCACCAAATGATCGAGCACCATTTTTTGCTTGGCACGCTCCACGATCTCCTCCTCGACCGAGTTCTTCGTTACCAGCCGATAAATGTTCACCTGATTCTTCTGGCCTATGCGATGCGCGCGCGCCTGCGCCTGAAGATCGTTCTGGGGATTCCAGTCGGAGTCGAAGATAATTACGGTGTCGGCCGTCGCGAGGTTGATGCCGAGGCCACCAGCGCGCGTCGAAAGCAGGAAACAAAAATCCGTCGAGCCGTCCGCGTTGAAGTGATCCAACGCTTGCTTCCTCAATTCGCCCTTTATACTGCCGTCCAGACGTTGAAAAGGAAAATGCCTCTTCTGCAGATATTCCCCGAGTATATCCAGCATTCGCACCATCTGACTGAAGATGAGCACGCGATGACCAGTCTCGCGCAGCCTCACCAAGAGCTTGTCCAACAGGACGAGCTTGCCCGAGCCCCTTATGACCTGCTGCAGATAATCCTCTTCAACGTCACGTCTCTCGGTCTCCATTGGCTTCGTCAGGAACGCGTGATTGCAACACTTCTTCAGCTCTATCACGATATTTATGAACGTCATCGTCGAGCCTTTGACACCCTTGCGCAACGCGTTGTAATTCTTCGTAAGTATCCACTTGTAGTATTGCTTCTGCAATGAGGTCATCTCGACCCGCAAGATTTGCTCAACCTTGGCTGGCAACGACTTCTCCACGTCCTTCTTAACGCGTCGCAGTATGAAAGGCTCCAACTGTTTGTGCAATTTCGAGTAACCCTTTTGCGCCGCGTTATCATGTTCCTTCTCGAATTCCTCCCAATTGTTGAACTTACTCGGCATTATGAAGTGCAACAGGGCCCACAATTCTTTCAGGCTGTTCTGCAACGGTGTGCCGGTTATCAGAAGACGATGATTCGTGTGAAATTCCATCAGCGCTTTGTACAACAACGAATCGTCGTTTTTCAATCGATGCGCCTCGTCAACCAGTATAACCGCCCAATTGAGAGCCCCCAAAAGAGCTTTGTCCTTCAGCACGATCTCGTAAGTCGTGAGGATCGCGTTGAATTTCAAGCGTTTCGAACTGTAACACCACTCATATTCTCGTATCACGTTGCGCGACGTAACGTCCCCAAGATAAGTGACGAAGTTCAGATCGGGGGCCCATTGCGACATCTCGCGTTGCCACGAGGTCATCGTCGAGAGCGGCACGACAAGAAGAAAGGGTCCGTACAACTGATGCGTGTAAAAGAGATAATACAGGAAGCATATCGTTTGTATGGTTTTACCCAGGCCCATCTCGTCCGCCAGGATAACACTGTTCTCCTTGCACCACGAGTGTATCATCCAATTGAGACCGTCCATCTGATAGTCACGCAACACGAGCTCTTTGCCGCGCCCCATATATTCCGGCTGCGCCTTCACCTGATGAAACTTCGGCCTTGACTTCAAAACCTTGCAATGCTTGCTCGGCGTTCTCTTCGAGTCCTCACGGTCACGGAATTCCCTTATCATTTCCGGCCACTTTCGCACTATCAGAGCACCGTCCTCCCACGTAGATTCAGCGTACGGTAAGCTCTCCCACTTGCAGTAGTAATCCGGATGGTCAGAATCCGGCTTGTTGTACTCGGCTATAGTTTCAACAGATACGGCCATCTCATTCGTTTTCTTTTGCCTCTGAGTTTCTTTCGTTGTTAAGCTGATCATGAATTTTCCCAATCCAAGCAAAATTTTCCGTTCGACAGTCGTTTTTTTAACGGAAAACGCCTCGTTCGCGGATTGACTGGGGCTGGGGAAGAACGGGACTCGAAAATTCGTGACCAACCAAACGATCTTGTTACAAATGGGATTCTGCTCTATCCATTTGGGCGAATAAAAAATGGCCCAGCTTAGTCTCCGGTGTGGCAGGACCATTTTAAACTCAAGACACACCTTGGTGGAGCATTTCTATTTCGAACTGTGCCATTTTTATTCTGAAGTGGACTATCTTTATTTCGAACTGTGCCATTTTTATTCCGAACTGGACTATCTTTATTTTGAGCTGGACCATTTTTATTCCAAACTGGACTATCTTTATTTTGAGCTGGACTATTTTTATTCCGAGATGGTATATCTTTATTCCGACCATTGTTATTCCGAGCTGGACTATTTTTATTTCGAGCTGGACCATTTTCGACACCTTACGGTAATTTTTACCCAAATGGAGTACTATGGAGGGATCGTTTGAAGGAAAAAAAAATCGTGCCCATGGGAATCCCATTCCGTCAACTTCCACCAATTAAAAAGAACGCATTCTGCAACGCGACACACTCCATGAGCAGAACAAATCTTTTATTTTATTTTTTCGAGGTCTCGCAAATATTTTTCCGCGCAGACGGAATACTCACCTATGATTCTCTCGACATTGTTGTAACTCTTGAGAAGCTCCTGCTGCAATTCAGCCTGACATTCGTAGTAGTCTATGTCCTCGGGCCCAGCCAAGTCCCTCCACTGTTGTATTTCCCGCTCGCGTTTAATAAAATTATCTAATTTCTTCAATCCTTTCACCTGGAAATTAAAGATTTTTCGTTACGCGTGTCGGCGTTTTTTTTTCTTCTCGTTTCTCTTCCTCTCTCTCTCTCTCTCTCTTTCTCTGCCCCATCCCTTTCTCTTTGTATTGCGTTCTGTTTATTATTTTTATTTTAATCCTTCGTTATTTTGTACGCTAATATATGCACTGGGTCTCTTAATTCTTAAGGTGATTTGCGTCAAGTCATGCAACTACTGCCTTGCACACGTGAAATGTATGCCAGAGGACGGTTAGTCCTGGTACACTATGAAATACATCAATCTATCTCTCTCGTACCTTTTGAGCCTTCAACGATTCCTCAGACTCCCATGTATTGTGTATGTGAGACCAGCCTTTCCATTTAATCAGGTACTGCATTTCGCTCTCCTCCGCGTCCAAATCCTTCGGATTCGGGTCCCCGTTTTCCTCGACTGCGTACACGGTCGTAACGTTACCCGTGACTGCGAATAGATGAAAAAAGAAAATGTAAAACAAAAGCAAAAAAAAAATGCAATCGAAAAATCATTCTCGTTCGATTAATTGCTATGCTCAACGGACCTCCTTTTTTGCCTCTCCTCTGTGCGATGATACGCTCGATAGTTTCGGCATTGTCGGGCTCCGTTGGCTCGACCGCCGCCTCATCAACTTCGACCAAGTCCTCGCTGTCGGTGCCCTCGTCGCTCTGCTCCTTATAGCTGACCGTCGTGCCGGCTCGTCTCGTGATTTGTCTGAACGGAATTCGAGTGATCAATGGGATGAAGAAGAGGAACGAAACCGCCGACGGGTGGCGTTCGCCGATAGTCGGATGGGTGACCGCTCAGACTGGCTTTGTCCCCTGAGCCGAAACAATAAAAAAAATAAAGGGCTCCTCACCTCCTGTTGTCGTCGCTGTCAAACGAGGAGTTCTCTGAGGACTCGGAGACTCGCTTCTTCCGGGCGCGGGAACTGCTCTCCTTAATCTTCTGGGCAGCACGACGATTTATCGACTTGCTCGGCGGCGGTGGCGGCCCTCTCTTGCTCTCCGACTCGTCCGACTCCGAGTCCGAACTTCCGGAATTCCAAGAATTTTGCGAACTGCGGAATTTGCACAATTTTATACACCTTTTTTTTCGTGCTCGACACTCTACGGCAACGAAAATGAAGAATTGAAAATCATTGCGGTGTAAGTGTTTGATAAATATTCTCGTTTGGATCTGTCGGAGTCTTTTCTGCCCCGCGATCGTAAAAGTAAAAAGAATATATAACAAAATATTTTTTGAACGCTCATGTCTGTGGAGCAGCAAAATGCAGGGAAACAAAATTTTTATTACATAAAATGAAAAAGAAAAAGATGGGGGAATTCAAAGAAAACTGCAGACTTGTCGAGCACAGGGAAAAAAATCTAAAAAATTAAAATCAATTAATGTAGAGAGGGGGAAAAGTAGGGGGTAAATGTAAACTTGCTCATCACGGGAAATAAATCTTAAAATAAATAAGAAATGATGTGCAAAGGGAGATAATTGTTTTTTTTTTAACTCAAATTTGAAAAGCGGTAAAACGGACGAAACAAAATTAAAAAAAAAAACGAATGTTGTGACGTCATAAAAAAATCGATTGGAAATGAAGCAAAAGAGTGCCAACTCGACGATAAATCGCATTGGGCCGATTAATTAAAACTGCATTCGGAGACGCGAAGAGTCCCATTGATGGATTAAAAATCTTTAAATCCTGAAAAAAATTGATAAAGAAAAAAGACAGTGTACAAACATTTTTCGTACCATCTCTCTCGCTCTCTCAGTCGCTTACCTTTTTTTCTTAAACTTCTTGCGACCGTCGGTATTTATCTCGGGCGGTGCCGCGAGTCTCTCGGGCTCCTTTCTCGATCTCCCGGATCTCCTGATCCCGTAGATGTCCGGATTCTCGTCCCATTCGCGGCTAGATTCGCTCTTATTATGTCTACGCTTTGGTTCTGTGCTGTGATTCGAACTTTTGCTCTGAAAGCTATCGCTGTGCGCTGCGGGTGCATCGGACTTTGACGATTTTTCCGAATCCGAACCTGTCGCCGCCGAACCGGAACCACTCGACGAGCTAGAGTCGCTGCGCGGCAGCCAGGCCAATTTTCACGTTTCATTCAATTCTTTTCTTTTCTTTTCTTTACAACTGCTCACTCACACCCTCACTTCACCACCTTCCCAGCATCTTGAAATATATTCTTCCACATTTTTATAATTTGGAAAAAAAACGCTGCCCCGTGACGAAAAAAAAAACTCAAAAATGGAATGCAATACTACAGGGGTTTGCATAAAAATGTTATAAATACTATTTTTTTGTATAGTTTTATAGCCTAGGATCTTTAATTTAATTTGCAAGATTTTGTGGGAATTCCAAAAATTGAGCGAGATATAACGATTTTTGTTGAAATGTCCGGTTCTCTTCAAATTCCGAAAAAGGATAGTTTATAACTTATAAATAAATGTTTTTTTAATAATTAAAAAATATATACTTCGACAAGGCCTCTGAAAATCAGTGTTTTCGATTTTTTCCCCGAATCACGTGATACCTCAAAAGCGAGGCTCGCTTCCATCAATCGTTTTCGTTTCCAAATATATCAACTAGCCTTTGAAGGTATTTCTTGACACAATTGATGCTCCCGTCGCATACGCGCGTGCATACGAATATATTTCAAGATTTCACCGAGAGCACAGCGACAGATTCGTCGGTGCGTATGGAATAATTCGTATGAGATGTATTATGGTTCCGTGTGGGTCGAAGATTGATATGAGTAAGCGTAAGGATTATTCGCTGGATCGTGTGAATCTTGGAAATTTCATGACCACTGCATAGGTGCAGATAGTATAATAATTATATAATTAGATATTATATTACACATGTAATAATAATAATATATAAAGGATGACAATTACAAGATGGCCGTGGGTGTTTAAGGGTTTGGTGTGGAAATTCTGCGACCAAGAAAAATATGATATTAAATGGTTTTTCAAGTCCTCTTCGAAAAAAAATAGTGTATTTTTATGACTAGTATTTGCCAGAAACAATTGAGCATTCTGGAAAAAAATCAAAACTCCACTTTGAGTTCAGCAGATTGAAGATAATTGAAATCCGAATATAAAACACTCCTAAAAAAAACTTTGCGAATTAAATTAAATTTCATTTATCCACTTTAACATTCATCTTTGATAATTGTGTGTCGATGACCGGAAGCACAAGAAATGTTTTTTTCCAGATTGTTTCGTATTTGGTATATAATTATCTTCATTCTGCTGAACTCAAAATGGAATTGTCATTTTTTTTCCAGCATGCACAATATTTTCCGGCAAATGTTACTCGTCACAAAAATATACTATGTTTTTTTTCGAAGAGGACTTGAAAAACCATTAGAAATAATAATTTCTTCAGACGCAAAATCTCCGCGCAAGACCCATAAAAACACATGACCACCTTATAATCGTTACTGTGTGTATCTGTATTTATATGTATAAATAATACAAATTGTCATAATCATCTTATATATTGATTCCAAAATTCCATAAAAATTGTCATAAACAATACTGCACTGCATGTGACAATACCGTGGCGTCTAGAAATATATTTTCTTTATTAACGGCTGAACGTAGGGCATGAAGTATCCGGAAAAAAAATCGATTAGGATAACAAGAAAAAAAAGGGGGGAGAAAAGAATCAGCGTTACGATGACACGAGTGCCGTATGATTTGAGTTTCGATCCGTAAAAAAAAAGGGAAAATTAATAGTTGGGAATAACGAAAGGTCTAAAAGGGAAAAATGAAGAAAAAAATGTTCGCGGTAAAAATACCCACCTATCGCTTCCAGAGCCGGATCCGGAATTACTCCCGGAGGAGCTGCTGTCGCTCTTGCTCTCATTGTCAGAATCCGAGCCAGATTCCTTGCCGGATTCTGATTCCGTTTTCTGTAAAGACACAACGTATTTTTTGTTTGTTTTTTTTTTTTTCGGTACCGCGGTAAATCGACTTTAATCATAAAGTAGCCAACGTTGTTGTTTGGAATAAACGTTTATTTTTCGGAGATTCACGCATTGCTTTTTTTTTCGTTCTTAAGATATTTTGCATTCGCCACTCGATGCTTCGTGAAGAGAATTCGAGTCTCTATGTGTCGCTCTCTCGTGGGCCTCCTCGCGGTACCTCCGATGCGACGCTACTGTCGGCCACCATTTTGTTGAACGGTTCCGCCATCTTGTCGAACGAGCCAACACGCGAGATCCTTCAAATTATGCGTGTATCCTCGCGTTCCAACGCGATGATACATTTGACGGTGGAGGCCCGAGTATTTTTTTTTTTTGTTTGCTTTCTTGATGTAGGAATTTTCATCTCGATTAGATAAGAATAAATAATTGGAGTGACGCCACCTGACGCTGCTGATATTTTTTACTTGTTATTAAACGTGTAGGTACGCAGCTGCAGGAAAAAAATACGTAGCTATTTTATTTGGATGGAAAGAGATTCTTTCCATCGAAAATTGTTTTGCAGCTTGATTTTTAATTCACATCTACGCTTTTTTTGGCTCGGAAAATTAATATTTCTTCCATCTTTTTTAATATTCGCGTCTCGGCTTAATCTCAGAAATTAATATTTGTTTTTATTTTGTTTTTTTTTTACAATTTTGTATCTCAGCTTAATGAATTACATTCCATTTTTTTTTGCAGTTTATTTGTAAATTACTTGAATCAAATGTTATTTATTTTTTTATACAAATGTTTGCTTCCTGGCTCGATAAATGTCGTGCATATTTTTTGTGTAATTAACATTTTTCTACTCAGCTTAAAGATTATTTGTAATTTGTTTTCTTCTATTTTTTAAATCTCTTATCATCAAGCTGTTTACTATAAACGAAAAAAATAATTTTTTTTTATGGCAACAGCATCGGAGTAGGAAATTTTTATGATCGTTACAACGAATAATTTCGCATTCTATTTTACATCGGAGAAGCGCAGTTACGACAGGGTAGTATGAGGGTTTTGTCACAAATTACACGTCCTGGTGCTCAACAAGTTTATTGAAACATTCGAATAGTACAATAATCAATTTCATCGTTCAACAGCTGAAATCGACACGACGGAGAGAATCAAATAAGGTCGTAAGATAAAGAAAGAAAAAAAAACCAAATCAAAGGAAGCAAAAGAAAAATGCGAGTACATTATTTTATGTTCGTCAATTTTCTTGTCTTGAAGGAACGTTTTTGGTCTCGGCGCGTAAGAGGTTTTGAAAAATCCACTTACAAGGCTGAGCGAAAAGGTTTATTTCAGTTCGTTTGGGTTTACAACGAATGTTTTCGTCGTCCAATGGGCAGCAACATTTTTTTTTCCATAAAAGAGCGGAGTAGAAATTTCCTCTAGAGAATGTCGGAGCTAAAAAATGCTCCGGTGGAAAAAAAGCCTTTTCTCTCTCTTCGCAATTCCCTCAAAAATTGCAATTTCTTCGTTTGCCGCTCGTGAGCGCAGACTGGAAATTGGTAAGAACGCTCCAGTGGTTGAAACATTGGCGATCGTAGCGTGAAAAATGAAGAAAAAAAAAGTATGAAAAATAAAGAAAAACGCAAAGTGCAGAAGCGAGGAAAAAGTTGGGCCGAAGAAGTTGGCCCAAAAGTTGCGAAGAATGCGGTAGGGCGACAGCGAGCTGAGGATCAACAAGGATGGCACGCAGACAAACTTTTGAGCTCAATTTGCAAAAATGGGTGGGTCGTGAAATTTTGAATTGGCTGGTACAGGTGAACGAGGAAATCCCGAGGTACGATACGAGCCGATAATTACTTTGGAACAACGTTATTTTCATTGAAAAAAGCTTTTACGAAAGAATGTAAACAAACTTATAGGTTATTGAGTCGCATCGAAGACTTTGCTCGTGTCTCACGTAGAGTTTCGTCGGGTTAATGTAATCGAAAAATTTCCCCAAGTTGTCCGAGACCCCGCCCCATTTATCGTCCCACGTATAAACAATTTTTTTCGTATTTTACGAAGCACCGAGGAGGCGAAATTCGTCGTTGAGAGAGAACGAAAGTGTCGGTAGTTGCGAAAACGACATGTGGCCAACGTGAATATCTCGTCATAATTCCAAACAACACCGCGGCGGCGACGACGACTATTGTTCAATTATTTTCCAATTTTTGTAAAGTCGCGTTATATTATTATCGTAACAAATTGTCCGAACGAGAGCACAATATCGTGTGCATTTGGTACGAAACGAAAAAGCGCGCATTCGAACGACGTTCGATCGTTACACACGAGAAAGAAGAGTCGCTCTGTCTCTCTCGCTCTCACGGATTTTACCCACTCACCTGCATCGTTCGCCCGTCTACGCGTCTCTCACCCGCTAGGCTCGCTTCGAAAATTTCTTCCTCGTTTTAACCGAACACCCGTGACACGAAAGACCAACACGGACGCGAATAAACGTTGCGAATACGAAAGCTTTAATGAGAGAACGTGCCCGTTCCGATACCCGACATCGTACAAAAATATCGAATTTTACACGTACTATATGGTCGCTGGCCCGAGCTTGGCCGCCATTTTGTGAACCCTCGTCTCTCGTTCTTCGTTCTTTGGCTCACCCCGGCCGTCCTCGCGCCCCCCTTCCGATGAGCGTATACCCGTGATGCAACGCGCGCGCGCGACCGTGCCGCCGGCCCCTTCCCTTCGACCAGCTACGTACCCCCCCTCGCGCGTGGGCGCTGCGAACCAACACGTCCGCACGCTCGCTGGCCGCAATGCGTGCTTCCTTCACGATATACATGGCTATGCGTGCGTACTTTCAAATATCCTCGAGATGATACGAAATTCGTCGAAGGAAAAAAAAAAATATCGCGAGAAAACTGAGCGTTCGAACGAGAGTCCGCGATTTAAATTTCCCGCACTTTTTTTTTCTTTACCCATGACCGCGCACGTCGACGTTTTTTTTTCCCCTCGTTTTCCTCTCTCACTCTGCCTCACCTTGAACGTTTTTTCTCTTTTGAATCTCGAAATATTCACGTTTGCCGATAGAGCGTAAAAAATATTCGATTTCTCGGACGGCTGCCATTTTGATTTTAAAGCTACTCTACCCACAAGCCACCACATTGTGCCACCTTCCCAACGTACGCGAAATTGTCCGACGAAAAGCGGCAGCGCCTTTAATTGTACATTTTTTTTTCTTGCGATTGCTGTTATTCACTCATTATTTTTTTCCTCTTTTTTTTTCTCGGCAGATTATTCGCTCTTCTGCTCCGAAGCCGACCGGAGTTTCACACGTTGCAAAAATTGGGCTCGAGATATGAGGAAATACAGAGAGACAGTTATAACCACGGGAAAAATACTCTCGCTACGCCCAAATAAGAGGATAAAAAAAGAGCGATACGACGCATGCAAAACTTCGGGACACAAGATACAGCGAATTATGCGAAAAAAAAAACACAAAAAGCGGTCTTGTCGTCGATTCGTTCACTCGACAATCGTTGCACGGGCGATGTTCACCAACGAACGCCCTCACGTTTACCGTGAGTGCGGCAAAGTATTATATTTTGCGTTGAATCGTTCAAGAGAAAAAAAAAGAGAAAAGTGCTGAGCGTTCGTGTGAGAGAGACACGGAGCGCCGTCTGCAGTTGAAAATCCTAACCTTACTCATGCCTCGCGCAACGCTGTATGCATCTGTACACGCATATCGCGTAACATCACGGGTGTGCGTATATATGTATACGTATACGTCAGAGAAGCAGTGCAGAGAATTTTACCAAGCAGCGTAAAGAACTCGAAACTGTGCGTATTTACGATTGCGAGCGAAGATGTGAGTGGAGCGTGCAGCGTGTAAAATGAAAGTAAACTTTCGTTCACCGAAAACGTGAGTGATTTGGCTTTTTCGTGAACGAAGAAACTTGCGTAAAGCTCTCGGAATGCAAGACGTAAAATATTACCCAAAGACCATTTGGCACATCAACACCGGAAAAGGAGGAGAAACCAAACGTTCGATATACGATTGCTGCGCCACTTCCGGCTGCGCTTGCGCCCTATGCGCGTGCGCCACTGTCGAATATGCGCACGCGCCCGCACCTACGAGTGCGCGGATGCGTGGGAAATTCAAACTTTTTTATCGCGCGACCGAATATTGCTGGATTGTTATAACGTTCTTCAAAAAGTGTTCTGAATGATCAATTTTTCCTTTGCCGGCCAAAGATGGGGGGGGGGCTCATTCGACCAACAATAACATTTTTTTGCACGTTGCCGCACGATTTTTTTGTAAAAAAAAATTTCAAACAGTATTAATTACCAGTGTTAGAATTGACCCATGAAAAATATGAATTTATAGTGGAGGAGAAACAATTGTCAAAGAATATACACCTGCGAAAAAAATTGCAACACGTTGGATTCCTGTCAAAATGCCCCCCCCCCCCCCGATGGCTTTTCCGCCCTTTGTTATGGATGCAAAATGAAAATTGAAGGGACGAGAACACGGTCTTAGGAAGAATAAAGAAGTTCGTAGGCGAAAAAAAATTGATTTTTCAAATATATATAGGGTATTTTTACTGTTGATATATTTGTATTGATGAATGCGAAACATAAAAACCGATTTTTCTTTGCCGCATACTGCAAGATTAAGGTAAAGCGACGTTATCGAAGAAAAAAAATCAACTACGAGTAAACAACAATTTCAAACCACTGCAATTTTGAAATCTCGAGCAACGATGTCTGCGAAAAATTCTAATGTCCAAAAAAATGCAACTTTAGGGATGAAAAGAAGAAAATAAAAAAAGGAAATTAATTGCACATCGACCGAAGATATAGCTTGCAAACTTGCATTATTATTTTTCACTCAATGATTACGCTTCTGGATAGAAAGTCGATGTATATTGATAAGGTGTCATGATCTCCGTGACGAACGTCTCTTCTCACAGAAAAAGTTAAATGTAAAAGGGGCTCCTGCCACGTCCACGCGATGGGAGAATGTTAAAGGAAAATGGGTCTACTAACTTGAACGGTTTTACTTTACCACACCCGGGGAGGGGGGAGGTGAGTGGGCGATCTCGCGATTGAATTATTCGTCGGTATCGACCGTTGTTTTGTCGCTGGTGGACGAGGTCGCGTCCTTGTCCGCGGCCTCTTTGTTCTTAGATCTCGCATCCGGTACCCAGAGGCCGCTGTCAACGCATCGCTTCATGTGGTACTTCGCCTCTTCCTCGGGCATCTCGTCTATCGTACGTTGCAACAGCGGAATGTCCTGTGACTCGAAGCACTTTTGCAATACCTGTAATGTTATTTTTATTTTATTATTTCAACATCTTTTTTTCCAATTTGCTTCATAACTAGTTGATTTTTTTTTCGAAATTAAAAAATTTGGACAAGCCAACGTCAATTGTCAAAGAAAAAGAAATAAAATCGTGGCCGAAGTAGCGATGAGTAATTCTCGGAAAGATTCTCACCTCGGGAAGGCTCTCGAACACCTCGACGGGGTCAAGGCCACCGGGCCCGAGGCGCGCGAGGCGTTCCTCCTCCTCGGCCTCCTTCAGTGCCTCGGCGATTTTCTCAGCTGCTCGTTTGCGTATCCGATCCTTGAAAGCGGCGAGCTCGTCGTCGAAGGACTTTTTGTACTCGACCTCCGCTATTTGTATGCGACTGAAGAACGAACCGACGCACGCGCGCGGATCAACGTCCAGCTGCTTCGACAACTCGAGGATGTATTGCATGCAGATGCACTGATGCGCCACGTGCTCCATCAGGTCGTGTTTCTGAAATTTTTGCAATTTGTGAGATATCTCGTTGTCGTTTGTCTGCGTAAGCTTGAAATTTCCAAAGTACAATATTTTCTTTGTAATTTTATAGGGGCTTTGCATTTGCAACGGAGATATTTTGGAAATTGAGAAAATTGCGAGAGTTGTGACGTATTTTTCGAAGAATCTGATCGCCAAATGCGCAAATCGCCTCGTTGCGATTGATCGGATGATGTTTTCATATATTTATCCATTAATTAACAAATTATTCAAGTTGTTTTCTTTTTCGAACTTTTTTTTTTCTACAGCTACATTTTCATAATGTTCAAAATTTCCTAAAAGTGTCCGCTCATACGAAAGTTTGATTATTATTGATATCAATACTGATTGACTATAGAAAACGCACAGCCTAAACCGCTGAAGATGGGAACATGAAATTTGGAAGATATGTTTCGTAATTAATTGTTCCTTGGAAGATGTAGAGGTGCACTAAGAAAGGATTTTTCGAAAATCAACTCTTAAGGGGATGAAGTTGGGCATAAAAGTTTGTATGGAAAATTGGATTCCTTGCATGTATCAACTTGAAACTTGGTGTATTCTTCAAAACAGATAATAAATCGCATATTTTAGGATTTGTTTAAACAACCCCTAATTAGGGGTGCACCAGCGTGTTGAAGTTCGTATGGGAAAGTCGAATCCCCTGCTTTTATTTCAATCAAATTCGGCAGATAGGTTGCTCAAAAGGCGTAGAGGTGCACTAGGAAAGGATTAGCTTCTCGCATGGTCAATTGTATGTGATACTCGATACTTAATACTCGATATATATTAAGTAACTTATATAATATAAGTAATATACTGTACTATATATTTAATACTATAAAGTATTTATAGTATCTATAGTATATTATATAGTATATATGCTATATACTATACTATATATTTAATATCATAATATTAATATAAAGTATATAATTAATACATATAGTATTACTTATATACTTTAAGTTACGAATTATGACAACATGTATTTACTTATATTCGAAAACAATTATGTACATAGATGATGTTCGAGAGTATCGAGTGTCCAAAACGTGAATGCGCTTGCCATAAACCACAAATCGTACAATGTTGTCTTCAGAGCCATATTGCAAAGCCATATAGTTCTGTAGACAGTAATGACATTGTATGATACTGGAGTTGAATGTTGGCACTTTTATACCACTATTTCATCAATTACCAACCCTTACCTCAGTCAGTTAGTCTACCACCGTGCCTGCAAAATATGGCACTGTACCTTCTTTCTTTATTTCTTATATTTTTTCTTTCTTTGTTTATCTCCTCTGTGGATCAAATCCTAAAGCTCGCGCGAACAAAGTCGAGGGCAAAAGCTAGTATTTGATATTATTATTTGATTATTATACTAAAAGTACATCATTCTTATTTTTCATTCGAGACGAGCCTAGTTGCCAGCGACTATACCGATTGGCCATGCAGCAACGGCGGCACTTTCTTTAAATAATGATAACTCCATTATTCATCAATATTTTTCAACAACAAAAAAAACTCAAACGTGGCAGGAGTACGTATCAATTGTGTGTAAAATCGCAACCTCGTCATCCCAATACTTTAATGAGAAAAAATCAATTACTTACCTCTTCCATTTCGAGATTGATGCACCATATGACCAAATAATTCGCGGTATTCTCGGAAACCAATTGATGATTGTCCTGAAGGAACTTTTTGCTGTCGTCGTAACGTCGCAACATGCCGAACTCCTTGAGCTTCTTTTCGTTCTCCTTGACAAAGTCTTTCATCCTCTTCTCCCTCACATCGTCGGGCAACTCGTTCTCGTCCTCGCGTCTAGCAGGCTTGGCGTTTATAACGGTCTTGGTGAAGCCCGGCTGAGCGATAGTGTCAACGTTCCACGGCCTCAGTTTCTCCTTCTTCTTCAGCTCCTCCTCCTTGTCCTTGATCTTACGCTGCTCCGTCTCGAGCTCTTGTATCGCTTTCTTCAGGCTGGCCAATTGATCCGCGTCGCACGGTACTCTCTTGCTCTTCTCCTCCAGAGCCTCCAACTCACCCCTTCGCGCCTTTAGCTTTTGCTCCGTGCTGCATCGTTTAATACGCGGAAAAAAATTACAGAAATTTCCGTGGATACATCAAGCACCGGGATAACGTCTTTCAAACTTTAGGAGATACCCACTCTGTTTTTAATTGTTGGAATTCCCTCTGCTCTTTCTCCTGCTCCTCCATCCTCTCGATACGCGCCTGATGCCGCCATCTGAACAGCGAGGGAGTGTCGATATTGGGATGAGTGTCGTCTTCGTCATCCGAAATCTGTGTGTCAAAATTCGTAAAACCTTAAGTAGCGTCAAGTTGCAAATGCGTCTAGCAAAATGAAATTTGATCGACCGTGAGTAAATGAAATAATTTTTTTCATCAGAATTACAATCGAAAGCGGTTTATTTCGAGCATCCCTGGCAAAGAGAAATTCGAAATTAAAGACACCCGTGGGAAATACGAACGAGAATTCCGAGACCATGGTACAAATAGAGGTTATCTTCTATGAAAATCGTAAACCAAAATCGAAACGGAGCAAAAAAGTGGCAAAAACATTTCAAGGTATCCCACCAAGAGGAGATACTATGATATCCGGAACGCTTGATTTTAATCGTGGGACATTGATATTTTAGACAAAAGAAACGCTTTTTCAAGAGTGATAAAAGTCGATTTTCGATTAAACAACAGAACTGTAGCAATTGAAAAAAAAACTCGTTTTTTTTGCTATATTCTGGAGCTAGGACGATCTTTTTATGGTTTTTGCACGGGTGTGTGCGCGTGTTTGTGTGGGATAAAGTTCCGTAAAGGTCTACCCTCTGATGCAGCAAAAATTTTGCACAGACCTATCGAATTTTGAGAGTTATTTATTTTAACCCTTATTCGGGCACCTTTCAGTGGAGAGACGTATTCGGCACACTGGGGTTATTTGCATCCCAGCGACAAAAACCGTTATTATAAATAAACTATTTAATATTTTAACTTGAATTTTTTTTGGGACTTACTGAAAGCTTCTTTTTCAAAGTAGTGTAGGTTATATAGCCGAAAATTTGATTTGAGTATGTTAAAAAAGCTAAAATTGCGAAAAAAAAATGAAAAAAAGGTGATTTTATAAAAAAAAATCATCTTTTTTTATTTTTTTCGATAGAAAAGGCTAAAAATTTAACTGAGTCTTCTTCTGATGTATTACTGCAAAAAAAAACTGTACTTATAAAGCTGGTTCAGAAAAGGTATTTATTTTGAGAAATAAAGGGAGGAATTTTGAGAAAAAAGCATTATGCTCCAGCTTAACGCTATTAGCCTGGGGCATCCATTAGTGGGATCCTTGAACTTCCACCAGATGTTGTGCTAAACCCGCTTCCCCTACGTTTAAGTACTTAAAATCTATGAAATATGGTTGTGGGATGCAAACCACCCAATCGTACGTAAGAAGGGTTAAGGGGTGAGGGCTAGTCAGCATTTTCAAAAAATCGTTTTTTTTTGCATTTTCTCAAGGTACAGCATTTCAAAAGTATTCTCTGAAAATTTTCGACGAATCGGAGCATTATTCATGAAGATATACAACTTTTAACCAGAGCGTTTGGAAGGTCATCCCAAAAACGGTACCTGCACCTTCAATGAAGGTTCCTATGGCTTGTTAGCAGTTTTTTATTAGGACCAAAGAAATTAGGACCAAACGCGCACGGTTTTGCCACAGAGAAGGACTCTGTTCGAGTTGAAGTGGCTAACCAATGTTCGGTGGAAAACACTCGAGAGGCCAGAGTAGTTCGACAACGGAAGAAAATCGCTTCTACTGCAACTGCTAAGGCGAAGGAAGGGTCACTTTATGGTGCCGGAATAGATGATTCAATGTAAGTCCATAAATAAATTTTTTATTTGCATGTAAATTGTACTTAAAACTTTAAACGCGTTTTTATCGAAAGCACGTTTTCAAATTCGGTGATCACTGTAACTCCAGAACGGCTTGACCGATCATTTTCAAATTTGTATCACTGATTCTGTACATAATATTCCCCTGGATGGACGAAGGATTTTTATCGGCGGGGAATAGTTTTTTTTTTATAACTGAAAAAATGAGTAAAATTTTGGACGAAAAACAAGTTTTTACTTTGAACATCCGACATTTTGTAAAAATTCGAAATTTTTATTAACCCTTCGTCCATCCTGGGCCCAGTATGATTTACTAATGATCCCCATTAATTTTTTTGGTTTCAGATGATCCAGTGACGAGCAGCAGTGATCACAGTGATCACAGACTGACTGCATCTCGCTTATTTATCATTATTTTTCAACGAAAATGTTACTGTAGCTACTAGAAATATTGATTATTTATATGGGAAAACATTTTTTACTAAATAATAAAATCTGTAAAAAAAAAAAAATCCTGAAAAAAGTATTTTTTTCTGCGTTACAAGTAGCCCGAACCCCTTAATGCGCTGCTACTGTATCTATACCTAATAGGCTCAGTTCTGGCTATACCTATATGTCCATGCAGAAATTTGTTGGGAAGGCCCTGATCCTACTGCATCCCTATAGAAA
The DNA here is from genome assembly GCA_963932345.1 of Ophion ventricosus. NCBI lineage: Eukaryota > Metazoa > Arthropoda > Insecta > Hymenoptera > Ichneumonidae > Ophion > Ophion ventricosus. The sequence goes on along the minus strand of OZ010711.1, from coordinate 19,889,099 downwards.
TTAGATAGAGACGCCGCACGTAGGGAATGCACATTGGAATCCAAGTGGATTTCGCGCTATTTCCTGTTTCACATCATTTCAGTATTTTTTTAACAAAAATTCTCAATCAGAAGTTGTTGGATCTCCTACAAAATATAATCTCTCGTGATTCCTTTTCTCTGTTTCACACCCAAAACAAGATTGCACGAACTGCACAGTTTTACAGCATTTTTTGGCTCTGACAAGGGCCATTTAAATGATTCTTTTACGTGTGTGTGTGTTTGAGTGAATGAACCATTTTGTCGTAGATCCGAAATGTAGCAAAAAAATCGACTTTTTTTTTTTTCAATCGCTATAGCTCCGTCGTTCGATCGAAAATCGCCTTTTAACACTCTTGTAAAAGTATTTCTATTGGCTGAAATATCAATGTTTCAAGGTCAAAATTTAGCGACTCAGATATCGTAGTACTGCCCATCGAGAAAAAAAATATCATCGAGACGACTTTCTTACGCGAAAATGCTCTAAAAAATACTTTTGTCGAAATTACGTATAAAATTCGTTTGCAACATTGTTATCTAAAATCTACGTTTGATAAATAACTCCAATTTCTAAAAAAAAAAAAAACCTTAATTTCGAGAGCGATAAAAAAGTGGGGTTATGTACGGTAAAAATTGTAAAATAAAATCAAACCGGCAAAGCACGAGTCTCGAAATAATCAGCGATTGATTCGGTGCGACTTTCCGTAGAAATTTGACGTTAGGCGACATATCAGGGAACTGGCACAAGGGCCTGAAAGGTTCTAGGTGTTATATATAGTAGGACGAAACTTTCTGGAAACCGAAACAGCTCGAGGATGCACGGTCAACCTCACCTCTATATCCTTCCACTTGCTGTAGTCGACCATTTTATCGGGCGCTCGTAAGTTCACGATTAAGCGCAATAATGATTAAAATCAATTATTAACGAAGCGTAGCCTTCGTAGGACTACACGAAATTCTCGTTTTACTAAAGATTTTTTTCGCGGATACTATCTCGCTCGCACAATTGTCAAGTGACGACTTTCGCTTGGTTGCGACGACCGCGGGGACCGGGGGACGTCGTTTTGCGCCGGCAAGAGGAGTGGTCGGATCGATATTTCGATTAATCGATTAATCGCTCGTCATTGACTCCACATTTCGATCATTTTTGTGTTTTTTTTTTCTTACTACACTGATCACGATATTCTAAAGAGCAATTGATTTAGAGAAGGAAGGCGTTAGTTTCCAGTATCTATCGTGTGCATCGCTACTGACTGGCTGGACAGTACCGCCGCGACCGATAACGGGACCAATCCTCCCGTCTGCCACTCCAGGAAAAGAAGTGGGGAGGCCTTCGAGTGCACGAAGCTCTTGTCAGTAGACCCGAGTAGATCTACGGTTCTGCGTGAGTACGTAAGTTCATGCTTGTACCGCACCTGAGCCACCTGAGTCCAGTGCCGGCGTGTCCAGTGTGTTTTCGTAAAAATTCTTCCGTCGCTCGTCCTCCGCCACCAAAGGTCTCAGCACGATTATATTCGGCAAAAAAAAAAGAAACGCAGTATTTGCCGCAAACGCACGTTTCGGCCTCTTTCGCCCTTACACGTATACCGATTAATAAACGTACTGTATCTTCGAAATTTTCGTACCTTCGAAACCAAGCATTATTGTGCATCGATCAGGTATTCCGAGAATTGCAACTCCGCACCGGAACTCCACCATTTTCCAAAATGTTTTTAAAAAAACGTGAAAAACAATGTTTTCGTTGAGAAAAAAAAACTTTCCAACAAGGATTAAATCTTTCGATAATTCCTTCCGCTTTGTAGGTTATGTTGGAGCGATCGTGATTTGGCAGAAAGAGAGGACGAAAAAAAAATACGCGCTTACGAAATTGAATATGACGAATGATTTTCAGAAGCGTCCTCGTTGGAAGCATGGCGGTTAAAGGGCTCGTCGCTTCGATCATTCGGTTTCTGACGCAGCAGCTGGAGGAAGGCGACATAACGGCGGACTCGCGCGAAAGCCTGGAAGTCGCGATACAATGTCTGGAGAGCGCATACAATGTACAGGCATCCGACGCGCCGCCCAACTTGGATCTCTATCGGACTTACAGCGCTGCAGCGGAGAATGCCAGACCGGCGGTCAAGCGAGAACCAACCGCGGAAGAGGAGGCCGAGGCTGAGAGGCTCAAAACAGAGGGCAATAATTTCATGAAAGAGGACAAGCCTCAGGAAGCTCTCCAGAGTTACACGAAGTACGTCCAATGATGAGGTCTTTTTTTTACTATCATCGCTCGATTTTTTTCACACGTGATCGATGCGCACCGGCGTGCGGGAAAACTCGAGCGAGGTCGACGGCTGTAGAGCCTCTACGAATAAATCCAGACGGGAGGACTAGCGTCTCGGAGGAATTACCTCGCGAGCGTTCTCTCGTTCAGTTTTATTCGTATCTAGCGAATGGATGGATACAAGAACCAGAAATGTAACGTGTTTAAGCGATTTCAAGGATTAAGGGGTTTAGGCTACCCTGAAGCAAGGAGAAATAAGCATACTTTGGAACTTTTTCGCGCAATAATAAAATAAATTGAAATTCCGTGGACAGGTCTTTATTATATTACTAATGAAATATACAAAATAATTGTTTCATTATGATTAATAACAAAGTAGCAGCTGCACAGCATTTACCTGTTGACGCTCTTTTTTTTGGAAGGGTCCACGGGTGGAAACATAGCTCGAGCCATTTTTTAACTGGAATGAAAAAACAACATTTTTTCGATTATATATAAGAACAGCTACAGAAATACGTAGGAATCGTTCGATGTATTGATTTTTGTACAAAAAGTCGCTGAAAAAAAATTTAATTTCACGAAAAAATCATCAGATAATTGTTTATAACTAAAAACCTATGAAATATAACAGAAAAATCCTACGCACTTCTGTAGAGAATCTAGTTTTGAATGGACAGTTAAATTTTCAAATCGATTGGTGAAGATTTGTTCGCGTTTCATTCACAATAGTTTCAGTATTATAAAGTCATAGAAACTTTTTATATATGCATCTAATCTACGATGCCTGCACCATACAAATGGCCTTCCACGTTTATGCTGCATCCAGGCACACATTATAACTGTTTGGGATACTCAGAAATTTTGACCGCCCATAATATTTTGGTAAATCTTTTCTAATACTCTTTTAGAGCAAAAAAGTGTCTTTTAGACGCTTATAGAGCAAAAAAAATGTTTTTTGAGTTTTCTAAAATTGTAAAGTGGCCCAATCCCTTAAAACGTAATTGGGAAAAAAGAATAGCGCTTCACGAATGTGTGGATGAGAATTAGGAACGCGGCAGCGATCAGTCCACGAACCCTGGACTCGCTGCGAACCGAGATAGCGTCGCCGTGAATTCAGGGCCTCGGATTTGTCAGACACACCGAGTCATGTGCGAGAGCGACAGCGCAAAAACTATGCAAAATACGTGCCAATTCGCGTAAGAATAAATCATTCGCAAGTTTATAGTCGACTGTGAAATCGTAGCTACAAATTTTTTACGTTCGTATACATGTTGCGCGTTAAGTTGACATTTTCAAAGACACGTTCGGCGGATGAATGATTTATAATACCACGTGTTACGCGTCAAATGTTTTCTCCCAGTCGATCAATGCGAGTTTGTTTGGGGTTTTTTTTTACTTGCCTAAATTTCACGGTTCCGTTCCGCCGAATTTTGTTGGCGGCAGTCGCAAAAGATAAACTAACTGAGAATTCAGGGCGTTGCTTGTTGATGCAGAGCGATAGAATTGGACGGCGCCAAAGCGGTCTATTACTGCAACCGGGCGGCGGTGCACAGCAAAATGGGTAACCACCAATTGGCAGTGAAAGATGCAACGACCGCGCTCTCGATCGATCCCTCGTACAGCAAAGCGTACGCCCGTATGGGCCTCGCCTACAGCAGCCTCGAGAAGTTCAAGGAGGCGAAGGAGTGCTATCAGAAGGCGAGCGAGATGGAGCCCGAGAACGAGTGCTACAAGAAAAACATACAATTGGCGGAGGAGAAGTTGGCTCAGCAGGGCGTGAGTAACATGGGCCTGTGCGGCGGCGGGGTCGGCGGTGGTGCCGGCCTCGGCAATATGGATCTTAGCTCGATCATCGGGAATCCGACCTTCATCAATATGGCGAGACAGATGTTCACCGACCCGGGGATGCGCAACATGATGAGCTTTCTCACGAGCGGCGACGTCGAACAGGGCGCTCGTATGGAGGCACTTATCGAAGCGTAAGTAAAAAAAAAAAAAAACACGCGCCACCGCATCTTGTATTATTCGCAACCAAAAGATTGTTCGCAAAAAAAATGCACATGTTTTTTTCGACAGGGGGCATCGTTTGGTGGACGAGATTCAAACGACCAATCCGGAGCTCCTCGAGTCCCTGAGACGTCAGATGCGCGGTCCGAACGATCCCGAGCCACCGCAAAACAATTGAACTCTCATCGCGCAGAGGACAATCTCGCCGATCCTGCCGAACAACGCGCGGCAGTCGAAGCGGGAGAGACAGAGAAAAAAGGATCGCGAGAGTGCCACCGGAAGAGAGAGAGAAAGAGAGAGAGAGAGCCTCTCGCGTATGTAAACGCCGAAGCGCAAAAATTCAGTACGTTTCCGACAATGCTGCTCTAGACAATGCTAGGATATATTATATCGTTATCGTGTACGCGAAGCAAAACTGAAACGAAAGCCGCATTCATTCGTCCGATCTCGCAGCGAGAATCGCGATCCAAAAAAAAAAAATAACACAAGAAAAAACATGTTCGAACTCTTTTTTTTTTATTCGATCAATTTTTCGCGGAACCCAAACATACCGAAACAAAAAAAATCCACGTTCGTTTTAAATCCTGCTTTTTATTTTTTGTCGAACAATTTTTGCTGTTCACGAGCCTCAAACAAATCCAAACAAAAAAACACTCGTTCGAATGCTTGTTTGTTTTTTAAGTCGAACAATTTACGTTTGTGTTTGTTCGGGTCACCCGAGAAATCCAAACGAAAAAAACCGCGCTTGTTCTCCCGGTTTTTTTTTAATCAAACAATTTCCGCTGTGCAAAAATCTGTCGCTGGTTTTCGTCGTATCTCCCGAATGACAGTAACCTTTCCGTTGTTTCGATATTCCATCACAATTGTAAAGTTCGTCCCGATGGCGTGCTCGTCGATCGGGCCTCCTATAATTATGAATACAAGCCAGCGCAAAAACACACACACACGGTATAAAACAGAATCAAAGTGTATCAAATTGCAAGAATTCATTAGACCGCGTGTCGTTCGATTATCAAGCGTGGCACGAAATTCGACGCTATATCTTCCGCAATAAAGATTGAAAAACATCAGAAAAAGTAATTGAAAAGCAAAAAAATCTTCAGCTCCCAATAAGAAACCCAAAGAAACCGAAACAATTGTCATGTGCGCGCGAAGATTTGTTTTTGCGCTTGTTGACTCGCCGCCCGATGTGCAGTATTACGTAACACGCGATACGTAAACGAGTTGTGAATGATTAATTCGTTGCGAATTATCTGATACGTCGGCAACCGCGGAGCCAAGTAATTTTGACAGGGAACGAGTCAATGAATCATCCGTGGGGAACAATTGAGAGAGCGAGAGAGAGTGAAAGAGGTGGAGCGTGTGTGCGTAGGATCGTTTATTGGACTCTCGTGGCCTTCGACCTTGAAACAAGTCAAACCTCCGATAAAAATATAACCGGTTCCGTATCAAAATCGTTGAATTTGGCGCTGAGGAAAAATTAATATGATTTTAACTTGACAAGGCTTTAGCAGGAAATCTGAATTACCGACTGTAGATAAAACAGGAATCCTACGTAGCTTAAAGAAACGCGATCTTCTGTTTTTTTCTCTTGTACTTGCGACAAAACATTTGACGAACTTTCAACCCTTGTTGAATTGAACACTTGATTGATTACAGTCGAGGGTCACAGTGAACTATTCGTGTATCTACGTGAGACAAAGCCCAACTAGTCGAGCTAAGTGGCTGCGCGGGTTAGGGGGAAATCTGCAATACCGACTGTAGGCAAAACAGCTTTGTGCCTCGACAATTGTAGTGCTATCTAAATTTTCGTGTCCCAAATTGCGATAAAACATTAAAAACGAATATTCTCTTGGAATTGAACCCGCGATTGAATTGTTCAGCGTCACGTTGAATGTATAAACATGCATAAAATTGCATGAACATGATATGTGTGTATATACGCGACAATCATCCGTGTTCAGGCGTCTGCGCGGGGCCGTGCGATCTCGCCGTACGGTCTTGGCGAGACTATCCCCACTCCTGCAGTCGCGAGGCTACCCCCACCCTCGGCGAGTTCGCCGCCGAACAACACTCAACAGATTGAGGTGTGGCCACAGAAGGCAGCCATTTTCTTGACTATCTGTCGCATAAGATTTCAGGTAAATACGCAATTGATAATATTAAAGCACAAGAAAAAAAAGAAGTAAAAATGGCTCACAGAGAGGAAAATAACGAAAAGTCGACCGAAAAGTTACGAAGATTACGCCTGCGGCTGGAGTGGTGCAAGGGTTGTGCTGTGTCGTGTGTTTTTGATTTATAGCGATTGATCCACCGTTACGTTCTTTTTTCTTTGAGTTTTCTTTTTTTTTTTACGTGAGAGAGAGCGCGTGTAAAAAGACTGCGAGAAATTGAGAAAAAGAACGGGAGAAGGAATATTGTACTGGCATACTCTGCGACCGAGTAGCCTCAGGAGTGCCATGCGTTGCGAGCCTCTACGAGAAAATAGCCCTGCCCCCCTCCCGTCAGCTCGCGACCACCCCCCCACCCCCTCTTCCGTGTCGAATTCATCGAGCCGTTTTTTCGTGCCTCTCGTTGTTTCGCAAAAATTATCCCTCTCCGTCCTCGTGATATTAATTTCGGATACGAAAGAAAAAAAGAGGACTTCCCAAAAGTTTTCCTGGCGAGTTCGCGCGTTCCGTCGAGTGTGTGTGTGTGTGTATGTGTGTGTGAGAGAGAGAGAGAGAGAGAGAGAGTAAGTACATCGTCATCCAAGCGTTCAGCGTCTACTCCCTCCTCCCGCGCCTCCGTCGCGTTCACGTCCCGTGTTTCTTCTCGGTCTTCTCATTGTTTTCTCGGGTAAATTTCTTCAGCGCGAAGCGACGAAATAAAATCGTGAATTTTTTCTGTCGCAACGCACGGGCGCTTCGCTCTGCCACTCCCCTCGGGCGCGCGCGCGCTCCCCTGTCCTTCGCGCACAGTCTCGAGCGACAGAAGTCAAGAAAACAAAAAAGAAAGAAAAAAATATAAAGAACACACAACCCCACGAGCAGCCAACAACTGCAACTCGTCGATTGTTCATTAGCGGGTAAACAATATTGCACAGTTTTATAAGATAGAAAAAAGAAATGAACGCGGTGGAGAAAGAAGAGCTTGCCGTTCGTCATCGACGATCGAACGTTTTCGCTTTTTGTTCCGCGTACTCCCCGCGTTTAAACGTCATCCCACGATGATTTTTCGACACTACATATATATATGCATATAATTCCTGTCGTGTGTTCGCACAAGTGCAAAAGGGCGAAGAAAGAAAAAAAATGGCGATAACGAGAAAAAAAAAATGTTTTTACGTGCGTGAAAAGCCGAGATAAATTTTTCTCTCTCTTTCTCTTGGTTTTTGCTCCATTTTCGATTCTTCTCGAACGACACGCGAAATTTTTGCAGTTCACGAGGGAGATCAGGTCGGGTCGCTTTTTGCTTTTTTTTTCTGCTTGTGCATGTAAAAGTGAGAGTCTCTCGACATTGCAGGGTTGAGTTTGCGTCGATCTTCCGGCTCTGTTCATCTTCGAGGACGTATCTTATCCATCTGCTCGCTCCGTTCTGCCAGTCTGTCTCTGTCTCTCTAACTCTCACTCAGATTTCCTCTCAGCCAGGAGCGACAAAAACTTTTCTGTCCTCAAACCCTAAACAACCCCAACGATAAAAACACAACCCCCAAGTGTCGTATATCGCCACCGACTCCTTTCATTCGATATTAGAGAGTGCACTCTCGACATTAAAGAACTTTGAGTTCCTTCACAAAGAGCACATTTGTCGAGATTCACCAGTACGACGCTCATCCGACGATGGAGGATAAACACTTTGGCATGTTTTTTTCCTCCGGTTTTTTCGGAGCTCGAACTCAGGCCAAGCCTCCGCCAAGCGACATTTCTAAACTAATTGCGAGGCTGTGCAGATTCAAGCTTGCAAACGTAAATCGATGAAGAATTCGTTGAAGTCCTTGTGATACGACAGTGTTGTATTTGTTTAACAATTGGATTTTTCCCATCTACATGCACCTCCGATATATATATATATACACACACATACATACATACATAGTTATTATTATTTGATGTCATTGCTCCGGGCAACGCACTGTCTCAGTTTGCATTTGGAAACATTCACCTATCTCGATGGATTAGGCCCAAACTTCCTTAAGACTAGAACAATAGGACTGGAGAATATTGTGTTATAATAATAATAATAATATATATATAACTATAAAATAATTATATATAAAATACATATATATTGTAGTTAATAATAACTATAATATATATAAGTTAATATTTACCTATAATAATACTATATACTATATCGTACTATAGCCATATTCTATTATTATTATTATTATTGTCATTATCACACACATATCTATATAAATATATAAATGAATTTGTTTGGGTTTGTACAATTATATACATGTAATTCAATTGAAAATATAAAATAATCAATTACATGTATATAATTATATAAATCCAAACATGTTCATTTATATATTCGTATATATTTATGTAAATTTGTCTGGATCTATTAGGGTTCTTATATATAACACACACATACACATACACCTTTGTCTGCCAAGTTTTCCATGTTACCGCAACCCCTTGAAAATAACATCCCCTGAAAATGTTAAAAGGTTAAAACACTTCCAGGTCTTGTTTTCCACTGTATTCTGTCTCGGAGATAACTGGCTGGTTTTTCGTTTTTTTTTTTTTTTGTTTTCTTTAGAAATGTGCTTTGAGAATGTGTTTGGATGGGTGAATTCTGGTAAATTTATGTCCCCGATGTGCTGCGAAGGAGAGAGTCAGGAGAGCGAATTTATCGTGCTTGCGGCGGAATGAGTGTTTGCGAATTGAGGAAGCAATTGGCGGTTTCACACGATTCGACAAATTTGGGAATTTTTAGCAGGGATGCAACGAGCTCTGAGTAGTGGGAGTGGCTTTGGATCAGGTGTATATGTATCACTCAATGTCCATTTGTTTTTTCTCTTTCACTCTCTCTCTCTCTCTCTCTCTCTCTCTCTTTCTCTCTTTCTCTCTTTCTCTCTCTCTCGCTCTCTCTCTCACTCTATGTACCCGCATACGTATATGAATAATTCTGTTGTGGTATTAGAATTCATCTCGCAGCTCTCTATCCGTTCTAACATCCAAAACTGTCCACTTTAAAACAGAGACGCGCGGGAAAGAAAGACTAAAAACATGGGATGCATTGTGGGCCGAAACCTCGGCCCAGACGATACGGGGTACCCTGGATCAGGTACGACCCAGTCTATATCCTTTAAGCTTCCGAAAGGACAAAAAAACAAAAAAAAAGAAACCAAGATATATCGAAGCCACCAGCCCCTTGCCCGCCCACCTTCCCATAGGTTGCTGACAACAAAAAAGAGAGAACAAAAACTTTTACAGTCTTTTACAATTAGACAAGGAGATTCTGATCGCAGTGTGCGTGTTTTTTTTTTCTTGTTCATAGTACATACGTTTGACTTGCACCTTGATGAAAGTAGTTTTGAGCCGAGCACTCGTTCCAACTAGATAAGATCATGGCAAACGAAGAAAAAAACATTTTACGGAGACTGAAATTTTTGCACTCGTTTGAAGTGCTGCAAATCTCATTTTTTTAGTAGCTTTTTTTTCAACGAAGAAACAAACGTAGATATTGAGAATAGCGCAGAGAAGAAAAAAAAACGTATCAGCCTTTTTTTGTTTTGCAATCGAGTTCCTCATTTTCATCCGATTGTTTTTTTTTTTTTTTTTTTTTTAATCTATCCACGAAATCCTCGCTTGATCAGCATGTAGATTACGCTTCGGCCTTTTTTGTCTTCATTGTTATAATTTACGTTGTCCTTTTTTTTCGTGTATCTCGGCTTTTGGCGAAAAGCAAAAAAAATCTTCGAGCGAGCCACTAATCCCGTGGTGGGGGGTAGAATGGTTGAAAAAAAGGAGAGAACAATTTAAAAAAATTAAAAAGATAAATTGACTCGAAGTTTTTCGGGACCACACATGAAGGTCAAAAAGATGAAAAAAAATATTAAAAAATCGTTGCTCCATCCACGTTCGCTCGGTGGTCCCTCGTGATGGTGTGCATGACACTTGTGACATTGTTCTTTACAGTGACCAACGTGGCATTCTCCAAACGGTATTACAAAATTACTCCAATCTACTCTCTTCGTTAATTCCGCATTAATCTTAACCCCCCCCCCCCCCCCCCCCCCCCATAGCGCCTAGATGCCCTCTAAAGTTGAGAAAAAAGAAAGAAGAAACCCACATAGAGAAAGGCCCTTAAGGTTTTGTCGCTACACGAAAAAAAAAGAAAAAAAATACCCTATTCTCGTAGTCCCAGTGTGTCTCGCCCGACATGTGTAAATAATTGCCAAGCTTTCGCAGTATTTGAGGAGAGGCGCAGCTAACGAAAAAAAAAGAAGTTTGTGCGACGCATACATCGGGAAGAGGAAAAATATTCTCTTTGCTCATCGGAGCGATGCGTGTCTCGAAAAGTATTTGAAGATAAACGAGTGCTAGAGGAAAAAAAAACGAGCGTTACTCACTTGCAGATTATAGCAGTAGTGATAAAAATATAGGGGGTACAGAAACAATGAGATTAGCGACTAAGAAAAAAAAAAAGTATAGCAGGAAAGTGCCGAAAGAATTTGATCCCGAGTCTGTTGGTTGTTCTCTTCGAAACAGTAGACACATCCATAAAATTAGAGAGCACAATAAAGCGTAGTGAAACGTTGATCGCACGAAGCTAAGAGAAAAAGCACACGAATTAGATAAAAAATTTAAAAAAGAATATGGATTGTCCAATGAGTAACTTCGTAATTATTCCCAGGAAGCATCGTCGTTTATCGTAAAAACACGCAAACAATCCGAGAGCCCCACGTTCGAACTAGCCGATCATCTAATTGTTCGTTTATGCTTTGTTTTTCAAACTTCGTCGCAGGCTTCATGGCGGCCATCAGGAAGAAACTGGTAATCGTGGGCGACGGTGCCTGCGGTAAAACTTGCCTGCTGATAGTATTCAGTAAAGACCAATTTCCCGAAGTTTATGTGCCTACCGTGTTCGAGAATTACGTTGCCGATATCGAGGTCGATGGCAAACAGGTATGGTCAATTTTCTCCCGATGTTGTATGGAGTGCGTTGTTTCTTAAAAAAAAAAACAAACGAAAAATCTGTTTTTTTTTACTTCGAAACAGGTTGAGCTAGCCCTGTGGGATACAGCCGGACAGGAGGACTACGACAGGTTGCGCCCGCTCTCGTATCCGGACACGGACGTTATCCTCATGTGTTTTTCCATCGATAGTCCCGATTCATTGGAGAACATTCCCGAGAAATGGACGCCCGAGGTCAAGCACTTTTGTCCCAACGTACCAATTATTCTCGTCGGCAACAAGAAGGACTTGCGCAACGATCCGTGCACGATCAAGGAGCTCAGCAAGATGAAGCAGGAGCCGGTCAAGCCGGAGGAGGGCAGATCAATGGCGGAGAAAATCAACGCCTTCGCTTACCTCGAATGTTCGGCAAAGAGCAAGGAAGGCGTCAGAGAGGTCTTTGAAACGGCGACCAGAGCCGCATTACAAGTGCGTCCTTTCTTTTTTACTATTTGTACGACCTTATCCAGGGGACCTGCGCGAGTCATGCGGAAATTCAACGCGATTACGAAAATTTATCTTCACCGATTTTCACCGATCCTCACGCATTCTCACGGGACGCTGTTCCACTCTAAGACAAGAAAAAGCAGAACTTTTTTTTTTCGAAAATCTCATGATCATCGAACACATTGCGTTTCGATTTATTGTAACGTTGTTTTTCCAGTTAAAAAAAAAAGCGTTTTAAGTTAAAACATTTAACCCAGTTAAAAGAAACCCTTCCAATCTCACTTGTTCCGACTGGAACACGGATATGAGAATTTCGACATTCGACTCCTTTCGCCTTACGCATCCTTGATTCAATGCTAGACAAAATAAATCGATGACGTGATTCTTCGTATCTTTTTTTTTCTGCCAGTGCTGGCTATCGCGAGTCGTAATAAAATTGTGATTATTGCCGCAGGTAAAAAAGAAGAAGAAGGGAAGGTGTAGGCTGCTCTGAGGTGTAACGTGAGAACGGGCCCCAACGCCGACGAGAGTGGTGAACACATGGAATTGCGGAACTAGCTGCATCGAAGCTAGTCGTAATGCCGGAGGCCCCCCCAGCATGAACTATGATATACTAATATCTTATCTTTAATTACTTTACATAATAAACAACAAAGAAAAACAACAAAAAACAAACAACAACAGATACAACAAATAGCCAACATGTAACGCAACGTTCGTACGAATTATTATTACGAGAACGACAAAAAAAAGGAAAAAAAATCAAGAATTCGAGAAATAATGAGTAAATTTTTAATACAAAAAAGAAAACAACAGCAAAAATACAACCAGCGAACGAGCAGATCCACGCGATATTCTTGCGTATCAGCGACGTGTGTGCGCGTATTGCAATGACTCTCCGATTGTATCTCAAACTCCATGATCAAGAAGAAGAAAAAAACGAACACTGCTACAAGACGACTCGGTTAACTACTATGAAAATTGTCATCCTTCAACAATTTACAATTACGACACGCAATTATCCTCGTATAGTAATTATTACTATCATTACGCGCGCAATTCTGACCTTTTTTCAGTTCTATTTTTTTAGCGTTGCACTGCATTTGTCGGCGAACGCGACACGTGCGAGGCATAGCGAAGTTTCCGGACAAGTGCACACGGAGCTAAAACGTAACAGATTGAACGGGGGGGGGGGGGGGGGGGCAAAAAATTCAAAATATTGCGATTGAACACGTGTGTGAAAGGGGTAAAGATTGAGAAGGGAAAAAACTACGCAGTCCCCGGTACGAAACTCTAGCTTTCGTACGGCTCGTAATTGCAAAAAAAAAGCCATTGCATTACATTACTTGTAAGATTTCTTAAACTGCGAGAGCAGGTAGTCCGTGAACGGGCAGGGGGGAGGGGGGATAAACAAACATTTCTATTATAATATAAACGTGCATAAATAGACTATACTGCATCACTTTGATCATTGAAATACCACATAGGCTAAATGTATTATTATTATTCCTACTATGATTATTATTATTATATTGTAATACGGTGACACTAACATTAACGAATTGTAATAGCGGCTATATTATATTTATGTACTCCGGAAAAAAAGGAAAAATCAGCAGCGACCTCCTGTATAGCTTTTTAAATGATTATTCATCGTCATACGATACGTTCGTAACGCATGCAATCGCAAAAAAAAAAACAAAAGAAGAAGACGATTGTCGGAGTTTTATATATATTGAAAGAAAAAACGAGAATATATAGTTTCAGTGATTCGTCAGGGCTTTTTTTTAGACGAAATCAGAAATAAACGAGAATTCGGTACGGATGTTCAACGAGAGAATATTACGTGAGGCAACGAAGCGAATATATATATATATGTATATATATAATTTTCTATCGAAGCCGCAGTTCACATAATTAAGGACCCATCCACGTTTTTTATTGACCACGTAACGATTGTATATATATTATATATATATATATAATCGCAATTGAATTTCAACTCGAATGCTTCGCGCGTGATAAATGTTGCGCAAATTTAATTAATAAAATATTGCAGCTTAATTATTTTATGTGAAAAGTATATCGTTATTATATATACATATATATATATATATAAAAAGTGGTTGCATGAACCCGCTGTTCGGTTGTAGGTGTTTCTTGGTGTTTTATAATTTAATACGGACAGATGGCGCTTGTGTCACCTTGAAGGGCGGTCCGGTGCCATCTATTTCTAGCCGAAAGATATATATATATATATATATATATATATATAATGCATTGGAACCAGCTGTAGGTTTTTTCAGATGTTTTATACTTTAGTACGGACGGATGTCGCTTATCTCACCTTGAAGAGTGATCCTGTGCGACCTGTTTCCAGCCAAAAGACGTCACATTTAGTTCAGACACCTGCCACGAACGAACAAGTTCAAAAATGGACTGTAGCAAGTTGTTTTTTCGGATGTGTACTTCTGCGGTGCTTCGAATTGAAAAAAAGAGTGCATCTGAAATTCACCGATTGCTTACTGGGCTTTATGGTGAGTAGCATCGGAAAGTATTTGTAGAGATTTGTTTGGACGATTCAAAAGTGGCGATTGTGGCTCGTATGACTAGCAACGATCAGCCAGTTGGATGAATTTGAAGATGCCGAAGTGCACTTTGCCCGAAAAATATTTGATTTACTATGTAACAAAAAAGAGGAACCAGAGACGGCGGGGGAGGAAATAAAGTACACTCCTTCTATAATAAATCTCTATAATATATTTATAATAATGGCGATAACCTTATTTATAATAAATACATCACATTTAGAAAGAGAAGCGGTCGTAAGTCGATAGGCCGCTCGTACGTCATTTTTTTCCCTTTAATTGTTGTCTTACTTAATTTTATTGTATGTTTTTTTTTCTTCTCGCTCGTTACTCGTACGACAACACCGGTATACTTTTAACTAATTCTCCTTTAGTCCGTTTATTATTGTACAAACAGGTACATTTCTATAGGAGAGACTCTATGCGCCAACAAAAAAAAAAACCCAAATCTCTTCTTCATTTCATCGAAAAGTTCGCGAGATCCGAAAACATTGTGCTTGTCAATTGAGAAACGACTCATGTGCGAGAATCAAAGCACGCGTCTCTCGTACCTTCGGATTCGCGACTATAATTTCTTGAGTGGGAAAAAAAGAGATAACGTTGCAACTTGTGATTTTGCTAAGAAAAGCTTGTTCGCGCACTATTTCCATTCTTATATTTCACGCAATGACGGCCAGCCGTGTAATAATTCGTTTCACAGGCACACTCACACAACACTTTCGTATAACGTTTTGGAACTCTTCGACGTACGACGATCCTCGATTTTTCCTGTCTCTTTTTTGCATTTTTTTTTACACAGACAAATATACCATACCGAATATTGAACGCTATCGGAATATATAATTTTTTTACAACACTGATCTAAAAAAAAGGACCAAAAAAAAATACAAAAGAAGAAAACGAGAACAGAATGATCCAATCCGTATTTCGAACGAGAACTAAACGCGACTTGTTCGTTTGCCTCTCTGCGCCATTGTCCGGATGACGAAACGAACGTGATCGCGATAACGATAGGTGTCCAGAGTTTGCAATCACACCTTGCTTTTTTTCCGATAAATTTGGTACTCTGCTAAGAGGACTTGTGCATTACGAACTGTCAATTATACGTGGCTTGCAAATGCGGCGAGACCTCGACTTGTAAATTACTAATTTTTTTTATACGTTACAATTGTCATAATCTGTAACAGCCATTTTCGAACAACTCCCATCTTTGGTGTCTACAATTATAGCCAAAGTTTGGACATTTTTAATTTTCCCACGCTTACGGCGTTCTCTTCGAGATGTTTAGTTTCTCTCTCTCTCTCTCTCTCTCTCTCTCTCTCTCTTCACGCACGTCGCAGAACAACGAGAGTCGACACCGAATAAAAACTGCCATTGCTCTTTCGCCTCTCACTCCTGCGACGCGTAACAAGAGATCCCTCAACCTCGATTCGTCGTGGAATGCCCCGTATCAGACCCACACGCGCGCACGCACACCCACACAATAACGTGAAATGTACGATGATTGATTATAATAATTGAAAAGCGACTCGAACGACTTTATATTGCCCGACAAAAAAAAACGAACGTTCTCGTTGCTTCGATGTTTGCATTAT
Organism: Ophion ventricosus; assembly: GCA_963932345.1. Lineage (NCBI taxonomy): Eukaryota > Metazoa > Arthropoda > Insecta > Hymenoptera > Ichneumonidae > Ophion > Ophion ventricosus. The sequence continues at coordinate 19,873,013 of OZ010711.1, read as the reverse complement.
TTACAAAGTTGTGTCGTGATTACGGGCAACGACCCGAGAGAAGAAGTTTTGTGATGAGAAATGTCCCCGTAGGGTATCGCAGCATCGATGGGAATTTTACAAATAAATACACACCGGGTGAGCCACGAGAAGAACACCTGTTGATATAGATTTTAGGCCAAAAATCACAGACAAAATTCAAAAGGGGTTGTCAAGATCATTCAGGTCACCTCAGATTGTTGATTTTTTTTTTCAAAAGCTGTCAGCTCCATTACCCGATCTATTTTTTTTTATCGGACGAACGCTTCACCCGGTATATATAAAATGTGTACGAATAAACATGCATTCAACGTAAACAATTGTCAGTGTAAAATCGCGGAATTTTTTTCCTTAGAAAAAATCACGCGAGGGGAAACTTGAAATATTGGTGTTGTGTGCATGGAATGTTTGCGTGTACTTCAAGATGGCGCTCTGTGTTTCCGTAAAGTAGCCGCGCGCTTATTTTTTTTTATAGTCAACATGACTATTTTGTATACGTCCCGCGTATAGATCTATGTATGTGTGTGTGTGTGTGTGTAAACGCATCATATATATACTTTGTAGTTGAAGCGCGTCACGTTGATCCTCCTGCTTCCCCTCGTCCGCGTGTACACATATATGTGGTGTTCTGCAAAAAATCCGATGCGATAACTGTCCATCGATGAGCGATACCCGTTGGCTTTCTCGTGTACGCAGGCTCGTTAGTTCGATGTGGACGGCACTGAACTTATCAGACTGGACATGTAGCAGCAGTAGCAGGGCTCCAATATGCTCATGTTTCTGCAGAGTTCGAACGAAAAGATTAAACAACATTTTCATTTGATTTCAAACGCAAATTTCGTATCCGTATACCGAATGGAAAAAGTTTTTAACTTTACCCTTTCTTTAATTAAATGTTTTTAAATATTTTTTTCCTAATTGTCATTCTTATTTATTTATTTTTGTAATTTACTTTCATTAAGTATTTATTTTTTAATTTTTTATTGTATATTACCTGCTCGTCGAGCGAGACGATGACTCTTTCTTCTTCTTATCTCTGCTCTCCTGGGTGCACAGGTCGTTGCCAGAATCACGAAACGAACGCTATAGTTGTAGGCCACTAGAGCTACTGCTTCTACTCGTTGTCTCGAGTGACACTCTTCCGTCTACGCTGTATCTATAAGCGTTCGTGGATCAAATTGAGAAAAGTGAGCCTCTCGGTTGGTTTGAAGAAAAAAAAAGCGGACGAAGCCCTTTCGTTGGTGGACTCACTCCTTGCGAATCGCGGGAGCTGTGATTTCTTGCGTCGCGACTCTTTCCTCGGAGAAATTGCGGGTTCTAAGTAGACTATTCTTAGTTAAGCAAGTACCACCAGGTCTGATCGTTGTATCGCTCCGTTGAGTCTCGTCGTTGCGCTTCGTATTGTCCCCTAAGAGATTTTCGTTGTTGCTCGCCACCTCGGAATCCTGCTCCGTTGGTAAACAAGTCTCGACCATTTCGCCCAAACAGTTGACGAACAATTCGGCGCTCTCGGCGGTACGATTGCCCTGGGGAAATTAAACAACGGTATCATTGGTACGTTTTGACGAGGGGACAATTTTCGCAGGCGGCTCGAGCCTCTTGTCGGTCGATGTTGAAAGACATCGATGTTTTTAGACGCAGGTCCGATAAAAAAATCAACTTCGGAATTTGGCATGGTTGTATGCGCGGAAAAAAAAGAATTATTAACCAATTTAGCAGAGTTTCTCATCGAAATTGAGAATATCGCATTAGGATTTTATATCATAATATTTTAGTGTCTGTACATTCGTTTTTTTCACACTGAAACTAAGGTGTCAGGGTTAGAATACGATAATAAGCCAATATCTACTATTTTTGAAAATTTTGAAAGGAAAAGATGAAAAAATAAATACCTTGGCGTAAGGTCCGGCGAATCTCCAGAGGCCGCCGAATCCGCAGCTCTGCAGATAGTGCAATTGCTGTCCAATGTCCTCGCAGGCAATCGTGTTCTGTATGATAGCCTGTACGGCGCTGAGTATAATTCGATCGTGGCAGGATGAGAGTACGCTGCTGATTTTTGCGTCGAGCAAATTGTTGATGACGGGAAAGACTTTGGGAAAAACGACGGATGCTTCGGCGAGATAATCGTAGAGTATGCGAGTCTCGCTCTCGTCGGTCGAGTATTTCACGAGAGTCGCGAGTATCGTGAGCACAAGTGTTTGGGTGTCAAAGTCGGTGAGTAGTTCGGGATCGAGCAGAACATTGTTCTCGTTGCTGACGCTGGCGCGAGCGCTTCGGTTCTTCGTCTCGGCATTCTCGTCGCTCGTTTTCGTTGTTTCTTTGGTCGCAGGTACGGAGAACGAGCGTTGAGTCTTGAGCAACGCTCGGCCAGGTAGTTGGGCGACGAATTTTTGTTGACGTGCCTGCGAGATCGCCGCAGGATCCAAGAGATCCCAAGACTTTTGTTTCTTGGTGGGACGATTTAGGGCGTCGGCGAGGCGGCTGCTGCTGGCGCTGTTGTTCGTATCGTTGGTAGTGCCGTTGCTCGGTTCGTTACCGTCGAGGAAGTCCGTACCGTTGCTCTCGGTGAAGCTTCTCGCGAGGGAGTGTCTGACGTGACAGCGGCTGCGCACCTCCTCGGAGACCGAGACGAGCGCGGCGAGATAAGCGACGCTCTCGGGTGTGACTTCGAATTTGTCGCGTCGAAGTGGTTTTGCGACGATCGCGAGTAGCATCGTGAGTACCCGGGTCGTGCGGGTAACGGTGGTGGGTGTTGGATGACGATAGCCCTTGAGCAAGTGTCCAACGAGAGCGAAGTGAAAGTTTGACTTGAAGGAGAGTCCGACCGCGTGATCAAGTTGTTTGAAGTGCAATTCAAGGGGTTCCCGCACCGACATCATCACCTTCTCAAGGCTCTTGTCCTCGAAAGTGCCCTGCGAGTCGAGGGTGTGCAAGTTTTGCTCGAGCAAAGCAAGCCCCGAAGCGTATAGAGGGGCCTCGTCCAACTGCAGCACCGACGTCGCAACCCAGAACAGATAACGATGTATCGGTGATTCGGGTCGCAGCAGCGGCTGAAGCCTCGTCAGACACATCACGATGGCCTCGAGCAGTGTTATGTCGTTGAAGCTCTCGAGCGCCTTGACGAGAATTCTCAACAGTTGCTTTATGTCCTGATCGGTGATGCTCTTGCTGATGCAGCCGAAGACTATGAGAGCACGAGGCTGGAGAGCGGGGTTGAAGCAGAAGGCGAAACTCTTGGCGAGCGATGTCCACGTCGTTAGCCAATCGCAGGTCGGTATGTCGCGCATACAAGCCTCCATTATTTCCAGCAGCGCATCCGTTATTACTTCCAGGCTCGTGAGGGCCAGGTGTTCGCGATCCTGGACACCACCAACGCCGCACACGCTTCTCTCGGCGCCGGCGAACCATTTATTGTCACTCGAGTGCCTGTAACTTGAGCGAAAAGCTGTAACTGCTGCGGACTTGACTTTGCTGATGCCGAAGAGCAAATAAAACTTGGGCAACGAGAACTCGTCGAGGCTCATGCGCAAGACCCGATAGGTGTCCTCGGAGAAAGACGGCGAGCTGCAGGTGCACAACGAGTGTATGATGTTTATAACGAGGCCGTGGGTCGAGGCCCTCATACTGAGGCTACCGGAGCACACCAGGAACGTCACCGTGTGAAATAGATAGGGCAGATGCTTGCCAACGTCGAGGCAATTGTTGAACGATAGCATGAGCAGATAACGCGCCAGTATCGCTATATCGTCCCACATCATGTGTTGCTCGAGTAGAGGAGTCGGCGACATGCATGTCTTGTCGACAACCCGGCACAAACGTCCTATCACTTTCTTCGCGACCAATTGAACGTTGCCGGATGCCAAGGCGACTGCGGTATCGGCCATTATCTCAACCATCGGCGAGCCCAGGCCGTACTTGACACTCTTCTGGATAAAATTGTCGAGGACGGTGTCAATGAGGTCGGGCAAACGTCCTATCGTGCTCCAAATCTTCGCCTGTATGCTCGGATACATCTCGACCTCCTCGATCGTCAGTGTTATCAGCTTCTCGAGTATCTGATTTACCTGCTTTTGTCGCTTGCCGCCCTCATCGTTGGGCTTGTAAAAACGCACGAGATTCTTGAGCCACGGTGTCATGTACTCGAGGCACAGGTGCTTCAACTCGATCGTCGAGACGCGAAAGCCCTGTATGCACTCCTCGAGAAATTCGAGGGTCAAATGGGGATCGTTCGCTGCTAGAGTTTCGCTCAGATGCTTTATGAATATCGTATTGTTCGAGGGTATGCAAAGGCCCGAGGTCTCCAACAGCTGACCCTCGATCTTGAGATCGAAGGTGGCCGTTAACGCGCATAGCTGATTGTAAGCGGCCGTGCGTAAATTCGGATCGGAACTGCCAAGATTGAGGAGCGCCATGTTGAGCAACGTGCCAGGAACGTCTTTCGGCCGTATTTTCGGATGCACCGACATCGAGTCTGGTTGCGACAATTCCCAGCGATTCCTAATGTGTATTATCGACTGCACGATGCTGTCGCAATCGTTGTGTATGAATGACAACGGCACACCCTCGTTTGATATCGTCAGCGTGAATTGATTGTCGTCGACGAGGCAAACCTCCTCGATCTCTGAGGCGTAATAAACGTCGTTAAGAAATACCGAGTGCGAGAGTACCTTGCACTTTTCCGCTGACGTTATTTGTATAGCGGTCGGGCCAACCTTCACCGAGACCTTCGTGTCCTTGTGCGAGAGCTTCATCGCGCTCGTGAACACCTTGAGATCCTCGTCCAGCGACAACGTCGCACCCGGCAATTTTTGCTGCTCCGGATCGATGAAGTCGTTCAAACGACCCGGACCGTCCACGAATACGACCTTTCGATTGCCCTTCAACGGGGCCAATATGCGATCGTGAAACTTGGTGAATTCCCGCACCCAATTGTCGCAATTGTAGATGTAGGCTGCGTGTATGTTCTCGTAAGCGACCTCCGGCAACACGTGGAACCACTTTTGCAGGAATTCCGTGCGGAAACGATTGTCCGAGCACGTGTGAGTGAAGTCCACCACGAGCTCGAACGGCGCGTGACAGAATGGCTTCAGTGTCAGTATCACGTGATATATCAAGAGATCACCGTTCGTCTCACCGATCCTGCAAAGAATTATCATTTTTTTATCCCTCGAATATCAACTTCCGTGTCGTTGATTCTTTTAAAACCCCTTTACTCACTTGTACCTCCTCGCTATGTAATAAAAAACGGGATGGCCCAGTTTGCTCTTGCCAGCCTGGTAGAATATGTTGAGGCTCTTGATGCTCTTGAATTCTTCCTTCTCGTGCATCTTGTGCTTCACCATTATCTCCTCGAAATTCGTCGAGGACATATCGATGCTCGACCAGCGCGCGTACGACGACGAAAACAGCAGGCTGCTTCGAACGAAAAAACAAAAAAGAACAACGGAAGCGTGAGTTATTTTTTCCTCATTCGAAAATAAAGTTTAGTATCGATGTGAATATTAAATCAGTTATTTATTAATTACTTCAATATAAAATTATATTTAACAGTTTGTGTACGATAAAATCGACAAAATAAAATTGAGACGATAAAATGAAACAAATAAAATGGAAAAAAATAAAATAATATTGAATGAAAAATATAAATACATTGGCTTCTTCAGTCTTTCGAATGCAAAACTCACTGCGAATCGACCGGCTTGTGTTCGGGTGGTCCAAGATAAGCGAGTAGGGTTGCCATTTTGTCGAAGGGTCGTCGTCCAACGGCTTTGTGATCCCTGCTGCTGCTGAGATAGTCGCCGATCCGCTCCTGATGATTCCAGAGTAGCCGATGGAGCGCCAAAACATTAACGTCCGAGACAAACGACATCGGCTGATTGGCCTGGTCGACGGTCTCGCAGTCCGAGGCGATCTGTATGAAGAATCTTCGTCCGATCTCGAAGTGCGCCTGTAGAAAATCGTTGAACGGTAGCATGTGTTGTTCCTTGCTGAATTGAACGTGATTGGCGATGTTCTGAAGTATCTTCGACATGAGCATTAGGCCCCGCTTGACGTGGGGCGGTACTTGCTTGCCGACGATACCCATCTCTTGGGGCGAAACGATCGCCGGATTGATGAAACGCAGAAATATGACGGTGCCAACAGCGCCGATGTTGTTCTGCGGACACTGGGGGAATCTCTTGCTCAATACTTGGTAAAGACAGTGGCACATTGAGCGCAATTGCGGTGGAAATCTGTGGAGACGAAGATAAAGAAAAGAAGTTTTGGTTAATAGAAAAAAAGGATCGATTGTTGAGAGTCATCGAGCGAAAATTACGTCCGCCTGGATGACTCTCATGGCAATCGTTCAAAAAGACAATTTTCGTTTACTTGTCAGCCGCCGAGACAATGGCGTCGAAAACTTTTTGCGTGAGGGCTATAAGATTTCGACCGTTTTGGACGATATTCTCGTTCACGTCGATCCTTGCGCTGTCGACCTCGAATCTCGTGAACGGATCGTCCAGCAGCGGCTTTATCAGCGGCTCCAGTAAATTTTGCAAGTATGACGCGCCATAAATTTTGAAGCAGAACGCCATGATTTTGCTGCCGAGGCTATTGCCGCGAAAGAGCGTCTGCATGCAGTCGGAAACCTCGACCTCGCGATAAAACATGTTCCACAGCAGCGGCGAGAGCAAGTGTTTCGCGTCGAACAGGGTAACGAACACTCGCGCCAATTCGTCCATCTGATTGGACGTAACGACGTTCGCGAGTGCAATGGCTATCGGCAACTCGCCCTTGTCGCTTATCATAGTCACCAACTGAACCAATTGCTCGAAACGATCGGCTAGCACGGTCTCCGCCAGGGTATCAAACTCTGTTCCTTGCTGAAGAATTTTCGTCAATACTTCCATGAACGCTGCTCGCGTCTGGAGATCTCGATTGTAACCTAAATCTGTTGAAGAAAAAAAAAAAGATATTACGTCTCCTACAAGCAGTTTATCTGTGACTTGGTTTTTTTTCGGGTCATAATATTAAAACGTAGATCTTGATAATGTTGGAATTGATACGTAGATCTAAAAAGTTTGCCTTTGTAACTTAAACAAACCCAAAGCAAGCTTCACTTTTTTTTACCCCGCTAATCTTTTAAAAACGTATTTCGTCATTCCTTGCTCTTATGAATAATATTTATGTAATCCAAACAAAACCAAACACGCTTCACGTATGATTTCTTTTTTTGTGATTTCATTAAATTTATCAATAATTATACATTCAAAATCGTACATAAGCTTCGTGAATTTTATTTAACTTTTATAACCTTCTTAATTTTATTTCATTTTAATTTCAAAATTTATTTCGATTAAATTTGTGATTCAATTGAATTCCATTAATATCAGTGTCTGAATTTTGAGATTTTTTTTAGGGTGTTCCCGTACGTATAACTCTCTACACCGAAGCGAACCTGGGATCAGCTGTATTGGTATAAGTTTTTGGCAACAAAATGGAATAAGGTGGGCAGTTAAAAGGGGAAGCACTCCGTACGTTGAAACTAATTATTTTGTAATATATATATATTACAAAATAATTAGTTTCAACGTATGTAATGCAATAGAATATTATTTAATTTGAATTTAAAGTGAGGTTGGAAAAGAGGATTTCTCGGTTGCGTTCGCTCCGTAACAATTTCGAGCTGTTGAATGAAAAACTCACCTATCGAGTGCATAAGGCCGCTGTCTATATTGGCACTGAGTAGATTGCTCATAGCTTGAATGGTGGCGTTTCGAAGAGTCGACAATTTTCCCGTGTTGACATGTTGCCTCGACACAACTTCCTTGTCCTCGGTGGCGGCGTCGTTGCAATCGTTGAGGAGATTCATGAAGAGGGTGAAGTATTTGAGGAAGAGCTGAGACTTCGCTTCCATGAGATCGCCGCGATCGGATTCTTCGGGTTGGAGTGGCAGGCCGAGAAGAAGAGCCCCCACGGCCTCCATGCACGCCTGATCGAGGTCTCTCGTGATGGTGGTGACGTCACTGTTGCTAGGCGGTGCAATTTGATGAGTGGTTCCCATCACCCAATCGGTCAGATACTCGACGAGTTTGTTGCGAAATTTCATTTCTTGGCGAAATACGAGATCGTCGCGTCGCTTCATCATCGCCTCGACCAGGAGGCACAATTTCGTTTTTATATCAATCGCGTGCACGGTCATGTCCAGATGACGGACGTATCTGACGATCGCCAAGGTCATACCCTCGATACTTGTTATCCCGAGATAGTCGGACGGCTCGTCTGTCTTCGAGTCGAGCACGTGCCTCATTATGAATATCGTGTGCTCGATGAATTGCGTATTAACGTCGAGGACGATCACCTGGCCCTGCTGATCGAAAAACTTCTCGACTATGCTCTTTATTTGATCGAAGAGTATGGGATAGAGGGCCGGGCTCATCTCGTGGCCCACCAATTCCTTGACGTGCCTCTGTACTTGGGTCCCGTATTTGTCGTTGTTCCAAATCAAGAGACGCAACAGATTCGAGACGAACTGCGTGACCGAGCAGTACTGGGACTCTTGGCTGGGATTCACGAGCGAGGAATCTTGCTGCTTCGTGGATCCCTTTTTTATCGGCTCCGCGGGATACAAGGGCATACCCGAGATTGGCCTGCATGGTGTTTTCCTCTGGAGGCAAACACCACCAAGGGCGCACAAAAAACCCGTCATGTTTGCCCATTCGTTTATCTGGTCGTCCAACTCGTAGTCGGAATTCTGATGCGACGCGCGCCTCTTTCCCGTGCTACGATGGAACACCTCTACCTGACCGTCCTCGGTCTTGTTCTTCGGATTGTTCGTCAACTGTCGCCACGTCGATTCCCAATTGCAAAAAGTCTCTTCCCAAGCCTGTGCGAAAAATCCGTGATCAGTGGCGGTGTCGAAAGTAAAATGAAAACTTGTTTCGTTAGTGCTTCAGAGACCCGTGAATAATTTTTGGTAGAATGTGAATTAGTTACAGTGAGCAGGTTACTTCACATTTGAGAAGATTGCTGTTCTTTCTAGAAATTCATATTCCCTTGAGACCCAAAATGGTTCACCGATCTTCGAAAAATTCACTATGGATATACACCGTAAGATACTCTGTTCCTGTGCAAAAATTTATCCCGATATCTTTAATTTTAAGAAACAGCATGGAAAATCATTGAGAACTAAAACTCCTCTGAAACCTTCGCTGATTTTCTAAAAATTTCATCCGAAAATACTTCGTACGATACTCTATTTCCGGTACAAAAATTTCACCGAATGACCGAAAAATTAGTAAAGTTACAAGGTCCAAAAACGAAATTCCCAAAAATACAGCACAAAAGCAGGTTAAAAAACAATTCAATAATTAAACTCACCGGTTGCACTCCGTTCACGCAATGCTCGATTTTTCTCAGCAGCGCCATTATCCTCCTCTGCAAGGCGGCTCGTCCTAAAAGATCGAACAACAGCCACAATTATTCGCACACCCGGAGAAAGTGGCGCCGAACAAAAAAAAATGACAATGTCCATGCAATTGTAAAACATATTGAAAGGCACAAAATACGTGAAGATGTGACTCGAGTTAAAAAGAAATAGAGTTCTATGGGGACTCACCATCGTTGCGTCTTTGGCAAGACATCGTGCTGTCGCCGCTGGCTGTTTACAAGAAGAACATAGCGCTTTACTCACTCGTCCCCCCGAACACGTTAATCGATCGAACTCACCGGTAGCGAAAACGGTCGAGATCTGGGCGAGCTCGACGTAGAGATGATAATTGGGCAATGGGCAAGTGTCGGCGACGTCGTCACTGCCGCAGCGTATCTCGGCCTCTTCGCAAAGCAGCGAAAAGCAGGAGAGAGCCACGAGAACGGCCTCGACGTCTATGCTCCACAGGTACATGAAGAATACGACCTTGAGCATGAAAGAAGTGGAAAAAAAGAACTCTTCAGAAACTATTGACGACTTTTTCCGTAGCTTTGACCGATGACGGGCTAGGGAAAAAATGAAAGCGAGAAAAAGCCTCGACGAACCTCCAGCTTGATGTGCGCTTGTTTGCAAATACCAATTTGGCTACCGACATTAGCGTATTCCTTGTTCTGCGAGAGAAACGCGTTGCGGCGAATGAGAATCTCGCGCAACCACTTAAGTATGTCTGTATAATTAACGATCTGATGTTGTATGAGCTTTTGCGATATCGAGAACAATACTTGGGAGCTTATGTCCCAAAAGGTGTTGATCGGCGCTTCCGGATTCCAGGCTTTTATCTGATCGGGATGATGAAGCGCGAGCAACGCCTCCATCGCCTCGTGAGCAATGTCCGGCATCGTTGGCTGATGCACCAACGAGATTAGGCCGTTTATCAGCTCCAACGTTGAGCTTTGTATCTCGTGGCCGGCTTTTCCCTGATTCTGTCAAACGATTAGATACATTCGTCAGTAGTCAGCCAAGAAAACTTTTTACGAAGATAGCAAATTTGGCGAAATTTAACATACGTTAAGCATGAGCATGGGATCCGTGTGGATGAGTCGAACGAGCCATAGCAAGAGATTTCTGTGGCTCGATATGTCCTCGCCCCGGTCCTTGTTCTTCCCCTGTTCCTTGCCCTTGAGCGTCAGGCCCTGTATCATACGCAACGGCGTTTGGGATATGTAACTCTGCGTGACCTTGTTCAGGGTGTCGGTGAACATGTTGCGGAGATCGGCGCTGCGAGAGTAAACTAACTCGATTTGAGGCCACCACGGTAGCCTCGGCTGTACCACTATCCTGAAACGTCAGACATTAAGAGGAACGAACAGTTGGACAATTGTATGAAACAATCGTGAATGTTCCGCGTGCGTGACGAAAAATTGTACCTGTAGAGCGAACTGACGAGAACGAATTGATAGGTCGAGGGAAGATTGAGATTCAAGCAGACTTTTAATACTTCGTTGTTGTGAGGTTTTATACGAAAACAGCTAACGAGACAGTCTATCATGAGATCGATGTCCTGGGCCACGTAGTTCTGTCCTCGCGAGAACGGCTTTACCGGATTGAACAGCAAATTCGTGAGATCACCGATGACATGTTGCACCAGAGTGAAGACGACGTTGCCCGAGTCGTGATTGCTTATATATGTCGATGCTTTGCACAGTTTAACGCAGGTGACCGCAGCGGCCTCGGTCAATTGTCTACCCGAGCCACCGCCGTGTGTAACTTTGCCGCGCTTTATACTCTCGATAAATTGCTTCTTCCGCGAGTGTTTCGGCGAACATGGCGCCCCCGTGTCCGCGTTCACGATCTCTTCGAGCACAACGGGCGACAGTACGAGCAACATTATTTGCAACGGCCAAACCGCGACGACGCGACCTTTCTTGTTGTCCGCGAAGGTGTCGAGTATGTCGAAAAGCTCGTCGCAGGCTCGAGCCAATTCGTCGTGCTGTCGCTTCTGGGTCTCCGCGAACTCGTGGGGATACGTGTCCATCCAATTCCATATCGCCTTCTCCAACGAATTCATCAGTACGACGTGCGCGGACTTACGCAACTGACGAATCTTCTGGATCGTTTCTGGAAAAATTGCTCTGGTTTTTGTCAAATTTTCGGCAAAATGTGCGAAAAACATCGCATGTGGGAATTTGCGGAATATTGCGAAGATCGGTGAAACATTTTTGATCTCATGGGAGTATGAATTCCCAGAAAGAGCGGCCTTCTCAGGTTGTTATTTTTTCCAAATTTAAAGTACCTTGCTTACGGTAGCTAGCTCACATTGTTCGAAGAATCAACCATACGAATGCACGATATGTCAGAATCGAATTTCGACATGACCAAGGATTTTTACATTTGGCAGGACACTGCTCTGCTAATCGTTCTTCTCCTCCTTACCGTTTAGAAGCTTGACGAGGCTGTTGACATCCACGTTGATATGCTGAATGAGTTCTATGTCACTGTGATCAGGATACTCGTCGCCTGAGCCGGGTGCCGTTATCGTCGCCTCCTGCAGATGAGCCGATATCCGGTTGAACACAGCGCCGAAGTAGTTCAAGCTCAGCGCGAAAAGTACCTTGCTGGCCAAGTTCTTTAGGTGCATCTGTTGGGGACAATCGTTGGGTACATCTGCGAAGGAAAGAAATCATCATTCCAAGTGTCTACGTATGCCTGAAAGTTCTCTGTCGACGACGGATGAAAAATTACTGATGAATCTGCATATCTCCCTGAGCAATAGCTTGATGTTGGTAGTTTCGTCAAAGTTTCTGGCGTCTTTGGGCTGATTGGTCAGGCACTGTTCCAGGGTATCCAATATTATAACGATCGACTCGTAAAAGCTCTTGTCCTGTTCTGAGCCGTTCAGCCATCTCTGGGTGCCGGCGTTTATAATCATTTCATTGACGTGCTGCAGCATCTTGGTCAGGCCCTGTATCACCAGGGAAAACCTGTAGCGCGATATTTGTATGAGATACTTCTGGTTCTTCTCTTCGTCGAGACGCGAATGGGTCGTCCGAGGACCGGCCTTGCACGGCAGCTGAAAAACAAAACGTCGATGTAAAGCGGATTGCACATCCTTCGCAAAAAGCCCAGCGTGCACCAACCATCTGGAAGGCGAACTATTGAAATCGCCTGCTAGATCTCATTGGCAGGAAAAGATAACCGCCGCGACATTCAGCCAAGAAAAAATAGAGAAAAAAATAATGGAGAGGCTGCGAAAAAAAGGGGGGGTGGCATTCGATTTCATGAATGAACATATTTTCCCCCCTCCCTGATGATATTTTCCATCTCTCTCTCTCTTCATTCACCTTGGCGATAAAGTACCCCCCCCCCCCCCCCCCGCGCCGCCCGAGCAATGACACTCGACGTAATCGCAGGAAATACCGGTTCTATATACGGTAACGTTTTTTTTCCGACATTCGACAAAATGCGCGTAGGTATATCGCGGAGCGATCGAGCGAGTAAGAGAGGGAGAGAGAGAGAGAGAGAGGGGGGGAGTCTGCCAAGCAGACGGCTGTCATTGACAATTCCAATTCTCGCGCAGTTGCTTCCCAAATACGGATTAAAAAAAAAAGACGAAGGGAAAAAGAACACTCGAGCCATACGGAAGAATTGCGAGAATTGAGCGTAAAGCTTTTCGCAACAGGATGAGGGAGAGAGAGGGAGATAGATCCCTGGGGCGTTGGGAATATAGGGCACCGGAGATGGAGTAATCGTATACGGAGAAAAAAAACCAAATTATAACCATAACGCTTCATGCTTTTATTATAACGAAAAAAAAAAGAAAAAAGAAGAAGACAAACGAGCGTGTTTATTTTTTTTAATCCATCGCCGGTACCTGGTCCTCGAAACGCGCGATAAGCAACCCGGCCCATTCGCTGGGCTTTTGGGTGCCCATTGCGTCCCTTTCTCGCGTCCCCTTTCACCGACAGCACCCCATTTTCTCGATGTTTGTTTTTTCTTTTGTTTTTACTTCGGCCTCTCGTTCGGGCCTTTCTTTCGTCTGAATTCACGAAAACTCGAAAAGTCAAGATCGCACACAATAAATATCCACTCCACACTGCATCGAGAGAGTGTTAAAGAGGTGGGGAGGGTGTGCTCGGAGGTAGGGGGGAACAGAGGAGAACAGTGTTTTCACGAAACGCCCAAAGACGCCATTCAACACGAACGTCGACTTTGCGACTGGGGGCGCGCGCTCCGACCGCGACCAGAGACCTCGCGTGCTTTGCGTCGTGTGTGCGCATGCGCCCCGTTCGTCTCGGTCGGCGATACTCCCCGAGGCTTGTGCGCGCACAAGCGAAACTCGTGGCGCAAAATACGAAATTTTGCGATGTGAAAAAATGTGCGTCTATAAGAAATAAAAATTTGTCTTAAATGCTCCCGAAAGGGAAGGCTCACCGCGACACAAAAATTGCGGATTATACGTGACCGCTAGAAAGCAGCGAGATCCGAATCAAATTCAGGAGAGGCGCCTCTATTGTCACAACTGTGCAACTTCGCCATTCATAAAATGTCGCTCCGCCCTCTAAGTGTGCAAAAATCGCGTGGCCCGTTTTACGTACCATCGGCCGGGGAAGGGGGTATTGATTCGCAACCAGAAATTCTCGAAGGTTGTACGACGCCGATGACTGGCTTCACTTGTTTTTTAACTTTCGTGTCTACACAGATCCCAGCGAACGAGGCAAGTGCATTGCCCCCGTCCCCTCGGCTCTATAGTCGCTCAAAAAAAAAAAAATTTACTTGCGTGACTGCATTCGAACAGACGTGCCGCTCAAAGTTTCGTGAAAAATTCGATGCTTCGTAAACTCGCGATATCGGTTTTTTCTCAAAGCGCGTATTAATGACACCAATAATCGTAATAATAATAATATTAGGCTGTTTAAATTTTTGTTCCAACTACGTTTAATGTTATTTATTCTTACAGCATATAACATCGTATTATTATTATAAATTATTATGACATATAGTATTATGTCATAATAATTTATAATAATGACAGTTAGTATTGGTATACATTATCTATAGTGTATTATTATTATTCTTATTATTGTCAAATTTTATTAGTTCGGGCAACACAATTTCCCAGTTTGCAAAATTATTATTATAAAAGTATTATTCGTGTAGCAATAATAACAAGAATAGCGGATATCGAATGCTTGGATGATGGAAAAGTTAAAAATACTTTGGTGAAAATGTTTTATTGTTACATTCATGACATAATGAGCAATGCAGCAATCTCGTTAAGATTCGGTTTTTTTCTGTTTTTTTTTCTTTAATAAATGTTTTCTCTCTCTCTCTCTCCCATTTCCGTGTCGCGTACAAAGGTTTAACCCGTAGACACCACACTGTTGCAAATTTGCACCCACGAAAATTTCAAGTGTCTAGAATTTTCTACCTGCGTGGCCCAGCGGCCTTCCCCCTCCACGACAAATATGTCTATGGGTATACGCTTCCATCGAGCAGAGCAGCGTTGCCAGTCGGAAACTTGTCTCCGAAGAAAGAACATCAGAAAGTCGAAAAGGTGCGTATTTGCACCAGTGTGGTGACAACGTTAATTCAGTGAGATCTGTTCTAATTTTGAAATCGTGTTTATCAGGCCATAATCGAGTGGCATATCGTTGAAATGAAATATTTACAAACAATAATCATAATTACTTGAATAATATAACAGTATCACATGTTATTATAATGTAGATGTACTATAATGTATAGATCTACAATGACATGTATACATGTTATAAAAACGGGTTTCTATCGTCGAAATTATATATTTTTTTGCTGAAAATACGATTTTAGTATAATAATAATTATTATTTTTTATGCAGGATGGCACAACGAAAAAGATATTCGCTAACGCAGTAATTCTACATTAGTCGAGACACTAGATGGCGACGAAGAAAACGAAATGCAAACTGTTCAAATTCCGACGACAGTGGGGACGAGTTTGCTGTCTCGGACAATGAAGTAAGCGACACCGGTTCGATCGAGAAATAAGGTGGGGATGAGGGTCCTGAGCAGGTAGAAGATGATGACTTCGAGAATGAAGAGGAAAATGCCATAAAGAGACAGAGGCTTACGGATGCAGCTGCTCGTCAATTCAGCAAGGGTCGACCTAGGCAAAGGGTCCCGGCTGCTGGCTCGGTCTTCCAGTGGTCGGAAATTCCACCAAGCAGGGGTGGCAGGCGTTCGAGCGGCGACATTTTCGGAACAGCGATTCTCGTTTTTAACAATTAACATTCGCTTTGACGATAAAACGACAAGACCACAAAGGCGAGAAAATGACAGATTGGCTCCGATTCGAGAAATTTGGGAGATGTTTATACAAAACTGTACCAACAATTACGAACCATCAAACGATGTCACTATTGACAAGCAGCTCGTGAGTTTTCGAGGCAAATGTAAGTTTCGAATTTATATGAAAAATAAGCCGGACACGTATGGCATGAAAATTCTTACGCTCAATGACGCGAAAACGTTTTATATGATCGCGGCGATTCCGTACGTCGGTAAAGTCACAACCGAGTCCGGCGAAGCAGTACCAACATATTTTGTACGAAAATTAGTCGAGTCAGGTTCAATTCAAAACTCGGCGTACGATTACGATGGATAATTGGTTTACATCGGTGCCATTATTCCTTTTGCTTAAAGAAAAATATTATCTAAGAGCTGTTGGTACAATACGAAAAAAACAAGAAAGAAATTCCATCCACTTTGAAGATTGCGACTGCCGTCAATTCATCCCGATTTGTGTATACAGACAAATTGACGCTCGTCTCATACGTACCAAAAAGAAACAAAATTGTACTGCAGCTATCATCACTGCATCATGATGCCGCAATTGACAATGTAACAAACAAGCTTCAGATTATCATGGATTACAACAAGAACAAAGGTGCGACAGATGCTTTCGATCAAAAGTGTCATACTTTTTCAACAGCGCGTCGTACTCAACGTTGGCCCTTGAATTTTTTTTACAATATGTTGAATCAAGCATCAATCAATGCTTGTATCCTCTACAATGCGATTGATAGAAATGAAAAACTAAATCGGTACCACTTTTTTAAAAAGCTAGCTTACAGCTTGATAGAGCCACAGTTGAGACGACGGTTGGAGAGCTGCACCTTGCGCGTTTCTATAAAGCGTCTCATTTCGAAAATTTTAAAAGAGGATCCACCACCAGTGAGTGGCCAAGAAATTATTCGAGATGAATCTCGTGCTCGGTGTGCACTTTGCGACAAAGAAAACGCGAAGCACACGCGCATGAGATGCCATACCTGCCGGCGACGAATCTGCGACGATCATCGGTCAGGTGTATACTTCGAATGCGCTGCGAACAACAACTGAAGTATTTGTATACTATTTTACACTACTATTGTACTAGTATACTATTTTGTCTAAAATTTAAGCATTTCGTTGAATTAAATTTAAAAAATACGTTCGAAAATACCGACTTAGACTTTTTTTCCCCTAAAAAATTACCTCATTTTCAGGCACGCTGAAAAAATCTTTAATTTCTTACAACCATTCCGGACTATTTTTTCCTTAAAATATGACTTATTATCTTTCATTTCGCGCAAGAACCATGCCGATATCTTAATTAGCATTTAAATGGCATTTAAACAAAAAAAAACAGGTTTTCAAAATTCTTTTCTTCAATTTGGCCATTTTTCTATAATAAAACTTTATTTTTCAATTTTTTTAATGATTGTAATCGATTACTAAGGAATTGTTCCCCCTAAAAAGTCTCGTTGTAAGATTAATTCCATACATTCATCGATGAAATAAAAAGTTTTGAAACGTCGAAGTGCAAATTTGCATCAGTGTGGTGAGTGTGTGACCTCAAAGGGAGTGTGGTGGCTACGGGTTCTTGGGCTTGGGCGTATCTTTTTGAGTATCACAGATGGCAAAGGCAATCGCAGGTTTCCTGGGCGACGAGGTCAATACGGAAAAGTTGATGTACTCGATTCCTGGAGGGATTAATCAGGACCTGATTTTGTCGCGCTTCGCGATGTACTTCCGGTAATGCTTTTCGATGCAATGAACGCTCTTGGGCTCGAGGTCCGTGATGTTAACTGCGTAGGTGACGGTGTCGGTCCGGCCAGGATTCTTGTCAATCACGAAGGACGGGTCGATCGGAAAATCCTTTTCCCGCCTGTCGCATGACAATAAAGTGGGAATTAGATAGCCCTTATTGACATTTTGGAAGGATGTTTTTTTTAAGACGCGTAAAATTCAGGGAATAATAATGAAGAAGTAGATTTTTTGATAGTGGGTGCATGTGAGCTCTTGATGTACCAAGGAAGCATAGAGTACAAGGTACTGGAAGATAAAGTATAGGAAATAATAATGATGAAGAAATGGATTTATATAGATAATGTTGAAGGTACTTGAACCCTTGGTATAACATAGGAAGAATCAATGATGTAGCTCCTGAATTAAGAATTAAAAAACTATAAAAAGTTTCGTAGCTCAACCAGAGGAGGCCGTGACGATTTGCGCAACTAACCATTCGATCGATCGATACGTGACGAGAATCGACGAATCGCGGATGATGCGATAAACGAGGTAGTCTCTGAGCATCTGTAACTCCTTCAAGCTTGGCATCCCAGCCGGTGGTGTCTCGTTCTCGTCCCAGGTGTAGACCATCCGATCCGTCAATATCGACGAGTATTTCGTGTAAATTGGATAGATCGTGTCAACCTCCCGATGCATGTCTCGCTCGATACGAGCGATCACGTCAATCAGCGATTCGTGGGGTCGCTCCGAGTGATCCGATGAACGATGAGGATCTTCGGTACTCGAGAGCGCTACTGGAAAGCGATATTCCAACGCTGCACCGGTCAAGTCCTTCATGCTCTGATGATTAGGGGGTAACAAGCTCTCGTTGTGATCGAACCACACCTCGATGATGGGCTTCGTCCGAGTGACTCCCTTCTGCGCCAACAAATGTCCGTCTTTGAAGATCTTGAGTGACTTGGCCTCGTGCGCGAGAGAATGCAGGACATTGCGCAAACAGCTTGTGCCCCCGGATGTGCGGTAGCACGAAGGGCATGCGGTCTCGGCTGCACACACAGGGTAACGATTTCATGCGAAATGCCCATACAGGGTGAACCGCTACAAGTTGACGTTACCAAACAAACCCAAACGAAATATCTCGAGGCGTATGTACTTCAGAGAAAAATGTTTCCAACAAAAGTTTCATGGTTGAGAGCAACGAGAATGAAGGTATTGGGCGTTTTTTATGCGAAGCAATTTTCAAACCTATCTCAAGACTTACTTTGGTTTTTTCAATGAGTACGAATGTTTCTCATTTCGGAATTATTTTTGACGTGGGAAAACAAGCAAGTTTTGACATTTTCTTTTGCTTGGCTTCAATTTTGCGAGATATTTTGAATATTTAAGAAAGTATGTTTTACGGTTTTATTGGCTTTTTAGCATTAGCATTTTCCGCATACACTTCCTCTAACAGACGATGCGTTTCGACAGCCGATTTCTTGGCCAGGAAATAATGGAGCATAATTCGCCGCAGATGTGACTTACTTTGAAGAAAACTTGCCATTGTAGAGACAATTAAAATAAATGACGTTAACGCGTCGCATTGATGTCGCCCATGACGTTTTAGTGAGACTCTACCGACCTATAAACCGGTGTAGGTATTGCCAACTGCATATTCGCGATAATAGTGTATCTAACGATTCATTGCCAGCGGGCAGTTTCATATGCAACCCCCTAATGAATATATATATACACAGACTGCTGTCGAACATCCCATCAATACTTTTGAACTTCTTACAGTGCAATGGTTTGCCACAGTACCGGGTCAGAGCCTTCACTTTCATTTCGATGCAAATATTTCGTTTCCGCGATTTCGACGGTACTATTTCGAGGGGATCGTCATGCAGTTGAGCGTAATCCGGTAACACAGTCGCAATAGTCTCCGTGACCGTTTTATGACGCCGTGACACTGCAAAAGAAATAAATCAATTAAAAAACCAAAAGATCGTAGTCTATTTTTTAATGAAAAAAAGTAGACGGTGCTAAGTTAGAAATTCATTAACGACTAATTAATCCCGAATGAAAGAACAAAAATAAATAGTCTTTTTCCAACTCCCTAGACGTCAAAGAAAAAATAAAGGACAATATTTTTTTGTCTACCGGGTCTCTCGGACTCGAGTTCGTTCAGGCGGGCGCTCAGATCCTTCCAGTTGCACCGAACGATCTCGGGTTCGGTCGCGAAACGTCCCAGCAACGGTGCGATCACTTTCCTGTGGAAATCGACCGCCAAGCGAGCTCTCGTCTCGCCGTTGTCGTTCCCGTCGTCCTCAGGAGCTGCGGCCTTCTCGTCTCCGTTCTTCGCATCGGACTTTCGCAATTTCAGCACTTTACCCTCCTGTCAATACACCAACGACCAATGAATGTTCGAACAAACCCAAACAAAATTATCATCAGGAAACAAAACGTCGTAACGTTTCCCACGTGAACTCGACAAGAAAGTGAAGGTAATTCGAATATTCGAATTAAAAATTCAAAGCCAATTTCGTTGTGAGAATAACATGAAAAAGGGGGCAAACAAAACTAAAGAAAGCCAATCAAAAAGGCGCCTACGTGTTACCGAGAGCAGTGCAGTTTTGACGCTCCATATAATGTACACGACGAGGGCAACGACAACGCGCAATCGATACACGTGTGTATAGAAGAGTACAAAAAAAAAAAAAAGACGAGCACAACTGACGTGGCCGATTCTCCTCGCGTAACACATGCTCGCATTTCTACAAGCTCAACGGAAACGAACGATCCACAAATGATCTACATCGTTTTGCGGTTGACTAAGTGAACATAAAACATTAATCGTTACATATGTATATATATTTCTGTAACGTATATACGCGTCATATTATATGATATTTAGTGTGGAGTAAAAAAACGGTGTCAAAATAGCCAAGGGAATTAGTCCAACACACACCAAACTATATTTGGAGGATGGAATCGGGGTGCAGAGGGGTGGAAATGGAGGCCTGGAAAAGAGCGGCAAAATATCTAGAAGAAATAACAAAGATGGAAGATAGGAAGGTGGCCGAAGGTATGGCTAAAAGACGAAGTAAGAGGAATTATCAACGAAAAATCGACAAAGTGGGGCGAGGGCCTTTCCAAGGACATGCAAGAAGTGGGAGGAGGAATATGGCAGGCAATATGAATCAAGGTTGTGAGAAGAATAGGGCAAAAAGTAGAAAGGGAATAAAAATCAGAACGGAGCAGGAAATCCGAGAGGACTGGTGCAGGACAGATAAATCAGCATACTGCAAAAAGTATAAGAAGAGAAAAGGGAAAGCCGAGATGGAAAAATACTGGGAAGTAAAGGAGCTCAAAGTGGAAACGAAGGAATTTTGGGTAAGGCTAAGGTGCGGGAATATAGTGAAAAAAGGGAATAAGGGATATAGGGACAATAGCTGCCGAATTTGCAAGGGAGAGGAGGAAAGTTTGGAACACATTTGTGATTATGAGGCGATGAAGGCAGAAATCAGAGCGGAAGTAGTGGGAAAATTAGACGAAGGGCTGAAATACAAGGGAGGGGGGGGGGCAACGACGGCAAAAAATAGAGGAACTGGTTAGGAATAATCCTATCAAAAAGTTATGTGTGTATGTGAACGAATTCAAGGCATTCGTAAAGCATATAGCACAAACAGAAGGAATTTTCAGTGTATACAATTTTGTGCAAACGGAGGCGCTTGCGCATAATGTGTAAGTGCAAATGGAAAGGGGAATAACATGTAAGGGGGGCTATGTGTAAACACCCTTAAAGGGACACCCTGGAAATAAAATTACTACTGCGATATTGATATTTAGTGTATTATTATTGTTATTATTATTTATATCGATCGAATATTTATGATATTACATTTTTTTTCTTTTTCCCAGTTCTCTGTCAAAACGACGCGCCAACGGGGGCGAAACGACTGCCGGGAGGATCAATCCTGCGGCCGGCCAGCAGAGCTCCGTGTTATTATTATTGGAATTTATATTGATATAAAATGCAACAATAACAATACGTTGAATATAATGGTATTTATCAATTATGATAGAATAATATACTGAATAATTTATTTATTTTAATTTATTATTTATTATTTTAATTTTAATTTATTACATTATTGCAATAATGTTATATATGTATATATTTTTTATTAATGCCGTATTTCTATTATTCATTTTCATTATTTTCTTATAAATTTAGTAAAAAAAAATTAGAAAAAAAATATCTACAAGAAAAAAAATGCCGACATCGGCGGGTCCTATGACGTGTTATCACGCAAGAACAACAAAACAAACAAAAACAGACAAAACGTCACGGACAAAAAAGACCACACACAAGCAATATATACAGTATTTACATCCGGCAGAGCGAGGACGAGGGTCGTGTTTCCTTCGCCGCGGTAATACGACTTTTTCAACGCATCGTAATCGATCGTGCGATATTCCACTCCTGATTTCGTTTCGCACACTCGGTCAACTCCGGAAACCCGCTCGTTTACCATATTCGCTTCTTCGCTGCTCGTCATCCTTCTCCTTTTTTAAGTTCCTCGTCTTCTTTGTCTCCCAACCGGAAGTCCTGCTGCTGCTGCTGCTGCTGTTGCTAGTCGCTCAATAGCGTTTCACCTGCGGAAAATTAGGAAGGCACGTTGTAACTCGATTCCTTGGGATATCGTGACACACGATGGCAAAGAGGGAATGAAAGAGCACGCGAATACGACACGATAATAGTGATGACAACAGAGCGGTGTCCGAGGTCTTGCGAAAGAAAAGTCGTCGAGACGAAAGCGCGTATGCGCATGTGTTAGCGTGTGTATGACTCATTGGACAAATTTACGAAGGTAGCTCTCGTCTTGAACATACGAGGTATTTGCAGAATATATACATATATATATATATATATATATATATATATATATATATATATATATATGGGGCATTCCTCGCCAAATCGACCACTTTTCGTCCCGACCCCTTTCGATTTGGCTGGAACTTTAATATATTATTGTTTTTATCTTAAAACGCTTATGTGATTCTTCGTAAAATTTTTTTACACAATCCCCAAAACCTCGTGAATTTTTGAAAATATCGCCCGGTTTTTTTTTTCAAATGCTCAGAACTTTCTGAAAAATGGACCGATTAAGGTATTTTTTTTTAATCCTTCGTTTTGAAATGTTCTTTATGAAAAAAAATATTTGAAAAGTATTCAAAGTCATCTTCGACATGATTTTTTAGTTTTTTGGAGAAAACTACGATTTTTTATTTTTTTTATTATAAAAAAAATATGATAAATTTAACATTTTTTGCCGCCAGACCCATCGTGGTAAGATTTTTCTTTCTATTTTTTTTTTCTAAATTTCTAATCTAATTTTTTTCCGAAGATTTACATTTTTGAAGGTATTAAGGTTTGTCTCTCAGCAAGAATATCAGTTTTTATCGAGATTCTCATACGAACGTTTTTTCAATTCATCATATACCATGGAATCAGAAAGCCAGTTCGATCGCTGCTGTAATTCGTTTAATGAAGTATTATTTATAACGGAAGGGCTTGCGACAAGCATCTGTCAATTTTAAAAAAACTTTCAAGCTGAATAGTTTTTGTTTGATATGCACTGACTGTTTTCATCGTCGGAAGACTACAATAATGCTGTGAACGGTCTCCGTGATCGATTTTCGAAAACCAAAACCATTTCAGGAGCTCAGCTGTTGTACTGTGGTACCTGGCACAAATAGCGATCTTGTTGTTAAAAATTTCTCTAATTCAAGAGATCGCAAATTATGTAAATTGTTTTGACGTCATAGAAATTAATAAATTGATCATTAATTGCTATTAAGCAATTGAATAACTATATACTTCATCCCCCATTAAATAATCCTTTAAAAATAATTTAACATAATTGGAAAACTTTTTAAGTGAGTTAATATTATATACAAAGTATTAAGTATGATGAAATTAACCATTAAAAATTATATTTGGACAAAAATGGATAAAAAAATGTTTCTATTTAGAAAAAAAAAGAAAAATCTTACCACGATGGGTCTGGCGGCAAAAAATGCTAAATTGGTCATATTTTTTTTACAACGAAAAATAAAAAATGGCGTTCTCTAAAAAAATCGCGTTTTTCTCCAAAAGACTAAAAAATCATATCGAAGATGACTTTCAATATTTTTCAAATTTCTTTTTTCATAAAGCACATTTCAAAACGAAGAATTTAAAAAAAGATCTTCATCGGTCCATTTTTCAGAAAGTTATAAGCGTTTGAAAACAATACGGGCGTTTTTTTTTCAAAAACGCAATATGTATTCGCGATTATGTAATAAAAAAATTGAAAAAATCACACAAGCGTTTTAAGATGAAAACAATAACATATTAAAATTTCAGCCAAATCGAAAGGGGTCGGGCCAGAAAGCGGTCGATTGGCGAGGAATGCCCTATATATATATATTACAATAGTAATTATTGTTGACGATAATATAATAAATATGATATAGCAATTTTATGCACCGGGAATACCCTTTCGGACTTTTACACAGTATCCGCCCTATACACATTTCTCTCTTGCTATTAAGGCCGTTTCGGGACAATTGGTGAAGTGTTGCCATTCGATTCAAATTTATACAGTAAATTCTTTCTCATATACTGAATGCACCTTCCAAATTTCAAATCCATCGTCTACACCGTCCCTATTAAATTTATAATAAACAAAAACCCTTTTTAACATAAGGAGATATTTTAATTGCCTACGCTCATCGCTGAATGGCAGTTTTACGCACGAAATAGTGTGAAAAAAATGTTTAAAATGTTATGAAAAACTGTCAAATTATTCAGAACATTGAAGCAAATTCATCATCAGTGTCATAATGTTAAATGCTCTATGTTAAGGGGTTACGTGGATTTCGAAGCCAAAAAAAAAGCATATTTTCTCTATTTTTTTAAATTTAATGTATAAATTTTTTAATTCAAAATGTTAAGCACATAAAAGAGCAACATTTCAACCATATTTTTAATTATTTCATCCAAAAATTTGGGAAATTCAGCTGGTGGCAGCTGGTTTCCGGAGACCCCAAAAAAAGTGTCCTCGTGGTGGCCAGGATAACTCATGATAGCTTTATCTGAAATTAAAAAACGAAATTTATTCTGTTAGTAGATAAGTATAGGTCGTGATTGAACGAAGGATTTTTTTTTAAATTGAAATTTGAATTTTTGGCAGAGTTGTATGCAAAATAGTTCAATTTTTGGTACAATTTACACTACGCATAGCCTTGTAAAATTAGTTGCAATCGAAAAAAAAACATTCGTTCAATCACTAGTTAATGCTATTTTGAGGAAGTGTGCAAAATTTCAATAAGATCGATGCATTAGTTTTTGAGAAGTCGTGTCCACCGTCTTAAAAAATAGTGTTTTGAGAAAAATGCGTATACCTGCGTCGCTCCCGGCCAGTCTTCCCAACGGGGGGAATTCCCAAAGGCTCTCTCTCTCCTAGACTTTTGACCCGATTAGCTTAAAACTTTGGGAGAAAATTCTAGACATATTGTACTATTAGATAATAAAAGTTAAAAAAATGGATTTTTTTTTATTTTCAAACCCACGTAACCCTTTAAAAAGTGTTTCTTCAATTGTAAATTTTATAGGAACCGTGTAGACGATCGATTTAAAATTTGAAGGATACATTCCGTATATGACGAAGAATTTACTGTATAAATTTGAAGCAAATGATAGCATTTCGTTAAGTGTCCTGAAACTCAACATTTTTCAATTCAGTTGCCATTTATAGAACGCCGTACACGCCGTAATTTGCATAAATCCTTTCTGTTTGCCCCGCATGTACATTCTTCATTCGGTTTTGTTATAATTTTTTTCATCGTGCATTCGGCCATTTTCACGTATCGACACACTTTTTGTGCCGAGTTTCCCTTCAGCCCGAGATCCATTTTCCATTTCACGTCTTCCATTGCACTATGATGTTTCACCCATTCCGTCGGACCATCCACCGCCTCTTTTCTCAATTATTTCCTTTAGGCTTATATTTTCTACATTGACAAATGTGTGCCAGGCTCTGTTCTTTTGTCGTGCATACTCGGCAATTTGTGTCCTCGAAGACCTTGTTTACTTCTTTGCATCTCTCGTCTTTCTCCTCTCGTTCCCTTGTCTTTCCAATAGTCTGTTTCGATTCTCTCCTGCCTGACTTTTGTACCCATTGCGGTACGCCGATTTTACATATTATCAACGTTATCATTATTATTATTGTCTGTATACAATCGATATATATTCGCAGATAAATTTCTACGTATTTTTCCCTGAGCCGAAATAACCAGCGCGTATCGCCGAAGTAACCCACCTCATCGTACGCTATGGTAATTACACCTCGAAAGTTTTTCGAACAATGATCACTCGCTCTCGAGCAGCGAGCGTGACGGAACAAGTAAAAAAAAATCCCAACTACTCGATTACCAAACCGTTCGATTAAAGAAAAAATCCACAGTAAAAATTAACTGGATCTTCTGTCAAAAAAAAAATATATGAATAAATGTATTCGATAGTATAGAAAATTGACAATGGAAATTAAAAGAAGTTAATTCGATAGAATAGAAAACCAATCATAAAAATTATACCAACCAAATAAATCTATAGAGTGAAAAATTAATACTAAAAAATAAACGAATAAATTAATTCGAAAGAACAGAAAATTAATAATAGATATTAATCGAACAGATTAATTAAAAAACGAAGAAAAAAAATGATTTCTCGAGCAAAAAGAGAAGAGAAAAATGACTAAACGAGGTGTACCTCGTGAATATTGAGAATGATTGATAACGATAAGGCAAACGAGTCCACGAACATATGCAGCGTGAGAGATTACGTCGGGATCTCGGATTTGAATTTGTGTGTTCCGATTCGTTTCATTTTTTTTCCCTGCCGCGTCGCTACCCCCTGCCACACTTTCGCGCAGGCGAAACATTCTATTTCTTTTCTCTCTTTACTTTTTATCTCGCGACGAGTCAGGCCGGTACGGCCGGTTACCGGTTGTCCCGCGGTTTTATTAGGCTCAATTTATCGCTTACAAAAATAATTTTTAAAAATAACAAAAAACCACAGCAATCACTAAGCGCGAACCGCTTTGTGCGAATATCGTTTTTTTCTTCTGCATTGACCCAAGCTTTCGAGGTGAACCTCTCGTTATTCTCGCATCCACCTAACTCACCTACCGGCTTGTAACGGTCTGGCAAGAGACACGAGACGATATCTAATTAATATTATAAATGCGTTCCGTTTGGCTGTTCGTTTGTTACTCAGTCGCGCGGTGTTATAACACGTTGGTGCCACGTGCAAAGCTATCGATCTCTTGAAAAACTCGCGAAAAAAACCAGCAATGCGAAAAGTTCTAAAAGCGTCCTACCGGTGAAAATTTTGACAGGATAGACGGAAGTTTAGTCTGTCAAAAAGTTAGAATAAATCTCGAGCTATGAAGGTAGCTAGAAGCCACGAGCAGTCATCGCGAGCAGGTTACGCATCGCATAGCTGGGAAGAAATCTTGTAGAGGCAACCATTCTCACAGGAGCATGGCGAGGGCATTTTAATTCCCCGCATTCGAACCATTGCTAGTAACTTGCCGTTTCAATTTAAAAGGTTCCACTTTCCATTAAAGTTGGTATTTTCAATGACAATTAATATTATATAATTATAATATACACTACCGGCGAAAAGTTTCCGGACAAAAATTCAAGAAAGTTCCCGAACGATTTTTTATGCCATTTCGCCGATAGTTGACATAAATGAATTTAATAAACGGCATTTTGAAGGGGAGGAATTCACCTTGATTCCGTTGTTTTTTGAAATTTTTTTACTATTATTTTTACGACTAGTACCCTTTTTCGAAAACGACCATTTTTCGCTTTTTTTTTTGTTCCTTTTCTGGTGGACCCCGTTTACAGACAAATTTTTTTTGTGCATTTCTTTGACCGGAATCATAAAGGGGGAAGCTCAAGATTCAATTTTGTTTTTTTTTTAAAGCTTCGTACGATTTTTTAAAAAGATATTTTGATTTTTTTTCTTAAAGGGACCATTTGAAAAATAACGTGTAACACGAAAACGACAAGAATTCAAGAAAAACCTCAAGATAGTAAAAAGTTGAATCGGTTTTCGTTAAGTTCGCGAGAATTTTTTCCGATTTTTTTCACCTATTTTCGGTAAAAAAAACAGATGATTTAATTACCGTAACTCGAGAAAAAAATGTCGAAAAAACATCTGAAATAATTCTATTGCGTTGAAAATAGAAAAATATAATTTTTTTTCCTTTCTTGAAATTTTACCACAAACCTCTTAGTTTTCGAGTAACGGTAATTAGATCACCTGATTTTTTACCGAAAATAGGTGAAAAAAAAATGTCGAAAAAAGTATCTGAAAAAATTCTCGCGAACTCAACGAAAACCGATTCAACTTTTTACTATCTTGAGGTTTTCCTTGAATCCTGGTTATTTTCGCGTTACACGTTATTTTTCAAATTGCCTCTTTTTTTTCAATCCAAATATCTTTAGAAAAAAAAATCGTACGAAGCTTAAAAAAAAAAAAAATTGAAGCTTGAGCTTGCCCCTTTATGATACCGGTCAAAGAAATGCATACAAATAAATTTGTTTGTACACGGGGTCCACCAGAAAAGAAACAAAAAAAGACGAAAAATTATCGTTTTTGAAAAAGAGTACTAGTCGTAAAAAAAACGGATTGAAAGTGAATACCTCCCCCCTTCAAGATGCCGTTGATTAAATTCAGTTGTGTCAACTATCGGCGAAATGGCATAAAAAATCGTTACGGAACTTTTTTGAATTTTTGTCCGGAAACTTTTCGCCGGTAGTATATATATTAGATGAAGTAAAAAGTTCTGAGCGTTTTTTCGCTTTATTTCGACGATGAAATTAACATAGTTAGGGTTATCCGATTTAGATCAAATATGCGCCGTTTTGTTCGATAACTTTTGTCCATTTTGAAGGCAATTTCATAATTCCGCGATTGAACAAGTCCTCGTCCCTATTGTTAAAAAACTTGACCAGCTCATTTTTACAAGCCTCTCTTGAGGCCAGTTTTGTACCATCAAGAAAATTTTGCAAATGCTTGAAAAGGTGACAATCGCTTGGTGCCAGGTCTGGACTATACGGCGGGTGCGATAGAACCTCCCATCCAAGCTCTCGGAGCTTCTGGCGCGACGTTAAAGATGTGTGCGGCCTGGCGTTGTCTTGATGGAACACAACACCCTTCCTATTGGTCAATTCTGGTCGATCGCCTGCTCCAATCTGGTCAGTTGTTGACAGTAGAGGTCCGAATTGAGTGTTTGGCCCGATGGGAGCAGTTCATAGTGCATGATTCCCTTCCAAACCCACCAAACACACAGCAAAACCTTCTTGGCCGTTAATCCGGGCTTGGCGATCGTTTGGGCCGGCTCACCGCGATTGGACCACGATCTTTTGCGGCTGTTGTTCTCGTAAGTGACCCATTTTTCATCGCTAGTCACCATCCGCTTCAAAAATGGGTTGAATTCGTTACGTTTCAGCAAAGAATCGCAGGCATCAATTCGGTCCAAAAGGTTCTTTTACGTCAATTCGTGTGTCCCCCATACATCGAGTTTCTTCTTGAGACCAGCCTTATGCAAATGGTTCCAAACGGTTTTCTGGCTAATCTTCAGTTCCTGGGCAATGGAATAGGTGCTCACATGCCGGTCCGACTCGACGATTTCCATGATTTTATCGACATTTTCGCCGATTGGCCTACCAGAGCGTGCCTCATCTTCGACGTCCATATTACCAGAACAGAATCGTTGGAACCACCGCTTTGCTGTTGCATTCGATACTGTATTGGGTCCATAAACAGCACAAATTTTTTTGGCCGCCTGCTCCGCCTTTTCACCTTGGTCGTAGTGGTACTGAAGAATGTATCGAATTTTCTCTTTTTTACCTCTATTTTGGAACGCTGTAACACACGACTGGCTTGACCAAGCACAAAACTGTCAAAGAACTTTTTTTAAAGCGTAATGTCACCTTTAAATCGCCGTATAGTATGACCCGATGCGATGTATCCATCGTGAGATATGGCTCACTAAAGACATCTAGCGGAAAACGCTCAGAACTTTTTACTTCACCCAATAATATAACAAAAACATACTATATGTATATATATATAGATGTTATTCATTTCTTGTTAATTAGTGTACGATATTGTGGTGTCCGATGCACCGAGACCCGAAGCGATTTAACAGGCGGGAAAAATAGACAGCGCGCCGAATACAAGGATGTTTTTTTTGACCTATAAGGAGAGGAGGAGGACTCGCGAGGCAAGAAGAAGCGGTTCGACTGCGCGCGGTGGCACTCTCAACAGAAGGGCAACAACCGAGGTTGACCTCTCTTTCGAGCTATATGCCACGCGCCTCGGGAA
Organism: Ophion ventricosus; assembly: GCA_963932345.1. Lineage (NCBI taxonomy): Eukaryota > Metazoa > Arthropoda > Insecta > Hymenoptera > Ichneumonidae > Ophion > Ophion ventricosus. Next base: position 19,843,104 of record OZ010711.1, on the reverse strand, counting down.
ACACCGACGAGCAACTCGCGACTACGACGCAAAAACAATCGCGCAACTGTTTCCTTTTTTTTTTTCTTCAGTAACCCTCAATTACTTGTCTACTTTTTCAATTGAATTTTCTTTGGAAAAAAAAATTAAATCTTTAATCGACTTCCATTTGAGAAAATTAATTATTTTAAAATTATTTAAAAAGCTAAAAGCATTTAAATTTCCTTCGAGGCAAACATCCGTAAGAGTCAAGAGTTGCGAAGATATTCGACTCACGCTGCACGTACACGCATTCGTGCTCGATCATCCTCTTGGGCACGCGGGGCCGCGAAGGGCTCCTCTCTCGCTCTACCTCTCTGCCGTGTCTCGGGCGTAACAAACGCGACGTAGGCGCTGGTGGGCCACTTTCGAGCTACGGAGCTCCTCGGGACTTTGCTCGTTTTTACTAGAAGTAAAGCTCGCGCCTCCATCCTGAAACAACACATACACGAGCGTGCGGTTTTACCGAATTCGTCCGAATTGCACGGTGAGGAGATCGGAGAGAAAAAATTGGAAAAATATAACGTAAAAATTAAAAAATGAATAATGGCATGAAAATAAACAAAAAAACTTTTAAAAACGTAAATAATTAAACGTCATTTTTTTAATCGATAATAGCATATAGATAAATTGAAAAAACATTGAAAATATAACGAAGTAATTGAACGTAAATATTGAAAAATAAATTTGAAATATTTTTTTCGCAAAATGTCGAAAAAAAACAGCCATCCCCGAGCTCTCGCGCGACAACTTTTCGTCGTCTCGAGGTAGTCTTCTTACGATCGCAGACAAAAACAAAAATATTATTCGTTCCTTTCCGTTTTTCTTTTCGCGACGCCCACACCGCCGCAACGTTCGTGTATCGACAACGAGAAGCAGCAAAGAAAAATACTCTTTTTTTTTTACACTCGCCGAGGCAGAAAATTATACTTACCGGTGAATTTCTCCTCGTTCGAATTGCAACGAATCGCGTCAATTTCAAATACGTTTAAAAAACAGGGAGCATCTCTTTGCGGGTCGGGAAATTTGACAAGCTTTGGCTTGTAAAATTTTTCATAATTTCTCGTTTTTTAGCTCAATGATTTTTTCGTTTCAATTTCTTGCTCGAGTAAAAAAAAACAGCCACCTGTGAATATCAGTAACTCAGTTTTAAGAAGTTATTTAATCACGAATTGCCTCGAGTAAACGGGAAAAATAAAATAAAAACGAAAGATTAATAAAAGAAAAAAAATTAAAGGATTGTTTTTTTTAAATATTGAAAAACATTTTTTAATATATTTTTTTCAACACCCGTACCTCTCGTTGCGCACCGAAATAAAAAAGTAAGGTAAAAACAAGCCGTGAAATAAATAGAGTTATTAATGCAGTAATAATTTTTATCATTTCGTGTATTTTTTTGTCTCATTTTTTTCGCTTTTTTTCTCTCTCGTAATATTCGTGAAATTCCATAAGCACGAGGCCCTTTGTTTTTATTATCTCTGTACAAAAACAGTCGAAAAAATTATATACTTCCTTTTTCTTTTTTTTTTAATACATCACATCCGAACTCTCCACTTCGCTTAAAGATTCAATTTTTTCCTTTGCCCTCTTCACACCTTATTTGTTTCTTTGTTTGGGTTTGTAGTTGTTATGGTTATTTTCTATTTCTTTTTCCGAACTCGCGGCATATGTACAAGCGGTAAATGACAGGTTTAACTTAACAACTAAATATAATTATACATTGATATAATATAGATATAATATTATGTAATGATAGTAAACCTACGAGTCTAGGGATTCGAGTTTCTTCAAAACATCCTTCTCTCTTTCTCTCTCTCTCTCGCTCTGCCATACGTCTTTATTCCTTCATGTACTTTTTGTTCCTTCTTTCTTTCTATCACTATGGTTTAAGTGTGTGTGCGTGTGTGTGTGGGTGTTCATATGTATACATGTGTGTTGCGTGTATTTGTATGTGTGTGTGTGAAGAATTAATAGATTATCCTTCTTAAACTCGACTTTTTTTCAGAATGTGTTTTACGTTTGAAATTTTGTGTCAGAAATATCTCACTTTCTCTCTCTCTCCGTCTCACGCACACATACACACACTCACTTAGTGTACATATTTTTTTTCGCAGTAAAATTTTTGCTTTGTACAGGCCAAATTGATTCGAGTCTACATTTCTTGTTTCTTCGCCCTTTTTATAACTGATAACGTGTGAATGATTTTCGGCTATGGGATTTTTTTTTCGTCCTGACTACAGTCTACCTCTTAATTTTTTCGCTCCTATCGTGTCAAGTTCGTGGCTCGAGTCGCAACAATGTCATATCATATATATATATATATATATATATATATCACAAATCGAGTCACAAAGCGATCTTTGTTCAATTTTCGACATTTTTTTTTAATTCTCCCTCCCATCTGCTTATCGCCGCAACGGCAGATCTTCATCGCCCGAAGTCGTCACTTTTTCTTCCCTGTTTTTCCAAAAGTTGACAATGCACTCTTTCTTTTTCGAACACGAGACCCCAACTTCTACCCCCTCCTCTTTCTCTCTCTTGCTGAAAAGCCACCCTCGTCGAAAGTGTCGACAATAGTCGCGCGATATCTTGTGAAAAAAAAAAAAAAAAAAGGATTTCAAGTGGTGTCGTGGACGAAGCAGAAGGGGAAATGTTCATATTTCCTGCATTTCTTGTTTCTCTCTTCGTCACAGAAAAAGAATTACCGATCCCATTGGCACGAAGTACAATGCGACAATAATGAAGTAATTTTAATTTGCGGGACACAAGACCCGATCGTCAATTTCATAATTTCCTTGCTCTTTCTCGCTTCCTCTTTAGTCTCCAATCGACTCGAATCCGTAAGACGTATAGAATCATTTCGTGGCACGAAAAATACAATATACAATTTTCAATCGGTATATACGTACGTACGTTTGTACATATATACATAAACATACTCTATATATATCAATAATAATGATAATAATCACACGTTTAATCGTAGATCGCGAATGCACCCACGACTGCATTTTCCACACTTCTTCCACCCGTTTATTTTTTTTTTTTTTTCAATAAAAATTTCTTCTCGAAAACGACACGGACTGTACAAGAAAAAAAAAAAGGTACGAGGACTAATGTACAAATCGATTATTCTTGTTTCTTTTTTTGAGGCCGAAAAAAGTGCTTTGCAAGCCCGATTATTTAAGCCAGTTATACACAAATAAATGTACAATCTTTTTTTAATGATGAGATCTCGCGTGAAATTCTTCACGACACGTTTTTTTTTCTTCCCCCGTAGTTACTTTTGTTTTCTCGAAATTTCTTTTACCTTATTTTCCATTCCCCTTTTTCCTTCCTTGGGGCACGCGCGCGTTTCTTTTCTTTTCTCTCTCCTCTCTCTTCCCTACACAGACCTACTGTTCATATTCCTCTCTTCTGCGTTTGAACATCTCAAATCTCGTGTTGTTATCGTTTCGATTTCGTCGCGGTTTTTTTTTCATTCCCACCCATCCTGCCCCGCGGCTTCTTTCTTTGTTTTTTCTTTTCGTTTTATTTTAAAAAAATACTGAATTAACCAAGCTAAAATCACAGACTTGCCGGAGGAGTGACTTTTTTTTTTCGTTTTTTTTCTTCTTCATTGTTTTGTTCTTCTTTTTTTTTTGTTACGACTCCCCACAGCGGGTTTGTACAAATTCTCCTGAAGGATTATCTATGTATAGTTACAATGTGTGTATGTATATATATCGGCATGTTATTAGATCGTCGTAAGTCATATATATATATATATATATATATATATATATATATATATATATATATATATATATATAGTCGAAAAATTTCACAATCACTGAGAAAAATAACAATCTCATTAGCGACTTACAAACAATTCTCGTCAACGAGGCAATTTTTTTCCCTCACCGATTGCGAAATTCGAATCTCACTTGGCGACTTTTCTTTATCTTTTGGGCTCTTCTTTCTCTCCTCACCCTTCCGCAATCGCGTCGCTCAATTGTGCATCTTGCCCTTCTCCCCCTCGGCCGCCCTGCCGCATCCGATGTTTTTTTTTTTTTTCAATAGTTTTCCCCGTTTCAGAGCGAGATTGAATTTTTCATTTTCGCTGAGACCTCGCGTGCCTCACAGGAGCCATAGAGCAAAAGAAAAGAACAAAAAAGACGTGAGAAAGAAACAAATTTTCGTTGTTTTTACGCAATTTCACGAATTTTTTTTGAAAATTTTCTTGCTCGTGCTCGTCGTTTTTCGGGTTTCAGCAACGTAAAAACCGGTCTTTCGCACGGTAGCAATTTCGATCGAATTTATCGTGTTGGGGAAGGAGCGCCTCTAGTGGCTGAGAAGAGAAGTAAAACAACGTTGAGGAACTGTTACTATTGTTTTTCAGGGTATTTTTTTAAAGGTATTTTGCTGTGCTCGCGTGTTTTTTTTTTAACTTTTTTTTAAATAATAAAAAAAGTTTCGTCAATAAAGGAACATTTAAATAAAGAAAAATCTTTGTTTTTCAATGACTTTACTCTGCTCGCTTCTTTGGTTGAGGAAAATTGCGAAAGTGATAGTTTTTTAATGCCAGAGAAAAAAAAAAGAAGAACGTGTCGATCAAGACCAGTCGAACTTCGCCGCGCGACTCGAGAAGCCGCGAAACGTTCTGTATCTCTATCTCTCTCGTTTATCTTTTCGCAAGAGGACGCGATAAATTGTCTCGAAATTTCCTACGTGCGCGATTGGGCTAAAGATTGTTCATTCCTCGGCTGTGTTCGTGTGTGAGTGTACATATATCCATCATATGTGTGTGTGGGTGTGTTAAAATCGAGCTGCCTTTTTTCGAGACATCAGGGCATTTTTCTTGAACAAATTCTACATTTGATTACGATCGAAAAGAAAAAAAAACGCGCAAATAAATTGTGCGAGCGCCCAGAGAAACATGTTTTTTTTAAAGAGAAAAATTGCCGCAAAATCTGTCAAAATTGGCAGTTCGATGACTTGGTTTTTTTTTTTTTTATTCTTTTTAAAGGTTATTACGTCAGGGCGATATTGTCTGTGTCCGGTTCGATTTTACTCCCATCGTCCGGTCATTGATTTTTTTTGTTTGTTCTGCAACCTCCCAACTTTTCTTATCGTAATCACAGACACGGTTTTCTAATTGCTACGTGCGGAGCGCTCTCTCTCCCGAACGCGACGAGTTTTACGAAACCACAAAAAAAAAAAACAGCAACAAAATTACGTAGAAAAAAATGCACTTCGATATCCTCCTGAGGGAGAGAAAAATGCATCACACGACCATTCTCCGCGTCACGTCGTCGAGATCAAACACGCGTTGTTTTTCCACGCGCACGCACGTTTCGCCAGACTTTCCGCCCTCTCCCTCCAGGCGGACTTGCCAAGTTACCGGCTTCTCGGCGCTCCGAGCGCTTCTTAGTCGCAGCGAAGCGAGCGGGGTGGGGATAATGCGAGTGAGACAGAGAAAAAATCGCGACCGCGTCGAATTATTCTCTATTTCGGCTCGAATAATTAGGATCTGAATATTGCAAAATAAATCGCTTCTCAATAGATAGAATCACGATATGAAAACTGGTAAAAAAAAAAACGTTGCGAAGATTTTTTTTATCGCTGTCTCGCTCGCGGAATTTCCCGTTGACGAAAATCGCCGGTCGTTGGGGGGGGGGGATTTAAGTGGATACGAAGGGGGGGGCGGAGATTTGTTGGTATTCTTCCTGGATGATCTTGCTCGATGATGTACGCGTGTTGGTGGGCCAGGGTGGCTGGCCATTCGAAGAAAAAAAAACCGACCACGATCCTGTAGTGATATTTGCTGGTCAGACACGATATTGCGACGTATTTCGTTCTCCGTCTCTCTCTCTCTCTCGTGCCCTCTCAGTCATTAGCGAAGCAACGGCGGCCATGCTGGACTGCTGCGCGCGCCGCGTGGCTCGCGCTTCCCCCTCCACTCGCTCGCGTACTCCGCGCTCATTGTCTTTCTCCCGCATCCGAGAGCACTTTATTCTTATTTTACTACTTCGGGTGCATTATATTCTCCATCTTAATTCTTCATGTAGTTTGAGATCAGTGTGATGAACTGCGATGAGCGTCGACGATGAGAGTCCTGATAGCGAAATATTGCGCCGCGGGATAACAAAAGAAGAAAGCGAAGAGCGGAATCTCGCCCGTCGATGGCGCCACTGACGCAAGATGGCGGCGTCGCTTGTTTTTTTTCCCTCGTTCGCCATGGTCCCACTTTTCTTCTTTTGCCCTTTCGGCCAAATTTCGCTTTGGAAACCTGCCAAGGGCAGGGGGGGGGGGATAATTACTATCAGATTTCTTGAAAGGCGAGTAGTCCGCCGTTTTGTTTTTTTTTTCTTCGTTGGATCATCATCACAGAGAAGTAGAAAGAGAGCAAGATGGAAAGAGCCCAAGCGTCGATAGCAGTTCGGAGTCCAAGCGCTCTGACGCACAGGCTAGCCCCGAATTTCTCCGCTACCCGACGCAGCTCCGGCAGCTATAGTGCGGAAAAGGAGGGGTAGCGATCAAGAGTGTGGAGACCGCGGGAGCCCGAGGGGGGCCGGGGCTAAAAAGAAGTAGACAGCTCCGTCTCGCGGATTGTAGTGGGGGAGGCGGGGCTTCTCGATGTTTCTATACCAGCGCGGCTTCGTGTGCATCGCTTCGTCTCTCTTACACCCGCGAAACCACCAAAATCCCGTCCATTCCCCGCGATGTTTAAACGCTCCACTGGTTTGTTTTCTCTTCCCTAGCGCGTCGTAGCCACTTTTTCCGTTGTTTCGCGCCGAAGAGTCCATTTTTTCCCTCGACACAAAGCTTATTCCTGCTCGTGTTTTTCGCGACGTATACGTAATACAGGCATATACACGTTTCTTCGTATCCACAGCCCGGGTAGGATGGCAAAAACCGAAAGATCAAAATGCGACGATCCTCAACACGGATTCCCGTCATCTCGCGCACGCTGAGAGAGAGAGAGAGAGAGAGAGAGAGAGAGAGAGAGAGAGAGAGAGAGAGAGAGAAGATAAGTAGAAGATTAGAAAAAAAACTCGCATCTCAGCCGTCGCGATCTCGCGTCTCTTATTATCATTATTATTATGAATAATTGTCGCGATGATGTATTCATGCTCGTCTCTTCACTGTTAGTGTCTATCTCTCGCACGCTCGCGTCTGGCACTAGCGCTCTCTCTCTCCCGCACGCACGCACATTGCGAACTTTTCGCGTCGTCCGCCCGAGTCGTTCAGCTCGACACAAAAGCGGCGATTTGCTCGTTGAACTGCGCATGCTCGAGTATCAGCGAGTCTTTGCAGCTCTCGAATTGTTGTTGCTGCTGTTGTTGTTGTTGTTGCTGGGCGGCGCAATGTTGAAGATCGTCGTTGTCGGGTTCGGTTCTCTCGTAGAGAACGCAAATCGAGCCGTTCTCGCCAATCCTGTACGAGACTTCCGCAGGATCGATCCACATCGTCAATTCGGTAGGGAAGAGTGTATGCAACAAGGTTGGCAAAAGACCGACGTTCGCGCCCGCTTGAGCTATGACGGGATCCATTTTGCCGTTTATGCGTATGCAACGATAACCCGAGCCGCGATTCGGACGATCGGGGAACCAGTGATCCCGATAACGACGACGCAACACATCGGTCAACGAGGATTTGAACAGCTCGAGCTGACGCTCCGACAATTGGCCCGCGTGTAGGCGCAATAAATGCACGAGAAAGTCCGCCGCCGATACGATCTCCACTCTCATCGTGATGGAATTTTTTTTACAATATTTTTATCGCGATTTATCAGCTCGTGCTGATTATTTTTAACCGATTTATTGCCGATTTTTAACGATTCGTCCGTACTCGCGATATGATAATGTTCGTAAAGTTCGCGTCTCGAGGATACTCTTTTCGCGCTCCTTTCTACGGTGCCGCGAGCGTGTATTATCCACCTTGATAGCGCCGACGATTGTTCGAGGAAATGACGCGCTCGATAGACGCGCGGCGGCCACGTATTGACACGTACGGGACTGTAGAGGGAACGCACGCGGGACGCGTATAGCTTGTACGTGCGTGTGGTCACGGCACGATGGTCCGTCGACTGCGAGGATCGGGCTCGACTTTCGAATCCGTAAGTTTCGCGACAAAATGGCGGCCCCGCTGACCGTAGCGTAGATCCTGAGTATGTTGCCGCTCCAGCGCAGATATACTCGTAATCCGAGGACTTCTACTAACGCTTGCCGAGCTACACGAATTCTACGCACTATTTTCTTTCGTCTGCTCGAAGATCGATTTCCGAAAGCAACGACGCGACTTGCCGACCGTAAAATACGAGACTTTGTATGTACAACACGACGAAAGCAACGACGAGACACACGAGTTATGGGACGCGCAAATTGTTCAACTAAACCAACGTTTTTCACACGAGAAAACTTTCCACGATATTACTATTCCGACCCGTGTTTTCCTGCTTTACTCGCACGAACCACACCTCTCGAGTGTCGACGACTTTCTAATGGTCGCTGCGTCGGTTCCGCACAGCCCGACTCCCGAGTCTCTTTGTTTCTGCTGGCGGAGTGGGGCGTGCGCGAGAGTGGTGGGGGGGGCAAGACGGGCGCGCGCGCGCGTCCCTGGTGGGAGCGGGACATGCGCGCTGCCTCCACCAATACGCTGCGAGGGCTTCGCTTGCTTTTTTCTCCGGGCTCACGTGACCCTCTCTAGAGATCTCTGCGCCCGGAGAGATGCGCGTCGCTACTCGTATTTTCCACGCTCTTCTGTAAAAACGCTTTTTCGTGTTTCACACATACACATACGTGTGCACATACACACGGGACATTGGTTGCATCTCACGGAACGCCGTATCATGCCACTTTTATACCCGTGCTTATACGAATAGGAATACACTGTGGCTCAGTGTTTCGTAGCTGTTATCTATGAGTTATAGATCTGTGTGTGTGTGTGTGTGTATGTGTACTCGGCGTGGCGGGTTCCCCCGATGGCCCCGAAATCGAATAGAGGCCGTAGTTCGTATGTGTGTTCCCCCACGCCGACGAGCGACGAGGGACGACGCCGTCTCACGATGTTGCTGAACTGTCTGGGGCTTGATTTGCGAGCATTTGGATACCAAAACATTTTCAACCACGTACTTCGTACGTTTGAGCGCGTAAAAAAAAATAGAAATATTGTTGAATACGTACACGTACTCGAGTATTATATTTTTTTTTAGTCTCGAGTTTGGCGATACTTCAACGTTTTTCTCGGACACTGCTTTTTTTTTGTGCGACTCAGCGCGACGCAATACGAATGAGTTGCCGTGAACGCGCAACGTGCACAAAGGTAACGAAAAAGAAACGAGAAAAACAAGACCGGATTTTTTATTAATACCAAACTTCTGTGGTTTGGAAGATCGAGGTCTGACGCGTTTTCAAGCTTTTCCACATGAGGGTCGGAGCGATCTCTGGAGATGGACTCGATATCAGGCTTTCTGTCCTAGAGACCTGTTACGTCTCACGATTGTACACGGTCTTGGTACACGCACGATACGAGACTTTTATCACGTTCGCCACGGTTTGCTATCTCTATAGGGCCATTCACAACTACTAGAACTCCCTTGGTGCGGATATGCCGGGAGCGAAATGTTATTTATTTATTTTTTTCAAACATCGCGCGATAAAGTCGCCCGACATATTCGCGTCTGAGGGGTAAACAATTAGGCAAACTAGTTACTCACGCGCGATTTTTTTCTTTTCTTCGAGTATCAAATAATAAACGAAAATTATCCAATCTGTATTATCGATTTGCAAAGCAAATCTCGGGATTCAATCTTTTTTAGGGAAAAAAAAATTTGAGAAAAAATTCACTTGTCGCACGACATTTTCCAACAAATTGTTCTGCTCGCAATTAAACATTCTTCATGCTCACGAAGGAAACCCTAATAGTTGTGAGTCGCCCTGTAGACGCACGGACATACTTCTACACATATGTATAACTGCATCGACCGTTATTGAGCCGAGTGACGTTAATTGTACGATTCGAGCCACCGAGCAGCGCGAATTACGCCTTTTTTCGTACTAGTGGTCGATACATACATGTGTGTGTGTGTGTGCGGAGAGATTGCCCTTCTCTTCGCACGACGTTACAAGTATATCGGGAGCAGGTCAAAGGCTCGAGACATTTTTCCATGGATATCTTGGCCGTGCCCGCTCTCCCGTACCATTCCTCTTCCACGGCACAGAATCAGCAATAGAGGATTATAATATATATATATATATATATGTAATACCCGTTTTATACAAGAGCCTCCACGTAGGACCGTCGCACTTTGCAGAAAAGGAGCGCGAGAGCAGAGAGAGCGCGAGAGAGAGAGAGAGAGAGAGAGAGAGAGAGAGAGAGAGAGAGAGAGAGAGAGAGAGAGAGAGAGAGAGAGGGACCGCGTCACTGCCTTCGAGGCATCGAATAGATGCGTGGCAAAATGGACCCCCGAGATTTGTTTTCTAGAAAAAGGAAGACAAGATTACTCCGAGAGTGTATCAATCCTGCAGCATCGATAATAAATATATGAAAATTATAACCAATGCACACTTTGTGTGTGTGCGTGTGTGTTTTTCGGGTTGAAGGCGGACAACCACTTTAGGAGACCGAAAAATAGATGATTTTTTGGATTTTTTTTTATTGTGAAAGAAGACGAAAATTTCCGCAACTCCGACAATAATTTATTCATATTTTCATACATCTCTGGTAATTTTTTCAAGTTATTTCATGCATTAATCGAAGGTGTAATCCGATTTGTCCTTGGCGTGTCCTCATCGTCGTTGTCGATTTGCGGGAATTGTGCTGCTCGCAATTCGCATCTGAAATAGTCCAACAAATTTTTATACATTCTTGAGATGTTTTTTAAGGACGTGAACCTAAGTTTTTGAAAAAAAAAATCGAGAATTGAATGTTGAAACGTGTTTGAAAAAAATGATCGATTTTTAGCATTTTTTTCCCGGTATTTTGCAATAATAAATATGTTTTAAACAATCTCTTCTTTCCAACTTTAGGTTCATGTTTTAATAAATTATATTATGTAAACGTGTTTCAAATTTGAAGGTGATCGATCAAATAGTTTTTGAGTTATGATTCCCGCAAATTGCAAAAAATGTCGTTTCGAGAAAAACACGTTTAAAGTTTCACAAACGAAAAACTGAAAGTTAAATGTGTTTAATTAAATGATAAAGTGTCTTACCGATTAATCAGCGATTCCAGCACCATACAACAGTCCTTCCTCTTCCTCATGCAACTTATTTGAAGCTTGCATTTCCTCTTTACGAGCTTTTCGAGCTTCTTTTGTCTCTAATAAACTTTTTCTATTTTGCCGAGCCACGCGCATTTGATCCATTCGCTCGGCATATCCATAGCTCTGCCTGCCAACGACGATTTGTAGTTCATTCATAACCATGAGTAGGGCTGAATTTCCTTCCTTGAATAAAATAGCAGCAAGAAATGCCGCTACCTCGATTATTTTGTACCCAGAATGGAGATGTTTTGGAGCTAATCGCCAAACGGTCGAGTTTGGGTTTGTTTGGGTTATGAAAACCCAAACAAACGACCTAACTGAGCGCTCGTGGATACCTGAGCGCGCTTGGGAGTCGAGCGGAGAGGCTTTATCATTTATATACATACCGTTAGAAGGAATCCGAATATCGTTTTAAAATTTTCAGGGTGTATTCTTAAGATATTTTGCCAACGATTTATGAAATAAAAAAAAAAATGATTTTTCGAAGCATCTAAAGTGGTTGCCCGCCTCAATTGCCGCGTGAGCATTTTATTATTGTTCGAACAAAGCGTGAAACTTTCTGTATCAAAGCGGAGACTTGAATACATTTTTCGGGTTCGCTGGAGCTTGGTGGGGCAAAATGGGCACCTCGTTTTGTGAGCAATATCTTTTATTTTTTATCGTTGTTATTATTATTATCGTTGTTCTTATTATTGTCATCATTGATATTAGGCTTGTTACTGTTATTATTATTATTATCGTGTTCATCAGTAAATCTTGTTATTATCATTGTAATAAATATTGTCGTCGCTCCAATAATTATTGGAGTCCAGCGAGAAAAAAAAAGAGATCGCAATGAACGAACGAAACGACGTGGTGGAGTTACGACAACTTTCTCTCGGCACTATATACTCTCTATTCGTTACATCAAATTTTTACCATTTGCTTTTCTTTTTTTTTTTCACGCGTCGTACCACGAGGGGGTGTACGCACGCGCGCGCGCACTCAGGCACAGAATAATGCGTGTCATTAAAGAAGGAAGACCGAGAGTCAGCACGAGCAATATCCCGCTCAGGTAATTTTACAATACAAAAAGAAAGTACCCGAAGCCGAGCAACGGATCGAATCGTACGAAGAAAATGTATAATCCTCGGATATTTCTCATTTCGAAACAATGCGATTCAATGGTCCCGGTCGATGGCAGCCCTCTCCACCGGCGTTTTCTCTCGAGCGTAGCCCGGGGCGGGGGGGGAGGGTCCATATTACCCCACTTTACCGATTTACGGCCCTATTTCTCGCAGCATTATCACAATGGTAAGATTTGTACGGGCTATTTATAAATGCCAAGTACAATAGCATGTAATTCCCCTGAAATCCTGACCTGTTTGCCCATTGTCTTCTTTTTCTACCACTCTCTCTATCTCTGTCTCTCTTGTAATGAAATTAAACACAGGTTAAATCGACGCGGTGTTTCGTCTCCGTTACTCATTTTGGGCTGCGCTATAATCCGCCGCTATTTTATGTACCGAGAATTTCGCAATCCCAGCGATCACGGCGAGACTTGGAAAGTTCTCTCTCTCTCTCTCTCTCTCTCTCTCTCTCTCTCTCTCTCTCGCGTTGTTCGTGAACTCTTTTGCTTCGTAAGCGTGTTTGCTGCCGACGGGACGATCGAGGGGGGTGGCGGTGGTGTTAAAGCGAACAACGATTATGCAGCAGCAAAGGGGAAGGCACTTTAAAGAAAGAAAAGAGATTCGTCATCTTTCTTTTTTCGTCTTTCGGCACGTACACTTCATGTACACACTCTAATGATACTTGTAACAATGACCATAACAATAATAATGTTCTCGTTCAATGATAATAACAATATAAATGTATTATTAAAAAGAAAAAAGAAAAATATAAAGAATATATCGACAGTAATAATAATAATGAATAGTAATGAATAACAATAAATCAATAAAGATAATGTTTCCTATCAACAACAACAATGAATAATAAATAATAATAAAAATAAAGAATAACCCTCTTCATTGAAAAAAAACCAATAATAATAAATCTAATATTGAAAATAAAAAATATAATATAAAATATAGTTAATAATAATCACATTATTAACAACAATAATAATAAGTATCAATAACGTTTTCGCCGTTAGGGAATAAAATGGATCGAGAAACAAAAAGATTCGCGGCATATTGAAAAATCTTTTTTTTTCATAAACATTTAGATCGATCTTTTCTCGCTACTTGGCGAAATAACAAAAACAAAATGCTTTTCTTTTACCTTTTGATGTACGATACTAAGAAATGAAATTATAATATTCCGATACTCCTTTGCCGTCCCATGCCCGAAACGTATAAGGAAAGCGCGAGTTGAGAGCCACTGCGATGGGCCTCGGGTACTTTGGTATATGCTCGATCCAACTGCGTCGCTCTTTCTCTCTCTCTTTCTGTCGCTCTTTTTCTCCAGAGCTCTCCTCGGGCCGTAAAGCCGACCGACAGAGCGAAGAAGGACAAGGAGGTGGAGTGGAACAGTCGAGCAGGGCGAAGGAGGAGAGGGCCGAGGGGTCGAGAGGGCCACGAGAAGGTGCTCGAGTTTTATGCTACGGAGCCTGTGCCGCGAGAGTCCAATGGGAATAGGAAAGCTTGTCGGAGAGAATCTCACGTAGAAAGCATACGCCGTTTACGTCTCTTGGTCCAATCACATTAGCTACGCGTAGGTGTGTATGTCTATACGTATAGAATTATATAAAAAATACTTTCATGTATTTCATCGTGTATGTGACATATGTAAATGTTTCAGAATTTTTGTTTGCAATTATAAAATCATTTAAATAAATTGAAAAACCCTATAAAAAAAAGATTGTTTCATTAAAAAAAATCATTTAAATAAGGAACTGTATAAAAAAAAATTGTTTTCGTTTAAAAAATCATTTAAGGAGGGTGCTCAGGATCTTTGCGGGGCAGGCGGCAAGAGGGGAAACGCCTATGCTTAAACACAGGTACCTGTAACGGCCTCCAACCCCGAATGATCAAATTTTCGGTTACGTAAAATAAACAAATTTCAGCTAATAAATATGTGAAATGCATGTAATTGACCGTTTAGAAATGTTATTAATCGTTTTTTGTTTGTTGACATCGCGAATACGTTATTGAACAAGTTGAAATGCGGGAAACGCGTAATTTAGTTCTCAGTAACTGGTAGCACTGAGCTCAGATACAAACGCCACATAGTGAGCGCTCATCTGTCAAACTTCCTTCGAGGCTGTAGCTTTTGTGTTCGACGAAAATGAATAGATGGAAAGGAAAAATCCGAAGTGAAAAACAGTATAATTTACCGTTGAAGCTAGTAAAAAATGAAAAACAGCGAAAAAAAGTAGTAGTTGAACCGGAATGAATTCGCAGTCAAGGGACAACGCATAATTGATTTGAAGGTTATGTCAGAACACATGCATTGCAGCTTTTGTCACGGGGAGTTATGAAAAAAAAATGTCGAACATGAAGAAAGACATGAAAAATAACTTTGTTGTTATCATAAGGAACAAAAATAACAATAGTGATAAGAAATATTTAAATGTACTCTTTATGAATAATAATACTCTTTATGATGAAACCGTGATAAGAAATTTATAACGAGGAAGCAATACTTTGTGCGTTTCAAATTGTGGCGCCTATTCAAGATGGCCGATTTGACAGGAACGTTGCCATTTGTCGTAGCGAGCTTTATCGTTTTACGCAAAACAGCTACAATTTTTTTTTTTTTTTTTTTTTTCGACAATATCTCGATAACGAGGCAGACAAAACGCTTCACTTTTCCTTGAAATCATTCATAAATATTCCAAGAATTTCTTCCGCCTATTTGTAGTAAATTTTCATCATTTTTATGTTGCAAGAATCGTATCAGAATGATCGTACAGCTTTTGCTATATCTCCAGTGGATAAGAGCCTAAGTTCAATAATTAATTGCTCAACAATCGCGCAAACGAGTGACTTGAAATTTTGCTCGGAGTCGTAATACCTGTTCGAAAATATCCTCAATAAATTTCAACAAAGTCTCATTATTACGCGATAGCTGAGCAATCTCCTTAAATAGAGTAACTATAGTATTATCGATTTTCAAAGCGAGTCTCCGTGTTTTCTTCCTTTTTAGGCGGGAACAAAAAAATTGATAAAAAATTCACTTGTCCGAACGTGGATTCGAAGCCGCGCTTGATTCGGCGCGCACGTTCCGCTCGTGACGAGCTACCGTGCCGTTGTTTTCTACTTGGACTTGAAACTCAAATATCTCGGCCAATTTGACACGTACGAAATTAAAGAAAAAAAAAAAAAAAAAAAAAACGTTTTCCTCGCGATTATACGTCCTATGTGCTCATCAACGTAACCTCGATAGTTGTGAATCACCCTGTATATGAACTTTGTAAATAGATAAAGTCGAGGAAAAAAAAAAAATTATGAGAAAAAACCAAGAAAACGTCGTGCGTACGTATCGTGAACATCATCGCGCGTCATCGTCATAGTACAAAAAGCAGCAGAACCGCGCGAGCGTTCTCACGCATACTTAGGTGTGTAGATACGTGAGGCTCTTCTCGAAGCGAAGAGCCCGACTCGAGCGCGCTTTCGCAAAGTGACTCACATCGGCCACGTTACACACTCGTCGTGTTTTCCTCCCGTTCTCTTTCTCTCTCTTACTCCCTCCTTGCCGCTCGTCGCCCCCTTCGCGCCACTCTACCGCGCGACACTCGTTCGTTGGTTCTTTCTTTTTTTTTTTCGACGTTTTTCGGGCGCGTTCGTCGCGCGAGATTCGTTGCGCAAAGACGTCTCGAGCAAAATAATAAACCAAAAGGAGAAAAATTCAATGTTGAAAAAAAAAAAACCCAACTCTGCCCGTTGCTACTGCTAGGTTTGTTATTTTTTTTTCTTCTTTGGGTCGTGAAAAAATTTTCATTACTTCCAATTTATCACGACGCGGGTCAACCGGTTTTCCATCGTCCGTACGAGAAATGCCACAACGGAAAAGAAAAAAAAAAGTGAAATTAATGCGCGATAGCGCTATTGAGCAAGGATATTTCGAAATGGCCTATATATATATATATATATATATATATATATATATATATATATATATATATATACATATATATATGTATGTTCATCGACGGTCCGACACACTCGGACAAGTTTTTCTTTCGTAAGACTCGTTGTTTTCGAGATTCTCGAGGCTGCCTGAACAGAAAAATACGGGATAGGTACATACATATGCATATAACTATAGGTATACGTGTTAGAGTGTATGTGTGTATATATATATGCAGATTAATCTTTGAAAGTAAACAAATGATAAGAACAATACATTTTAAGTTCTTTAAAAAATAAAAAGATTTCTCTTGTGGAGAAAAAATGATCTCATTATATTTCACACATATACAATATGCGTCTCAAATTTTATGGATAACAATTTATACAAAGAAAGAATAAGGTTTTTTTTCTTCTACGAATAAAAAGGTTAATTTTTTTTATTACAAAGGAAAACATTTTTTTGTCATCTTTAGTTCTAACGATGTAATAGTAAGGTTATAATAATAACCTTTTGTAATAAGAGAATTCACCTTTTCATTCGTAAAAAAACGATATGTGTATATATACACTACCGGAGAAAATTTTCCGGACAACAATTAAAAAAAGTTCCGAAACGATTTTTTATGCCATTTGGCCGATAGTTGACATAAATTAATTTAATAAACGGCATTTTGAAGGGGAGGATTTCACTTTCATTCCGTTTTTTTTTATTTTTACTATTTTTTTTACGACTAGTACCTTTTTTCCTGAACTGCTACAGATAGAAATATGACATTTGGAAGATATGTTTCTCACAAGGTGTAGAGGTGCGTTAAGAGAGGATTTTTCAAAAGTCAACTATAACGGCGTGAAATGGAGTGTAAAAGTTTGTATGGAAAATTGTATTCCTTACGTATATGAATTGGAATCTTGATATGTATATTCTTCAAAACAAATAATAAAACGCGTATTTTAGAATTATTTAAAACAACTCCTAATGAAGGGTGCAACCGTTAATTAAGTTTCTATGAGCCAAATTCCACGCGGGCGGAAGATAGTATATACATATATTCATCTATATATATTTATATATATATAGAGTTCACAAGGTTACCTGAGAGTCGTGAAAAAACAATTTGTACCGTCTCTCATTCAATGCAATCTTTTTGTATCCAGCCGACAAGAAATACAACTTTTATTTACCCAGTTAAAAAAATTCTATACAATTAAATGCAACTAATATAATAATAATAATTTTGAAATTCCTCGGAACACTTTCGGAGAAGGAGGAGAGACAGGGAATCGCACAAAAGGGTTCTCGTTAAGGGCGGAAGTCCAATTACAAATTTGAAAAAAATCGATTTTTTTCCCCCCCATAAATCGATAGTTCAATGTCTTAAGAATATTGTGTCCAATTTGTAGAGTGAACTTCCAAGAATTGCCTGAGTTTTCGCGGAAAAAGGCCAAGAGTGCCATTCGTGCCGAGTAGACGCAGAGGTGCGACCGAGGACCGCGGTGCATGCGCCCTCATATATTTCGTCTCGCTCCGAACTTTTATGTTTCGTAGTCGTACTATACTCGGTAGGGTCCATCGTTTTCGATACTGAGCGTCACAGGTACTTCAAATTTGACCTTGTGCCAGTTGTGAGCTTACTGCTTCTCAAAATGTCCGCGTACCCAAAAGGTTCTCATGCAACACCTAAGGGACCTCCACGTAAGAGAACATTTTTTGGAAACCAACATAATCATAGCTGGTGCAAGTGGCAAAAAGTTCAGACTACTGGTGAAACTTTCAAACATTCTGCGCCTCTCCATCCTGATGTCCAGAAGCATCGCTCGCCGATACACACGGATTTATTCAATCACGATTTATTGGAGAGATGCTTGGGTGGCCACACGCAAAATGCAAACGAAAGTTTCAACTCCACCGTATGTCGATTAGCTTAGAAACATTTGTATTCATGCTTGAGTGTCATCGAAATTACAGATTACATTGCAGCCAGCATATTCAACGAGGGAAATTCTGCAATTTTAAAAGTTATGAGCGCTCTAGACATCTGCATTGGGAGACAATCGAAGAAATTCGCAAAGAAAGCCGACGAGCGACGCGTATCGCGCCAAGAGCATCACAGCTCTCTAACGTCCAAGGAGGGTCGGAAAGCCCGTAGAGAGCAGCAGCAGAAAAATCGTTTTTACGAGGAAGCTGAAGAACTCTTGTATGGCACTGGAATCACTGATTAGCCGGCAAGACATCAAAATCATTAAGTTTTCCCTTGTTGAAACTTTGAGCGCATTTTTCTCAAAACTGTATTTTTCCCAACTGCTGGAGTGATTACGCGAAAACTATTCAATCGATTTTGATGAAATTTGTCGGTGAAACTAAATAACATTTTTATTACAAAAATAAAACGTACTTTTGCCCTCAAATATAGTAAAAATTTCATGAAAAATCACAAAATTGACTTTATTAAGCTGTCATTTCGTGAATTTTGCATATATTTCCAAAATCCTGGTTCACCGACAGCGTATGGGTGTTACCTTTAAGAATCATTTTGATTTTTTTTTGTTTCAGATTATTACAGCGCGAGGGAGAACTCCAGCAGTGCGGAAGCTTTGTCAGCGACTTCCTCTAAACATCAATGTATACGGCTGGCAATTTGCATTGAAAAAAATATATATATTTTTGCATACTTAAAATATTAAATGAAACACACACAAAGTTACAAATTTCCATGTATATTTTTTTCCTGAAAAAAATAATTATAAAAAACCCCTAATTGTTTACCATCCAAATGGTCTTCCCCCCTTAACGGATGATGATCGCCAGTTTCGCGATAGCGTTCGTTCGATACGGCGCTTCGAACGAATTTTTCGGTAGCGCGTCCACGTTTATAGAAAGTCACGCTCTCTCGACATTTGCCCGTGTATAAACTGCGCGCGGTCTATTTTCATTTTTATCCGATGATTTCTTTCCTTTTTTTTTACCCACAGCCTTTTCCTTCTTTTTTTTGTGTGCTGTGGCAAACTTTCTCAAGGTGCGAACTTGCGCTTCGGGTTTCTCTCTCTCTCTCTCTCTCTCTCTCTCTCTCTCTCTCTCTCTCTCTCTCTCTCTCTCTCTCTCTCTCTCTCTCTCTCTCTCTCTCTCTCTCTTTCTGCCCCCCCCCCCTCTCCCGCGCTCTCGCGCATTCGCGAAAGTTTTCGAAATGACTACAATTTTTTCCAAGTAACCGCAAACACGATAAGGATGAAAATAAACGAAATAAAAAAAACAACCATCGATGTAACAAAGTAGACTCAAGGTTAATAATACACGTGGCAGGAAGAGGGAAAAGCCCAAGGGGAGGGAGAGAGGGGCAGATGAGGAGACGCAAAGTAACGGAATATACTTTGAAATTATTAACCTGTTGCCCTTATATATGCGCTGCGAAGCAGACCTTTTATCCCACGTTTCCGTATAATAATCTGCTAGCCTCGTGGGAAAAGAGGAGGGGGTGTAGAACACAGGGAAATCGTTGTAGTGGTGCTCGCCCACGTGGATAAAATTGACGTTAACGCGTCATCATTGTAGCCCTAGAGACAGTACTGAGACCACATTATATATATATGGAAAACATTGTGGATCGATGCACAAACGAGCGCCCAGAAGAATTATGCACCCCCGTGTGACCACCACGGTTGGCTAAACGAAAAAAAAAGATAACCTTCTACAGTTTTATTTTTCATTCTTTGCCTATTTTTTTCCTTCCTATTTTTATGTTCCTTCGACAAGCGAACAGACGAAAGTCCAGGAAGGATTACAAAGAGAAGAAGGAATAAAGAAATTTGAAGTAGTAGAGACAACGGACGCCAAAACAACGGTGAAAAATATCGACAAATGAATTTAATAAGCGAACAAGAGGAATCAAATTTTTAGGAGGGATTTATATATATATATATATATATATAAAGTAAAAAATATATAGAAAAATAAAAGAAAGTGGATGCGTTATTTTGAAATGTTATTCGGTATATATTAGATGAAGTAAAAAGTTCTGAGCGTTTTTTCGCTTTATTTCGACGATGAAATTAACATAGTTAGGATTATCCGATTTAGATCAAGTATGCGCCGTTTTGTTCGATAACTTTTATCCATTTTGAAGGCAATGTCATAATTCCGCGATTGAAGAAGTCCTCGTCCCTATTGGTAAAAAACTTGACCAGTTCATTTTGACAAGCCTCTCTTGAGGCCAGTTTTGTACCATCAAGAAAATTTTGCAAATGCTTGAAAAGGTGATAATCGCTTGGTGCCAGGTCTGGACTATACGGCCGCTGCGATAGAACTTCCCATCCAAGCTCTCGGAGATTCTGGCGCGTCGTTAAAGATGTCTGCGGCCTGGCTTTGTCTTGATGGAACACAACACCCTTCCTACTGACCAATTCTCGCCGCTTCTGGTCGATCGCCTGCTTCAATCTGGTCAGTTGTTGACAGTAGAGGTCCGAATTGAGTGTTTGGCCCGATGGGAGCAGTTCATAGTGGATGATTCCCTTCCAATCGCACCAAACACACAGCAAAACCTTCTTGGCCGTTAATCCGCGCTTGGCGATCGTTTGGGCCGGCTCACCGCGATTGGACCACGATCTTTTTCGGCTGTTGTTCTCGTATGTGACCCATTTTTCATCGCCAGTCACCATCCGCTTTAAAAATGGGTCGATTTCGTTACGTTTCAGCAAAGAATCGCAGGCATCAATTCGGTCCAAAAGGTTCTTTTGAGTCAATTCGTGTGGCACCCATACATCGAGCTTCTTCTTGAGACCAGCCTTATGCAAATGGTTCCAAACGGATTTCTGGCTAATCTTTAGTTCCTGGGCAATGGAATAAGTGCTCACATGCCGATCCGACTCGACGATTTCCATGATTTTATCGACATTTTCGACGATTGGCCTACCAGAGCGTGCCTCATCTTCAACGTCCATATTACCAGAACGGAATCGTTGGAACCACCGCTTTGCTGTTGCATTCGATACTGTATTGGGTCCATAAACAGCACAATTTTTTTTGGCCGCCTGCTCCGCCTTTTCACATTGGGCGTAGTGGTACTGAAGAATGCATCGAATTTTCTCTTTTTTTAACTCCATTTTGGAACGCTGTAACACACAACTGGCTTCACCAACCACAAAACTGTCAAAGAACTTTTTTTGAAGCGTAATGTCACCTTTAAATCGCCGTATAGTATGACCCGATGCGATGTATACATCGTGAGATATGGCTCACTAAAGACAGCTAGCGGAAAACGCTCAGAACTTTTTACTTCACCCAATATAATGACGATAATAACAGTAAGAAGACGAAAAAACCAATAATAATAATAGCACGATGACGTGAATAACTGTGGTAATAATAGTAATATGTATCAATACGAACCCTGGTGGATGTTGCGGTCGGCGTTCGGCTCCGGCGGTACTTCGAGTTAAGCACCGTTGCGCATGGCCAATACTCGGAGCGGTAACCGCCTAGCCGTGCACCGACTGGGGCTCATCAACCAGTGAGCGGAAGGCCAATACTTCTTTGGTGCAGATACTTGAGTTCCCTCGGCCGATGCGCTACCGTGTAGTTTAAGACGGCTGTGAACGCAATGGAAGTTAGGTTAGAATAGCCAAGTGCGGGTAGGGAGTGATAGGTAAGGATCCAATTGGGAACGGCAATACTCAAAAACCCGAAAGGGTATACGTTTTAACAAAGGAAATAAGAAAAAATATATCTTATTTATAAATAAATAATAAGAAAATATAAATAAATAATAAGAAGAAAATAAACGTATGATTTGAGCTCCATCTAATACATTCAAATACATCTAATAATACTGGTGATGATAATGATGATGCATATAACTATTATTACAACTTATATATACAGTAGAACCTCGATTATCCGAATTTTCGGTTACCCGAACGCTTCGGCGCCTTATCCGAACGTTCGATCATCCGAACTCAATGATGGTCTTTTATTTCTCAGTTACGGCCTTAGGCCACTCTAGAGGCCAAAAAAAGGGTATATTTTGTGATCTTTTTTTCAGCGACACCATTAAATAAATACGAATTACAAAATAAGGATTTTATTATGCACGTAATTGACTATACAAAATTATTGTTTTCACAGCGTTACATGTAAAAATGGCGACTGTGCAGCATTTTTCCGATGACGCCTTTATTTCTGGAAAGTCAACGGCCGGACCAACAGCTCCTATAATTTGTGAGTTATGATGAGACACTAAAGTTTTTTCGATTATATTAGGTGTATTAAAAAGAAATCCATTATTTTTGCATGAAATTGAAGGCAAAAATAATGGATTTCTTTTTACTACACCTAATATATAAAAATAGCTATAGAAGTACGTAGGATTTTTTTTATATACTGTTTTTTGTCAAAATGGCGCATTTATAAAACAAAAAGTATATAAGGCGATGAGAAAATCGTCAGAAAATTGTTTATAAAAAAGGAACTATGCAATATAATAAAAAAGAATTCTACGTAGTGCCTCAGAAAATGTAATTATAAATATACAGTTAAAATTTAAAGTGAATCGGTTGAAATTTGTTTGAGTTATGAGTCCGGCCGACTTGAAAAATATAGTTTTGAGATAAACGCGTTTAATGTTAGTAGAAAATCACGAAATAAATCAAGAGGGGTTGCGCTAGAATTCGAAAATCGAGTATTTAGAGATTTTTCACACCCATAATCTTATGGAATATAATTTTATAAGTACTAAGGTACATCTATAACAAAAAAAAATCGATTTTTGGAAAATCCTAGAGTGGCCTAAGGCCTTAAGGTATCGCCCTAAGGTATCTCCCTTTTTTTTTCTCTAATAAAGCTGTTTCCTAACACTTCGAGATGTTTTCAACATAGATTATTGTCTATATGTAACTCTATACATTAGATCTTTTATACATTGTATGTACGAGCGTATTTCAGCAGTGTCTATCAGCAGTTTGATCCTGGCTTTCAAATTTTGGATGAACATGAGATTATATGTTTAGTGCGTGTTCGGGAGGATGACAATAACAATGATGATGATGATGGCGATTAATCTGACTCGGAAGAGCATATCAAACCGCCCTGCAATGGTTTGGAACCCAACCGGAAAATAGTCTCACACAACTGCTGTTCTTGAAACGAATTCGAGACTTAGCGGCAAAGAAACGCGCAACTACTATGAGACAGCCAAAAATTGATCAGCATTAATAGTGGTTGTATAAAAATTAAAACTTTATTCATTGTTAATTGCTAGAAAATAAAGAATGTAGGTTCGTTGGATTAATAAAGAGAATTTTCGATACTCTTTATATGTTATGATGAGTTGATTTTCACGGAAATCTGAGATCTATTTTCGATTATCCAAATTTTTTATCAAACGAACGATGTCCGGTTCCCAATAGTTCGGATAATCGAGGTTCTACTATATGTAAATATATATATATATATATATATATATATATATATATATATATATATATATATTTATATAACACGTGCAGATATGCCAAATTGCACGAATAAGAAAACCCGCCAATCGCAAAGACTCCCGCGAGCGCGAGTGAATAAATTGTCGTGCTTTGAGACGCGCTAGGTTCGCGAGAATGACCAGAATAGTAACGTTTTGCTAGCACACGGCCGTTCACCCCGTCACACGTACGGTCGCGTCGAGCACGCTATTATGGCTCCGCAGAAAAATAGATCAGTCCCGAGAAAGATCGAGAGAGGTTATGGGGATTTTCCTAGTACGTCGAGTAGACGAAAGAAAGGAAACGGTTGTATAACGTGTACTCGGTCACTCGTTTATCTCGCAAGGTAGAAAAGAGAGAAAACGAAGAGAGAGAGAGAGAGAGAGAGAGAAAGAAAGAGGGGGGCGAGGGAGGGAGAGAGGGGGAAACAGAAGAAACGATAAGATTATAATTATCGTCGAGTTATTATTGTGCACAATCAAGACTCGAGAGAGAGAGAGAGAATGAAAATACGCACACGTTACTTTGTAACGGTGCGCTGCTTATTGCATCGTTTTGCCGTAATTACAAGTTATTCATTATGTTCAATTTAAATTATTTTACTTAAATATTTTCCGCTCATTTGTGTAGGGTGACAATTACAAGGTGGCCGTGTCTTTTTTGAGGATCTTGCGCGGAGAATTTGCGGCCGAGAGAAATATGATTTGCAATGGTTTTTCAAGTTCTCGCCGAATAAAAAAAATATTGCGTGTTTTTCTGACAAGTAGTATTCGCCAGAAGAAATTGAGAATTCTGAAGAAAAAAAAATCGAAATTCCATTTTGAGTACAGGAGAACGAAGACACTTTAATTTCGAATAGGAAATACTCTTGACGACTATTCTTGCTGTAACCTGTCGTCGAAAAATCAAATATCAAAGATGCATTTTATAGTGGATCTTTGAATATCATGACAAAAAAAAAGATTTTTTTAAAGGAGCACTCCGTCATCGGAATTTAATTATCTTCATTCTGCTGAACTCAAAATGGAATTTTGATATTTCTGTCTGGTAGATACTGTGGGTCACAAAAATACGCTGTCTTTTTCATTCGAAAAGCGCTTGAAAAACTATTAAATATCGTACTTATTTCTCTCGGTCGCAAAATCTCCGCGCCAGAGATAAAAAAAAAAAAACACGGCCACATTACAATTGTGACTCTGTGGATATGCGAAATTATGATTGTAACAGTAACATCTTTCTAGCATTTTCAAAACTCATTTTTTTAAATTGCTGATTATTATTTTCCATACTTTGACTCGTCTTTAAAAAACATGTACGAAAATCCCTAAAAGACCCAACTTAAAAATTCAAAAAAAAAAAAAAAATGTTTTATCAAGCTATAAACTTGCGGAGACTTGTATCATTGAATTCATTGATTTTTTTTTCGTCAAGTACCAAGTGCGTGTAAGCCGCGCGTACCCGACTTAGCAACGAAAGGGCGATCGATACGAAGAACGCGTCGTGCGATCCGTTGTTTTTTTTTACGTCTATCCGCGCACCACACCGCCGACTCTGTCATGAATTTTCCATTGAGCGGAAAGAAGAAGAGAGTCGGAATGAGAAGTGAGAAAGAATGCAAATTTCGCAAATCGTCAATGTGCAGCCTTTATGTTTTTCTTCGTTTTGTTTTTTCAAGCCTGATACGCATTTCGGTGTCCAATTGAGGCTTTCGATAAACTTTCCACAATTTTTTTTTTTTCGAACCTCGAAAAACAAATTGGCACGCGAGAAATAAAAAACGCCGCTGAGCCGAGACGTTTATTTTTTACGGAATTTATGCTTGAATGTCATCAGCTTGCGCATTTTTTTGGCTAGTCCGCTCTACCGAAAACAAAATAAGACAAGTCAAGGAGAGAGAGAGAGTGAGAGAAAGATGGGTGGGGATAGGGTGGACGAGAGAAAGGGAAAAAGCAAAGAAATCGCGACGCATAATTATTGCCGCGTCTTTGAGTGACTCCTTTGCGAATCCTTCTTAAACAGCGCCCGTATTTAACCCCCGATCTTATTATACCTCGTACGTTCGGGCGATGATAAAACACACGGAGAACTTTTGGCGATTAACGTGGGCGTGCGACGAACAAGGCTATTTCGAGTTTTCGCACGCGTCGCGACGCCGAAAATTACTTTTAACATCGTAAACATGTAAGCCCCTCTCACGTATTTTTCGGATTTTATATATACAGTCGAAACAGTTAATAACGGCATTGCTTACAACGACGAATCGGTTATAACGTACGTACTGTCCGTACTCAGAAGTATTGGCGTTCCGCTCACTGCTTGATGTGCCGGCCGGCGCACGGCTAAGCGGTCACCACTCCAAGTATTGACCATGCAGAACGTTGCTTATTTCGAAGTATCGCCGGTGGCGAACCACGATCGCACATCTACCAGTGTCGGTTTGTTTATCAATAAATAATTATTAAATCCTTAAAATAATATACTTTCTTTACTTTTCCTGAGTTCAAACGTGTAGCCTTGCGGGCTTTTACGCATTACCCTTCCCTCTTCTGTCACTCCCTACCCGCACTTCGCTAACCCATGTAGAAATGTCAATACTCAGCCGTTAGTGGACAATGGGCTGAGAGTTGGTCCAGTAGTGGATACCAAGCTTCGGTATTCTAGACTGGCCCAAACGTCAGCATGTCGATGGTACAGAACAGACCCAATGCTGGCTCAACGCCAGAGCAAGCGTTGGCTCAACCGGTTGTGGACAATCGGCTGAAACTTGGCCCAGTAGTGGATACCAAGCTTCGGTATTATAGACTGGCTCAAACGTCAGCATGTCGACGGTACAGAACAGATCCAACACTGCCTCAACGCAAGAGCCAACGCCAGAGCCAGTGTTGGCTCAACCGTTTGTGGACAATCGGCTGAGACTTAGCCCAGTAGTGGATACCAAGCTACGGTATTCTAGATTGGCCCAAACAAACCCAAACAAAACCCAAACAAACCCAAACAAACGTTAGCATGTCGATGGTACAGAACAGACCCAACTGGTGGTTGAAGGCTCGGAGAACCAACATTTCTCAACCTGCACCAGCTAACGGGCCTCTGCAGCCCGGCTATAATTTGACTGTAGAGTCAGCTTCGGCTATATCATTACAGAAAACATGCGGCAACAGTTGGTATTGGCTCGGCCGAAAACTATGACAATTGTCGAAGACGATTGTCGAGTAAATAAAAAATATCGTAAAAGTTATTTTTACTGCCTAAATAGACAAAAAGAATTCAACAGTCAAAAAGAATTAGTTTTCGTTCGATTGGAACGATGCAACTTCAACGTTTGCCAACTTATTGACATTTTTTTTAAAATAATAATAGTAAGAAGCAAAAACAAAGGAAATTTACACAAGTGTTAGAATGGCTGAATCGGTAGCGCGCTCAGCTCTAGAATTAGAAGCCGTAGGTTCGAAACCCAGGTTAGGATAAAAACTTTAATGAAGCAGAACACGTTTTAGTCAATTTATCATATATGTTGTAATATAAATAAAGCATACACGGAGAGAATTAAATGTTAAAAATTACCGTGCAGTAACGGTAGCCAGATGACAACCCTGAAACTTCGTTTATTATTACTGAGTAAAACACAGATTTTCACGAAAATAAAATAAAATTTCTTCTTCAGATAGAAAATTTTACCAGATTTTCTAGTAAATTTTCATGTGTAACAAAATACGCAAAACTTTAATTTAAAAAATATATAATATAAGCGAAATTTTACTGTGCATTTTATTATTTTCTGCCTTTCAAAAATGTTTAAAAAAAGTATCGTCTTTATAACAGTTATTTTAAGATTTATTATAAAATTTAATGAGTGTTATAGGAAAATGTATTGTGCTCTCGGTAAAAATTATCGTGCGCGCTATCCTCCTTGTATAGTAAAATTTTAGCTACGTATTTGAAATTTTCTGTAACGTGAGTTAAAAAAAACTTGTCGCATACGAATTATTATGCTTTTCTCACTTGTCACAACATTGAAATATATCACGGTAATTTTTACCGTGAAATTCACGACAAAAATTACTTTTTAATTCTCTCCGTGCACGGAATCACGAAAGGATCTTTTTTTTGGACGATCCAACAAATTCCGGTTGGGAATTTCGAATAAAACATGTTTCAAACGACGCCAATCGGGAAATAGCGCTGAATCCGCTTGGATTCCAATGTGGATTCCCTACGTGCGGCCTCCCTATTATATCCCTATAAGAATGTGGTAGGATCTGGGAACTCCCCAAGAAATTTCTACACGGGCTGGTAAATGTTTTATTATGACTGTAATTGACAAAACTATTGATCACTATATATACAGGGTCTCAAAATTACCTGACATTTTTATTTATTAATAAAACGTATTATTCGTTTGAAAGGTACGAATATTTTTATTTTAATACTAGCTTTTACCCGCAGCTTCGTCCGCGTAAATTTCGGATATAAACTTTGTTTGATTTGAAGCCGAGACGGTTAAGTTGGTCTGTTTACCTATGACTTTTCTGATTTCGCTAACTTAAATTAACGCGGGACTCTTTTTTAATGAATTTATTTTTCGAAAATATATATATGAAGTTATAGTTATTACCCGTGACTTCATCCGCGTGAAATTTATGACGCCATGGGAGTGTAAATATTTGATTCCTTTTTTGAGCATTTCCTCATAAACAATATTATTTGTTTTTTTCTTTATTTGGTGACACCAATATCACCAGGACCGTGGGCGAACTTACGCGTGAGCAAGCTACGTAAGATTTGTTTCAAATCTAACTCACAGCAAAAAGAGGCTGTGCGCTGTCTGTCAGTCAGTCAGTCAGTCAAGAAATAGTTTTATAGTTTAAGAAAAAAAAATCAAAATTCAAATTCAAATTCAACTTCAACCTCGTTGAATTTTAGAAAATGCTGAAATATGTGTTGCATTATTTGCATTGTAGAGTATTTAGGCCAAATTTCAAGTAGCATCGACCAAAAAAATATTGTTTTCTATACAAACTTTTTCACGCCCTTGCAACCCCTGTAAGGGTTAAATTTTGATAAAAGCTGAAATACGTGTTTCATTATTTGTATTGTAGAGAATTTATGCAATTTTTCAAGTCAATCCGACTAAAAAAAGATTTTTTTTCTATACAAAATTTTCCATCCCCTTGCAATACCTTAAGGGTTGAGTGTCCGGAAATACTGTACTGCATGTTTGATTATTTCCGTTCTAGAGTGTTTTCGCCGAGATTCAAGTAAAACCGACCAAAAAAATATTGTTTTCTACACAAACATTTCTACCTCCTTGCAACCCCTTAAGGGTTAAATTTTGGGAAATGCTGAAATACGTGATCCATTAATTTTATTGTAGAGTGTTTATGCAAAGCTTCAAGTAAATCCGACCAAAGAATATTTGTTCCCATACAAACTTTTACACCCCATTTCACCCCCTTAAGGATCAACTTTGAAAAAATCCTTTCTTAGTGCACTTTTTCATCCTCTAAGGACCATATGTACCAAATTTCATGTTTCTTTTTTCAGTAGTTTACGCTGTGCGTTGTCTGTCATTCGTTCCTTCAGACAGTTTTATATATATAGATAGATAAGGTACGAACATGAAGGTTACGTGTGGAACAAAATATCGGATAAATGGTCGCCTCGTCCCTGTTTGCAAACGTTCACTCTTTTGATGAAATTTTCAATAACATTTTGGCATAATTGTAGACTAATTACATTAATGGTGCGTCCAATTGTTTCCTTGAGCTCCGGAATGGTCTGTGGATCATTGGCATACACTTTTCCTTTCAGAAAACCCCAAAGAAAGAAGTCCAATGGCGTAAAATCGCACGATCTTGGTGGCCAATTCATATCGCCGCGGCGCGAGATAACACACGACCATGAAACTTTGTCTGCAATAACTGCACATTTTTGTAGTGAATTTTTACTACAAAAATGTGCAGTCTCGATCGTGTAATTCTCCGTGACTAAGCCTTAATACTTCCTGATGCCAGTTGTCAAAGATTAGCACTCTATGTTCGCCACAAAAAAATGGCGCACAATTTAAAAGGTCAGGTCATTTTGAGACACCCTTTATAAGAACGTGAAAAAATATTCTAATTATAGCAATGATTATTATTGCGATTACAATTACGATCGTGGAAGGCGTGGGGTAAAAAAGGTAAATGAAGGAGAAAACGTTGTTTCTTTGGAACGTGTCACCCTGCGTGTCACGTGGCCCGGAAGCTCGTTCAGCCTGTTCTGGACGTATTATGGTCCTTGTATGTCCCTTGTACGTGGCGCATTGAGGGACAAACGTTACGCGACAGTTTCCGCCATACAACTTTCCGCATATCGATTCTACGCGGGCACTATGATATTATTAACCCACACACATGCACGCATTATATACACACACACACACACACACACACACACATACACACACACGCACGCACATCCATACATATATATCGACCCGCATGGCTTTTATCCGACACAATAAAGGATAATGGAAATGAGACAAGGAAGGGTGGGTGAGGAACGGAGAGAAAGGGGAAAAGAGGAAGGGGGGCGGATGAAAGTGAGGACAGGCGACGTAACGTGTTGCACAAAACTTCTCGTTTCCGTGAATATCATTTATGATTTTTTTCAATTTGGTACAAATAGGTGGTTGAAGCTCATTTCTCTCAAGAGCGAGACTTTTCGTACGATATTTTTATATATCACAATTTCCTTTCTTTTCTACTTTTACGCATTTTTTTCGAATTTTTATTCCTGTTTTTTTTTTTTAAGTTTTACGCGTACGTAATCAAAGATTCTCATATTTATATACGTCGGCGCTCCGCGTGTGCATTGCAACGTTTCGGGGAAAGCAGACTTCGTAATTCTTTCGTGCGCATGTTGCGCGTACGTGGGAGGGCCCAGCTAGATGGGAGGGACAGAGACAGAGACTGAGAGAGCGCGCACTCTCGTTTACTAAAAATAATCCGAGGATCGAGGAGCGATTACAGAGATTACAACGAGCGAGAGAGAGAGAGAGAGAGAGAGAGGGAGGGAGAGAGGCAAACAAAAAGACAAAGGGATCTCGAATAATCCCGTTCGCCTTTTATTCTATTCTTTTTTTTAAATAAAAACAAACTTCAATTACGCAAGTATAAAAGCATGAAAAAAAAATTCTCAAATTTCGCTCTAAAAGTAGGATGAATGAATCGAAGTTAAAAAGTCGTTTAATTTTTGAGTATACTGTGAGAGTCCGTTAAGAAACAAACAAATAAGTATTTAAGGGGTTACGTGGGTTTGAAAATTTCAAAAAATCCATTTTTTTATATTCTTTTATCTAATAGTACAATATGTCTAGAACATTCTCGTAAAGTTTTGAGTGAATCGGAGTAAAAGTCTAGGAGAGAGAACCTTTGGGCATTCCCCCCGTTGGGAAAGGCCGGCCGGGAGCGACATAGGTATACCCATTTTTCTCAAAACACTATTTTTTAAGTCGGTAGACACGATTTCTCAAAAACGAATGCACCGATCTTATTGAAATTTTGCACACTTCTTCAAAATAGCATTGACTAGTGATTGAACGAAGGTTTTTTTTTCGATTACAACTAATTTTACAAGGCTATACGTAGTGTAAATTGTACCAAAAATTGAACTATTTTGCATACAACTCTGCCAAAAATTCAAATTTCATTTTTTTTAAAATCCTTCGTTCAATCACGAGCTATACTTATCTACTAATAGAAAAAATTTGGTTTTTTTTTTATTTCAGATAAAGCTATCATGAGTTATTCTGACCACCACGAGGACACTTTTTTCTGAGGGGTCTCCGGAAACCAGGTCCCACCGGCTGAATTCCCAAATTCTTTGATGAATTTTTAAAAAAATATTGTCGAAATGTTGTTTTTTTATGTGCTTAACATTTTAAATAAAATTATTTATATATAATATTTTTAAAAAATAGAGAAAATATATTAACGCGAAATAATTTTTTGCGTAAATGTATAATAGTTCCCAGCTACGAATGGGGACGGTATTCACCATCATACCTGGAGTTTGAAGTATCCTCATACCATAAAATGTACTCCTCTTCACATGTCGGAATAAATACCTTTTTTGGAACGCGCAGTATGCTACTATTTTTTTTTTTCCCAAAAGTAGCATATCTAAGGAGTATCACGTTCAAATTTTAGGTAAAAATGTTAAAAAGTCACGGAACTATGATTTTTTTTTAGCGAAATAGTGTCTTTTTTGCGTTTTCATTTTTTTATGAATTTTTTCTTAACACGTCGCCATTTTATTTCTTATAAATAAATCTTTCTTACATCATCTAGAAAGTTCAAAGCATATTCCGTAATTTTTTGAATCACTTGAGACGGATAGTTTGGTCACAATACTCTTTTAAAAACTGACTGGGTAGAATCGACCCAAGTCTAACCACCGCGATTGAATTTGGATCTGTGACCACGAAGGGTTGATAATAATAACATTAACATTAATCATATTTAAAAAAAACAACAATTTATCATTATTATAAATTATCATTATTATTATTATTGATATTATTATTAATAATAGTTATTGTTGCTATTGTTATTACTATACACTTGTTTATTTTCAAACGTACTGACTATGAACGTTTATATACATGTATATATGTATGATAATATCGTTGGATCGAAACGGTTACATGGGGAGTGCCCTTCGAGAGAACTCCACAGACCACGTGACCGAGATCGCTTCTCCACAACGTGCCTGAGTTATTTATTGCTTCCTCGCTCTCTCTCTTGCCCCAATGTGATGTAATTATTTATTTCATTACATCGATACGCAACGCTCATATTTTCCGTTAAAAATGAAAACTGTAAATACACACACCCACGTTTGGGGATTCCAAATGGACAATCTTTAATGACGAACAATGGTAACGAAAGAGCAACAAAAAAAATCTTCATTTTTATTTCCAGACACTTATCTTATTTTTTAGATGTTTTTTTGAAAATTAATTTATGACGTAGTTACGTAAAGATTGGACGCTGCGTAGATTCTCAGGTCAGCGAACTTCTCGTATCTAACCGCGCCTCGATCTTCAGTAACGTAAGAAAGATAGAAGAAAAAAAACAACCTTGTTGGGGATTTGAGCGTCGTGGAGAGAGAGATGGAATATCATGCGTGCTTAAGTGATTAAAAACATGTATCGATTGCCTGCGTCAATAAAACTCGAACGAGTATCGCCGAATGAAAAAAAAAATATCATGTGTTCATTTTCATATACGCGAAGATCGAGGCGTCGAGACACTTGTTCGATATCTCGAATAATTCTGCGATCTTTCATTTGAACGATTCTTCACAGCGTGACGCAATTTTTCACTGTAAAATAAATAAAAAATCGTTACTAAAATTTTCAATGACAAACTTGCAGTACGAGCGACATTGGTTCGTTGTAGTTAAGAAAGATGTCGAATTCCGACATTGCAAAAACATTTTTTCTTTCGTAATCTCTTTATTCTTCAATAACTCTCTTTCACATTTCGCTACATTTTGGTTTTTCCTTATTGACTATTCCTGTTCAGGGTTGCCAGATGGGTCGGATAACCTAGTCGTGCTCAGATGGCGCTCAAGTCGCCCAAAATCGCACAAGTCGACGAGCCCACGATAAGACAACAAAGTAAAACACATAACAAGGGTGCAAACAAAAAAATGACAAATAAAGGAATTTAAATACGGCCTGTTATATCAAACAATAATTTTTTTCATTATAATGAAGAAAAATAATTTGATTGACATTTAAAAAATTTTATAGTTACATTATGTTGATTGAATAATTTATTTATTCGTTTTTTAATAAACTTATCGACTTATCGAATTTGTAACCTTTTGATAAAATGTTACTTAAATATTTCTTTTTTACATTATAATATTGGGTGAAGTAAAAAGTTTTGAGCGTTTTCCGCTAGATGTCTTTAGTGAGCCATATCTCACGATGTATACATCGCATCGGGTCATACTATGTGGCGATTTAAAGGTGACATTATGCTTCAAAAAAAGTTCTTTGACAGTTTTGCGTTTGGTGAAGCCAGTTGTGTGTTACAGCGTTCCGAAATGGAGATAAAAAAAGAGAAAATTCGATACATTCTTCAGTACCACTACGACCAAGGTGAAAAGGCGGAGCAGGCGGCCAAAAAAATTTGTGCTGTTTATGGACCCAATACAGTATCGAATGCAATAGCAAAGCGGTTGTTCCAACGATTCCGTTCTGGTAATATGGACGTCGAAGATGAGGCACGCTCTAGTAGGCCAATCGTCGAAAATGTCGATAAAATCATAGAAATCGTCGAGTCGGACCGGCATGTGAGCACTTATTCCACACGGAGAGAATTAAATGTTAAAAATTACCGTGCAGTAACGGTAAACAGATGACAACCCTGAAACTTCGCTTATTATTACTGAATAAAACACAGATTTTCACGAAAATAAAATAAAATTTCTTCTTCAGATAGAAAATTTTACCAAATTTTCTAGTAAATTTTGATGTGTAACAAAATACGCAAAACTTAAATTTAAAAAATATATAATATCAGCGAAATTTTACTGTGCATTTTATTATTTTATGCCTTTCAAAAATGTCTATAACAAAGTATCGTCTTTGTAACAGTTATTTTAAGATTTATTATAAAATTTAATGAGTGTTATAGGAAAATGTATTGTGCTCTCGGTAAAATTTATCGTGCGCGCTGCCCTTCTTGTATAGTAAAATTTTAACTACGTATTTGAAATTTTCTGTAACGTGAGTTAAAAAAAACTTGTCGCATACGAATTATTATGCTTTTCTCACTTGTCACCACATTGAAATATATCACGGTAATTTTTACCGTGAAATTCACGACAAAAATTACTTTTTAATTCTCTCCGTGCATTGCCCAGGAACTGAAGATTAGCCAGAAAACCGTTTGGAACCATTTGCTTAAGGCTGGTCTCGAGAAGAAGCTCGATGTATGGGTGCCACACGAATTGACGCAAAAGAACATTGTGGAACGAATTGATGCCTGCGATTCTTTGCTGAAACGTAACGAAATCGATCCATTTTTGAAGCCGATGGTGACTGGCGATGAAAAATGGCTCACATACGAGAACAACAGCCGAAAAAGATCGTGGTCCAATCGCGGTGAGCCGGCCCAAACGATCGCCAAGCCCGGATTAACGGCCAGGAAGGTTTTGTTGTGTGTGTTGGTGGGATTGGAAGGGAATCATCCACTATGAGCTGCTTCCATCGGGCCAAACACTCAATTCGGAACTCTACTGTCAACAACTGACCAGATTGAAGCAGGCGATCGACCAGAAGCGGCCAGAATTGACCAATAGGAAGGGTGTTGTTTTCCATCAAGATAACGCCAGGCCGCACACATCTTTAACGACGCGCCAGAAGTTCCGAGAGCTTGGATGGGAGTTTCTATCGCACCCGCCGTATAGTCCAGACCTGGCACCAAGCGATTATCACCTTTTCAAGCATTTGCAAAATTTTCTTGATGATACAAAATTGGCCTCAGGAGAGGCTTGTGAAAATGAGCTGGTCAAGTTTTTTACCAATAGGGACGAAGACTTCTTCAATCGCGGAATTATGAAATTGCCTTCAAAATGGACAAAAGTTATCGAACAAAACGGCGCATATTTGATCTAAATCGGATAATCCTAACTATGTTAAATTCATCGTCGAAATAAAGCGAAAAAACGCTCAGAAGTTTTTACTTCATCTAATATAATGTTAATCAACTTTTCACCTTTTGAAGAATACTGTTAATGGCACAGAGCGCATATTTTAATCTGTTAAGTCAATACTGATATACTGCTTACGTACAGATTTTTGGCAGTAAATGATATAAAAAGTTGAAGACATGTTTTCTGCGAACAACCACAAACCGTTCGAAAAGTCTTATAAAACTTTCGATAATATCATCATTGTAGTTTTTGTCGTCATTCTCTTTACTTGTGACAAATGCTTGTGGGGCATTGTTGAGCTCGGTGTAGATCTTCGATGTGAAAAATGTTTACATCTCTTCAGTTGGTCGAAATCCATTGCAGCAACATTTATTCAACTCCAAATAGTAGTCTGATGCGCGTAATGGCTACCAGCTTGTCTGTACGCATTCGGTTTCTTCGCTTCATTTTAACGGCGTTCACGATGCTAAAAAACCTTTCTGCCGCAGTGTTTATGAAGAGCAAGGATAAATATATATATAGAAATCAAACAAGAAAATGGGTGCTGAATATTCAATTTTGAAATGAAGTATTTATGAGTCAAATTATAAATTTTAGTAATTTGGCTATTTTTTGGTTATTTGGCTAAGGTATGTTTTTTTTTGTCGTGAAATTGCCGAGTCGCCCAAATTTCGCACAGTAAAAATCTAAATCGCTCAAATTGCGATAATCGCATAACGTCCAAATGTGGTCACAAGCTAGCGCTCCAAGTCGCCCAAATTGCGATAATATCGCCCAATCTGGCAACCCTGTTCCTGTTAATCTATCTTAATTTACTAGTCTGTGAGTCTTTTACTTGTTATTTGGTTTGATTTTTTCAAAGTTTCGATACATTTTTCTGTGTGTTTGAGCAAAAAAGATTGAAAAAACTCTATTATCTGCTACATCGAAAATAAAAACACGGGGCTGCACTTATATGCAGGCGGCGCAGACACTCGACGCGAACGCGCGCGTTCCTGGGCGTTCGCCGGCTGGCGAGCCTACGGCCAACTACGCGCGCACGGAGAGAATTAAATGTTAAAAATTACCGCGCAGTAACGGTAACCAGATGACAACCCTGAAACTTCGCTTATTATTACTGAGTAAAACACAGATTTTCACGAAAATAAAATAAAATTTCTTCTTCAGATAGAAAATTTTACCAGATTTTCTAGTAAATTTTCATGTGTAACAAAATACGCAAAACTTAAATTTAAAACACATATAATATCAGCGAAATTTTACTGTGCATTTTATTATTTTATGTCTTTCAAAAATGTCTATAAAAAATTATCGTCTTTATAACAGATATTTTAAGATTTATTATAAAATTTAATGAGTGTTATAGGAAAATGTATTGTGCTCTCGGTAAAAATTATCGTGCGCGCTACCCTTCTTGTATAGTAAAATTTTAGCTACGTATTTGAAATTTTCTGTAACGTGAGTTAAAAAAAACTTGTCGCATACGAATTATTATGCTTTTCTCAATTGTCACCACATTGAAATATATCACGGTAATTTTTACCGTGAAATTTACGACAAAAATTACTTTTTAATTCTCTCCGTGCGCAGGCGGAACTTCTGGCGAGAGTGCGCGCGCAGCCGTGTTATTATTATTATCGTTATCATTATTACTTTACAAATATATTATTATCCGAAATCATTTTTGAAAACTATTATTTATAAAACAAATGTTATTTAAAAAAATTTCTTCGATTTCAGTAAAAAACTCGGAGATACTTTATCTTCGCGGTCGCTTTTATTCGCCTTCTTTCGACCTTCACCACTATTTTTTTTCTCATCACCTCTACTTCCAATTGAAAAACAAGAAATATCAATTTTTCGTAATCGCATAAAGACTCTTGTTTGCTCATGTACGAATAATCGGGTTGATTGGATGAGAAAAAAAAAAAGTGGAACAATAATGTACGACGAGAAATATTTGGCAGCTGTGTTAACACGAGGCAATTAATTACATCGTACTCTCTCATCTATCTACCTCTCTTATCGGGAATCGAACATGATCCCGCCCCCCCTCTCTCTCGAGCTTTCGAACCTCATCACCAAAATAAATACACTTCGCACAAGAGCCAGAAGCTTTTTAAACACGCCTCTGCCTCTCTCAAACGTTCAATAATATATGCACAGTATGTGCACACATTTCGAGACTTTTGTACGTTTGCTCTCCCTCTTTTCGGACAGGCATTTGACGCGTGAGACGAACAAAAAATAAATAAATAAAAGAAAAAAATAAGCACTACTTTTTGTGCAATTATTGGCCTTGTGTCTCTTTCTTCTATCAATTGCTGAGAAATAATATGAACCGATTGCGCCGCTTTTATTTCATAGAGAACCAACAATAATATCATAATAATATTATTAAAAATAAAAATAACAATAATAACTACGAATATTATGATAATAACAACAGTAATGAACAATATAGCAGTAATGATAATAACAATATAATAATGATAACAATATAATAAAATGATGATAAAAATATTAACATAACGATAATAATAATATAGTGATAATAATAACGATAATATTTTTTATTATTACGTTTCAATCATAACAATAATGTCATTATTGTTATTTTTTTATTACTTTTTCAATTATAAAATAAGAAGGACAAAGCAACAGCAAGCACTCATAATAACAAAAGCAATAAAAATAGCACAATTGAAGCACTCACGAGAGCCTCAATTGAACGTAATTCAAGCAAAATTTTGGGCTGTCAGGAACATTGCGAGTCCACTTGTTCAAGTATTCGTCAATGGTCTTTTTAGACTCGTCTCTTATTAAATATTATATACCGAGATTATTGTGAAACGCGCATTTTATAGATTTATTCATAACAAACCTACAGAGAAGCTTTATAGTTCAATAAAAAAAATAATAAAAACAACGCTATTTTCTAAATAATTTAGCACATGTCCATAATCGTCTTACTAGAACGAAAAAAAAACCTTAAAAATCCAGTCGGCTCAGGATCGGAGCTAAAAAAAATATTAGTGGTAGAGATCAATAACAATCGGAATATCGTTATGTAATTGGCAACAATTTGTACAGAATGCTCCGTTGGGAGACGTAATCAATTATAATTTTTTTTAAATTGAATCCTAAAATGAGCGTTTTGACGCGCAGTAGCCGGAAGTTCGAGAAACTCTGACATAACGATCGTACAATGTGTGCGTGTGTGTGCATGTGTGTGTGTGTGTGTTGCGTGGAAAATTCTCGCCGCGTTGTGGTCGTTGTCGTCGTCGTGGTTTTACTAATGACGACAGGATGTTGCAAGAATTTTGCGACAAGCGAGGAATTGCGTACGAACGTACGTGGGTGGAAAAAAGAGGGACGGGTATGAAATAAAGGGGTGGGAGGCATACCAGCATGACGGGGAATTGGACGAAAGCGATTGGGCGAGGGGGTTTGAGGTGAATACACGAGTCTTGAATTCTATCAACGTTTGCTAACTTATCGTTAAGCTTTCTCCCTACCCGATCTTTTTACTAACTCGCAACCATATATAATATATATATATATAATTTAAAAAACAAAATATATGTATATCGCGTACAATATTATTTTTATATAATGTTACATCGGCATTATATACATAATTATATGCATCATGACAATGGCAATATAATATTATAATTACCAAAATTTAAATGATTAAAAATTTAAATATGCTGATGCATACAGCTTCAGCACGCGCTTGGAGCAACAGCTATTCAACAATACAAAAGCGCGGAAAACATGGTTTTGTCATATAAAGACTCGTGTGCACCGTGAAGGGTGGGTCTTTTTACGCCTCGCGCGATGTTTTCAGTACTCGTCTTCGCCACGTTCGCTCGTCTACGACTCGTACTGAAAACATCGCGCTCGTCTTAAAAGTCCCACTTTGCCTCCTTGTTATACAACCTATATATTAGATGAAGTAAAAAGTTCTGAGCGTTTTTTCGCTTTATTTCGACGATGAAATTAATATAGTTAGGATTATCCGATTTAGAACAAATATGCGCCGTTTTGTTCGATAACTTTTGTCCATTTTGAAGGCAATTTCATAATTCAGCGATTGAAGAAGTCCTCGTCCCTATTGATAAAAAAAACTTGACCAGCTCATTTTCACAAGCGTCTCTTGAGGCCAGTTTTGTACCATCAAGAAAATTTTGCAAATGCTTGAAAAGGTGATAATCGCTTGGTGCCAGGTCTGGACTATACGGCGGGTGCGATAGAACCTCCCATCCGAGCTCTCGGAGCTTCTGGCGCGTCGTTAAAGATGCGTGCGGCCTGGCGTTGTCTTGATGGAACACAACGCCCTTCCTATTGGCCAATTCTGGCCGCTTCTGGTCGATCGCCTGTTTCAATCTGGTCAGTTGTTGACAGTAGAGGTCCGAATTGAGTGTTTGGCCCAATGGGAGCCGCTCATAGTGGATGATTCCCTTCCAATCCCACCAAACAAACAGCAAAACCTTCTTGGCCGTTAATCCGGGCTTGGCGATCGTTTGGGCCGGCTCACCGCGATTGGACCACGATCTTTTTCGGCGGTTGTTCTCGTATGTGACCCATTTTTCATCGCCAGTGACCATCCGCTTAAAAAATGGGTCGATTTCGTTACGTTTCAGCAAAGAATCGCAGGCATCAATTCGGTCCAAAAGGTTCTTTTGCGTCAACTCGTGTGGCACCCATACATCGAGCTTCTTCTTGAGACCAGCCTTATGCAAATGGTTCCAAACGGTTTCTCTGGCTAATCTTCAGTTCCTGGGCAATGGAATAAGTGCTCATATGCCGGTCCGACTCGACGATTTCCATGATTTTATCGATATTTTCGACGATTGGCCTACCAGAGCGTGCCTCATCTTCGAAGTCCATATTACCATAACGGAATCGTTGGAACCACCGCTTCGCTGATGCATTCGATACTGTATTGGGTCCATAAACAGCACAAATTTGTTTGGCCGCCTGCTCCGCCTTTTCACCTTGGTCGTAGTGGTACTGAAGAATGTATCGAATTTTATCTTTTTTTGCATCCATTTTGGAACGCTGTAACACACAACTGGCTTCACCAAACACAAAACTGTCAAAGGACTTTTTTTTCAAGCGTAATGCCACCTTTAAATCGCCGCATAGTATGACCCGATGCGATGTATACATCGTGAGATATGGCTCACTAAAGACATCTAGCGGAAAACGCTCAGAACTTTTTACTTCACCCAATATGTCACAATTTTGTGGGCGCTTCAAAGCACAGAGTTTGGACTCCCGTACGCTAACCTTCATGCCGATGAATTTCGGAAACTCCGTGTATCGCCGGAGAACTTTTTACTTCACCCAATATATATTCGCTGGAGTCATAAAAAACCGGAAAAAGTGTCCCAAAGTTACCCCGGTTTACGGTAACGTTAAAAAAAAATTATTCATATTACATGCGATATATTGAAATTTTGTTTTTTATTATTATACTTGAAATTTAAAAAAAAATCCGAATATGATATGCGAACCGATCCTGGTAGATGGGCGGTTGGCTCCGGCGCTACTACGAGTTAAACAATGTTGGTCGCTACTCGAAGCAGTGACCGCTTAGCCGTGCACCGACTAGCGCATCAACCGGTGGGCGCAACGGAACATTAGGTTAAATTAGAGAAGTGCGGATAGAGACTGATAGGAAAAGAGTGAAGGAATAATACGTAAAAACCCGCAAGGGTATATGTAGAAACGTATTGAAATTTTGTATTTATTTTTATTATACAATGATTTTATTTCACAAAATAATATTTGTATACTCATTGCTTTTATTGTTATAATAATTACAATAAAATGAATAACAAAATAATTATATATATATATATATATATATATCTGCGTAGAACAGCGTGATTTTCATTAACTCGCGATCTTCGCACACTGCACGTACACGAACTCCTGCTACTACTCCCATGTGTTCGTATTCGCGTATGCGTGCATGCACACTCGCTTGAATTCATCAAGTGTTGCACCGAGTTGAGGCAGGTCGTGACACCGTAAGCGCAAATATAACGATCGCGCTACGCTCGTTTTGTTTTCTTTTCTCTCGTTCTCTTTCTTTCCTTCTCACTTGCGCTCGCCTTATTGTTTTGTTTCCTTTTTGTGCAATTTTTTATTATTATTATTATTGATGTTATTATTATTTATGACAACGCGTTACTGAGAATGACAAGCCTCGGCGACTACACGTATAGTCGGTTTTACGGCGAAATCATATAGCGGTATATCGAATGAAAAAAAAACGGAACTGTATTTACAGTTTTCCTCTCGTTTTCGGTTTATTCGCCGGGGCGATGCTGTGAACGCAAGTTTCTTCTTTTTTTTCTTCTCTTAATCTCAAAATGAATATAATAAATATACTACAGTATTATTACTATCATTATTAGTATTATTTGAGGTTGTTGTTTTTGTTATCCATTATTTAAAAATCACCATGAATATCCAAAATATTATTTTTTTAAATATTATTATCGTCATCATTATTATCCTTATTTTTATGATTATTATTGTAATTATTATTATTACTACTTTTATTGGGGTCATTCTTTTTTATCGTTTCTAGAATTCTTGCTCGTCACGAAAATTTCGTGAGATTTCGAGCCTTCACAATCGCACGAAGCTTTGAAAATTGAGAATTTCGAGAATTGAACAAATTGGACGACGGGTCTCGAAGCAACAGGTATATAAGGATGGTGCGGAGGCAGAGATTTTTGTTTGCCTCCTTTTTCGTTTCTTTTTTCTTCCGAGCAGCAAGTAAACACCAGTTAAATACAGGGACTTGATCTCTGGACCGTGGATCTCGTGAGATCGGAGAGAAAGAAAAGGAACGAAAGTGAGAGAGAGAGAGCGAGAGAGAGAGAAAGAGAGAGAGAGAGGGGGGAGAGAGAGGGGAGAGAGAGAAAGTAAGAAATTCGAGGTATTCTTCATTTTTCGTGATTTAGGGACAAGGACGAAGGGACGGAAGGGACAGACAGGCAGAAAGAAGTAGGAGAGGGGGCGGGTGCATAGACTATAACAATTAGTACGAATACATATAAGCAAAATGCATTTAAAAAAAAACAAAAATAACTCAATTGAATAATGAATACCTAAACATGCAGTAAAGGTATATTATCATTATTTGAAATTTTATCATTATTATTTGATATTAATTTTTCAAAGTTTCATTATTATTATTATTGTTATATATACCCAGATAGACACATTTAGCTCATATTAGCATTATCTATGATGCATAGAAATTAACACAGCTATGTGTCGCTTATGAGTGCTCACCTTCAAGTCATATTTGCATCACATAACGATTTATAATAACACACCCAATTGA
The DNA here is from genome assembly GCA_963932345.1 of Ophion ventricosus. Taxonomy (NCBI): domain Eukaryota; kingdom Metazoa; phylum Arthropoda; class Insecta; order Hymenoptera; family Ichneumonidae; genus Ophion; species Ophion ventricosus. The sequence continues at coordinate 19,800,233 of OZ010711.1, read as the reverse complement.
AGCAAAGTTTTTCTCACGCGAGTATGCATGCAGTGAATTCATCAGCACTAGCAAAATCGGCTCACGAATATCCAACAATAAGGGATTGTATATGGAGTATATATCGGTGTGACAGGGTGACGTAAATGTTGTGTTCATATGGAGCTCATATGAGCGTCACGGCGTGAAGAAATTTTAGTGCTCATATGGAGCTCATATAGGCGTCACGGCGTGACGTAACTACGTTGTGCTCATTTGGAGCTCATATGGGTGTCACGGGGTGAAAAAATTGTAGTGCTCATATGAAGCTCATACTGGCGTCATGACATGATACAATGGTTGTGCTTATATGGACGGTAGAGGGCGTAACCCGTACTACGACACTGTACAGGCGGTCGGATCTGTGCCTGAAATGAAAAAATGAATAAGTCTACAAATTATGAATAAAAAAAAATTCTGGTAGTATTTTTCGTTTCCATATGCTTTACTTATATTGCTGCATATAGGATAATTGGATTAAAACGTGTTCTGCCTCATTAAAGTTTTTGTCTAGCCTCGGTTTCGAACCTACGTCTTCTAATTCTAGAGCTGAGCGCGCTACCTACCTAACCATCCTATCACTTGTATAAATTTCCTTTTTTTCGCTCCTTACTTTTATCATTTAAAAAAATGCCAATAAGTGGGAAAACGTTGAGGTTTGCATTGTTGCAATGCAATGAAAATTAATTCTTTTTGATTACTGAATTTTCTTAGCCCATTTTGGTAGTAAAAATAACTGACACGTTTTTACGTATTCTTATTATAGTTGTACGACTTCAAGGCTTTTGATGATGATAAAAATAAACGAATGACTGCAGTTATTATTACATGTATCATATAAAATGAATATCTTGTTGTCCTTGCTAAATATTTTAGTGATGTAAGAAAGACATCCAGATGCATTAAAAGGAATGATGAAAAAATGTTCAATTTTTTAAGAAGGTATAATACATCCATTTGAATAAAAAAAACACGAAATTCTTAGAAATTATTTTTTAGTGAAATTTTATTTCATTATATAGTACTTACTATCGCCGTCGTATGGCGCTCATAGGAAGTATTACTGAAAAGCATGCATATCGCCGTCATATTGCGCTCATCGAATGTATCACTGAGAAACATGCATATCGCCGTCATATTGCGCTCATCGAATGTATCACTGAGAAACATGCATATCGCCGTCATACAATGTATCACTGAGAAACACGCATAACGCCGTCATATTGCGCTCATGGGATGTGTCACGGAGAAATATGCATATTGCCGTCATATTGTGCTGATCGAATGTATCACTGAAAACATGCATATCGCCGTCATAGAATGTATCACTGAGAAACATGCATTTTGCCGGCATATTGCGCTCATGGGGTGTATCACTGAGAAATATGCATATCGCCGTCATATTGCTTGCATGGCATGTCTACTACCAGTGCTAACCCAGTGAATACACCAACAAAAATCATTGGATGACTACCATATGACGTCAATCTGCAAATATTCATTGCAGAATTCAAATTTGCCCTCTTATAAGTTCATCTTGTAGTCGATGGATGATGCATTTCGAAACGACAAATTTAAGTCACGATGTATCTCAAATCCAAGGTACTGAATGAGCTCATGAAATGTATTCACCAACGTAAACGAAATTGCGTTCATGTTAAGTACAATTCATGAGAACAATTGATGTTACCATAGTAAATACACACCAAAATGTCTACACATGACTTCAATATGACGTAAAATTTGCGGATATTAATTGCGGACACTTGAGCACAGCGATATGAGTTCAACGTGCTCTAAACGCCTGATGCATTTGTAAACGACAAATTAAGATCAAAATGTTTTGTAAATGCATGATACTAAATAAGTTCATGGCTTTGCATCACAACATGTAGTCAATATGCTGTAAAATTTGCTTCATCAATTGTATGCACGCCGTGATAATTATGACTGTTCACCTGGGCATTTAATTAATAATATATAAAAATAGTAATAAATAATAATATTATAATGGTAATAATAATTCTTATTCATTACAACGTGGAAAAAAAGTCGAATGTAAGAATTGTGTGAAGTAAAGAAATTCTTTTTTTTCCGCTCTCTATGCATGATAAATTCCAAGAGAAAGTCCAAGTTGAATAAGCCTCCGTTAAATTTCGCAATCTAATCTGAATTATTATTACTCATTTCGTCGCCCAATTGCGACGACCTGCGTCCTCAATTGCGCGATCGCAACACGTGGGAAAACTCTATTTTCGTAATTTATTCGGTAAAGCCAAACGGGGAAGCTCGGATATAAATTTTCCACGTCCTAATTTCGAGCCACCGCTGGATGTGAAGTAGCCTGTATACAAAGAGAACGCATAAAAAGTTGCCAGCGCGAGGGAAAAACATCTGCCGACGCGGGTACGCTTCTGTACGCTGTGCATGCAGCTCTCCCTCGCTCGCGGCGCGCATGTGAGTGTGGCGAGTCCGCGAGAGAGTGGGATAGAAAGAGCGAGAGAGCGAGCTTTGTGTGGGCGCCCCCGGCAACGTCCATAATGGTTTACAGCTTAACCGCCCTTCCCTCGCTCGCTCTTCATCACTCAGAACCCAGAGATCCCGAAAGAAAGGAAAAAAAAAACGAGAATTCTCAAACTCTCCTCTCACGTTGAAAAGATTTTTCCGAGAAGAGTATAAAATTTCGAGATAGGAGGAGACTGAAGACTTCGTGTCACGTGATACATCCGATGCGTTCTCTCTCTCGCTCTCTCTCTCTCTCTCTCTCTCTCTCTCTCTCTCTCTCTCTCTCTCTCTCTCTCTCTCTCTCTCTCTCTCTCACTCCATGAAAAATGCACGTGTCCTTCCGGACAACGTGCACGTACGTCACACCGCACGTGTTGAGAAATAAGGAGCGAAACAAAAAACATACCCGAAGGGAAGGGGCCGGAGAAGCCTGTCGTTTATTATTTTTGATTTAGCAAAAATCCTTAAATTTAATTTCGTTCGCTCGTCAAGTGTTTTCGAATCTTCGCAAAAATTCAGGAATAATCGTTTATGGTTATCGTATATTAATATCATATTGTTTTTCTTGTTTTTTTTTTAAATCTTATTCTTGGCGATTACACAATTGAGTTGTTAAAAAAAAATGTTCGATTTTTTTTTAGAATTGATCTTTTGTGATAAAAACCGAATGTCAAAAGGGTTTTTCTTTGAAATAATTCTAAAAATAATTGTTCATTGTTTTTATATAATGATAATTCGAATGGTAGATATTGGCGCGAAATGTCACGCTATCAGCGCTGGCGCTTGTGACGTTACCGCGCGAACGCGACCGAATAGGCTATGTATACGGCTTACACGCGAGTGTATACAGAAGTAAAATTTTGTGTCGTTTTACATCTAACTAAGAATCCCGAGTATTCTGAAAAAGTCGAAATATGGTTTAATTTTCGTGCAACGATGTGTGAAAGTGGATTCGTGAAAGCAAATTCGAGTAATTTACCGACCGTGGATAACTGACGATTTTTAGGTTAGGAGAGGCTTGATAAATTGTGTCAGTTCATGCCGCTACGTATCATAAGCATTGTGAAAAAGACGTATTCAAAAAAAAATATTTCAATACAGTTTACGTTATAACACGTTTACACTGACATCAAAGTGGTATTCACAGCAAAAATAAGTGGACGATGATTTCGGGTTGACACGTCGTGCTGCAGCGAACCACAGATTTCAACGTTTTATGTTCTGTGGCACATTCCGAAATACCTATTAGGGGCACTTTTCGTCGTATTTATACAAAGAGGAACGAAACACGGGTTATACGATTTTGTCGTTGCCATCGTTGACAGAATACTCGTATCACACGAGTAGTTCGTATTCCGGCTTTCGCGCGTTGACGTCACAGAGCGCTCGGGTAACTTCGGATGCTCTCGGCGCGTTTTTGCCGAGCCGAACAGAACAACAATTTCAAAGTGCTATATCATTGTTAATTGTTGAAAAAAAAAGAAAAATACTTTGCTTCAAAAACCGCAACATGATGTTTACAATGAAAAAAAAATCATTTAATAAGCCAATTAATGGCGGAGCGAATGGCGAATTTTTTTTTCGTGCATTCGTAGACTCCTGTAAACCTAATGTAAACTTATATAAGAATGCAATATATTTTAAAATTATATGACAATGTATTTTATGTTTGTGTGGATTTAATAAATATCGATGTATATTAAAATTTAGTAATGTGCAGGATTTATATATACATATATATGGTTTGTGGGATTAGGTGAGACAGATAGAGAGCGAGAGAGAGAGAGAGAGAAAAAAACAACCGGTTGTTTGTCGCTACTCTGTTGTTTTCCCGTTCGCACCGCTGCCATTATTTTGCGGAAGTGCGATGTCGCCATCTCTCTCTTTCTCTCTCTTATATCCCGCATTGTGTAGAACTCAAGAGGACACTAGCGTCAGAGCGGGCCCAATCCGTCCACGAGATAATTCGCATAATGAAGAATTTATATAATTCGAGTCCTCGAAACACCGATAAGCTTATAATAAGTATGTGTGTGTGTGAGACAGAGAGAGAGAGAGAGAGAGAGAGAGAGAGAGAGAGAGAGAGAGAGAGAGAGAGAGAGATTAGATTTGAGGTTTGCGAGATTCGCGCGTAGAAACGTGCTCGTAACAGAGAAACAAAAAAAAAACATACGCACTTATCTAATCTCGGTGAATTTCTCCTAAAAACCACGCGATTTTTTTAACCGAGAAACGAACGTCACGACGCTGATAGCATCACTTCGAAAAATAATTTTTTAATAAAAATAAATTAAATTAAATAAGATTGAGGTGCATTGTCACCTTCACCGAACGGCCATGAGTGCGAGAGAGATAGTCCCCAGTATTCTTCGAGACGTTTGATATTTCGGAAAAAGGAAAAGAAAAACCTTCCACTCTGTTGAACGACGAACAACGTCTTTCTCCTCGTTTGCCCGAAATGTGATGCGTCTAGGATAAAACTTTGCCGCAGTATGTTTACCGATCGGACGTGTGGTCTATGTCCGTATATAAAATTTTTTTTTAAATAAGATAAACTTACTAGATTAAAGATGTATATAAAATAAAATTTTAAAACTGAAAAAATAAAAAAAAAGTTCGCGAGCCAATCCAGGTGATCGACGACGCTGCGAACGTTGGCCACCCGTGCACAAGCAGCCTTTAATCGCAAACCCATTGCACGTAAACGAAACAAAATACGTATAAAAAAGAAACACCCGCGTTTCGGAACGTTTGGAAGAAAATACGAGAAAATACGGTATCGAAATACTCTTGTTCCAAAATTGTTTTCTCGCGCAATAATTTCGGCACACACACACACACGCGCGCGCACGTGCGCAAGCGCCCGCACACACATATCAATTACGAGCTCGTCGATTCGGCAGCGTAAAAAATAAATAAATAAACGCACGGGAGAGATGGTAAAACAATTATTGCGACTGCGTCACAATTGCCGTAATTTACATTTACGAGAGGTGAAAAAAAGGATTAATGAAAAAATAAAAATCGAGAACGACAACAAAAACGTATGCGATCCGGGGTGTTCTTTTGACCGTGGAGGGAGTTTGTTTCGCGATCTAACATGTGTCGAGGCAGGTGCGAGTGAAATAAATGTGCACTGCCGAATACCGAATACATATGCAAATGCATTTTTATATACAGTCGATCCTCGATATAACGAATCTCTAGGGAAGAGCAAAAAAGTTCGTTATATCGAGTTTTCGTTATATTGAGGTTTCGTTATGTCGAGATCATGTTCCAAAAAATTAGTTATATTAAAGTTTTCATAAAAAGGACAAATAAAAATGACTGTAATTAAAACCTTTCTTTGTTTAAAAAATATATTAGTACTATAAATATAGGGATATTTTAGCATTGAAAATGCATTTGAAGATGTAGATAGGGGGTCTGATTTAGCGAGATGTCACACGAAACTAACGCAACCCCCACTTCACTGCCGTTGTGTTGTAGCAGGGTGAGGGGAGCTGCGACATGCTAAATGCATGTAATTTCTTGAAAAATGCTGCATTACATGTAGGGTCATTTGTGATGGGATTGAAGCTTGCATCGTTTGAGTGCAATGGAAATGAATTTTTTTTCTTTGTTCAAATTTCTTTTACGAGGTTTTAGCTACGGAAATCTCTCAGACATTTTTTTAAGACGGTCATTCGGAGATCTGCAATTGAAATTTGCAAAAAAATATTTAGTATCATGATAAAAATAAGGAAATAAAAATATGAATATAAATTTTCGTTGCATTTCAACGATGCAAACTTCAATACCATCATTCGTGGTTACAAGTTGTGAGATTCAATTTTGGTGTATACATTACAATGTTGGTGGGTTTGTTTGGGTTTGTCGAGGTTTGTCGGGCTTCGTCGGGGTTTGTCGAGGTTTTTCGAGGTTTGTCGGGGTTTTTCGAGGTTTGTCGGAGTTTGTCGGGGTTTTTCGAGGTTTGTCGGGGTTTGTCGGGGTTTGCCAGGGTTTAACGGGGTTTGTCAAGTTTTGTCGGGGTTTGTTGGATGGACGATCGGACAAACGGATGGATATTGAGAGAGTGAGAATGTGGGAAAGTGAAAATGTGAGTGAGAGGGCGCGAGAGTTAGAGAGTGTGTGTGTATGAGAGAGAGAGAGGGGGGGGGGGGGAGAGAGAGAGAGAGAGAGCAACTCATTTTATTTGCATGTACCTTTTTTTATCACCCGAAAATTTTGATTACATTTTCAATGCCATGAAATAGTTGCACTTTGTGTAATATCCGTCGATTTTTTCAAAGAAAGATTTGAATTAGAGCAACATTTACAAGCAATTAGCAATTAGAGCATAATGTATATAACATATTATTTTCAAAAGTAGATTATTTTAAAATTAACCCAATATTTTGTTCAATTTTAATAGTTTGCAAGTCTAGATAGACTCCGTAGAAGCAGAGAGGGGGAGAAGGGAACGAAAGGAAGGGATTTCGTTTACCAAACGCTTCGTTATACAGAGGTTTCGTTCACAAAAATTCCTTGTATAGAGGTTAAGGGCCCTGATAATAAATTCGTTATATCTATAGTTTTTTTTTTCGTTGTATCAAGGTTTTGGGTGTCTATCGCAAGGGAATGGACAAATCTTCGTTATATCGAGGATTTTGTTATATCGAGGTTCGACTGTATATACAGGGTATCACAAAAGTAACGGGACGGCTGAATATTTCCGCTGGTAAGACAATTTCCCAAAATGTTAAGGTCGTTCTTGAAGTAACTTTTCCCAAGGAATTCGATGGTGACCTTCATTTTGACCTTGGCGATATCCTTCAAGGTTATTTCAAGGTCAACTTTTGTTTTTCAAATGGGAACCCCCTTTTTTGACGTCGGCAATCGATAGACCGGGAAATTTTACGTACAGACATGTACTTAAGTCACCGGTCCCCTTTGACCTTGAAGGTCACTGGAGGGTTAATTAAACTTAAACACAGTATGGATACCTCGGACAAGAATAGAAGCTTCTTAAATTCTATCGGTAAGACCAAAGTTATCAATTTTAACAAGGCGCATCTAGTGGTGACCTCGATCGTGACCTTGACCATGACCTTCAAGGTGATTTCAAGGTCAACTTTAAAGAAATATGGGAATCAGTACTTTTGAATTTTGAAATCAATAGAACGAACAGTTTTACGTTTACATTCATAAATTCTTTTGCTTTAAAGTCTTATAAATTTAAACAAGGTCTGGATACCTCGGGTGGTAGAAGCTCTTTAAATTGTTTCACATCACATTTTATAACTTGCGTAAGAGTCCTCATCACTATTCATACTGTGTTTAAGTTGAATTAACCCTACAGTGACCTTCAAGGTCAAATTCGACCGATGACTTGAGTACATATCTGTACGTCGAATTTCGCGTTCTATCGATTGCGGATGTCAAAAAGGGAGTTTTCATTTTTTAAAAAAGTTGACCTTGAAATCACCTTGAAGGTCATGGTCAAGGTCACGATCGAGGTCACCACTAGGTGCGCCTTGTTAAAATTGATAACTATGGTCTTAACGATAGAATTTAAGAAGCTTCTATTCTTGTCCGAGTATCAGTATCAGTATCCATACTGTGTTTAAGTTTAATTAACCCTGCAGTGACCTTCAAGGTCAAAGGGGACCGGTGACTTAAGTACATATCCGTACGTAAAATTTCCCGCTCTATCGATTGCCGATGTCAAAAAAGGGGGTTCCCATTTGAAAAACAAAAGTTGACCTTGAAATAACCTTGAAGGACATCGCCAAGGTCAAAATGAAGGTCACCATTGAATTCCTTGGGAAAAGTTACTTCAAGAACGACCTTAACATTTTGGGAAATTGTCTTACCTGCGGAAATATTCAGCCGTCCCGTTACTTTTGTGACACCCTGTATAGATGAAACGGTAAGATCGAAGGCATTCATATTCGAAGGCCTCAAAACTGCAGGTTGTCTTAAAACTCCATAATACATAGACGTAACTATGAAAATTGCTTAATGCCATGTAGAATCGAAACCGCTTGTAACGACATTGCTTACAACGGCAAATCGTCTATAACGTCGGTACTGCAGGCTCCCTTCAATGTCGTTATAACCGGTTATATATGGTGACAATAATGAGATGGCCATGTGTTTCTAAGGGTCTGGCGCGGAGATTTTGCGATTGAGGAAAATGTGATATTCAATGGTTTCTCAAGTCCTCTTCGAAAAAAATAAAGTGTACTTTTTTGGCGAGCAGTATCGCCAGAAAAGATAGAGCATTCTGGAAAAAATCCAAATTTTATTTTGAGTACAGTGGAATGAAGATACAATTCCAAATAGGAAACACTCTTGAAAAGCTTTTTTCTCCATCGCGAAAAAAATTATCGTAGATGCATCTAAAAGAGGATCAATGCAATTTAATTCCATGAAAGAGAAAGTTCTTTAGAAGTATTTTTTATTTGGAATTTAAGTATCTTCATTCCGCTCAACTCAAAATGGAATCGGGATTTTTTTTTCCCGAATGCTCAATTTTTTCTGGCATATACTACTTATCGCAAAAGCACGCTATTTATTTTCGAAGAGGACTAAGAAAACCATTGGATATCTTATTTTTCTCCGTCGCAAAATCTCTGCGCCAGACTCTTACAGAAACACATGGCCACCTTGCGGCGTTAAGATATATATATATAACATTGAGATCGAAGACATTTAACTTTGAGAGCCGTCCTCAAAACAGCCGGATGTCCTGAAACTCCGTATTATATAGATAACTATCATATATAGGTAACCATCGAAATAGCCTTTCTCCAAATATATCTGTATATGCATGCATCCCAATGTACTCGAAAAATTTAATTTTACCCTCTCTCTCAGGTCACTTACGTCGATGCCCGAACGGTGCCCTGTGCGCATTGTGAAGCGAAGCGAGCGGGCGGACACGGTGCTCGTACGATCTGAAGCCCGTAAGGGAATATATATTGGCTCGGTACACCGGATGGCAGATGGCAAGGGACAGCTGGCCGCATCGAGCCGAGTCCCTCTCATTAATGGCCCACACACACACACACACCCGTGTATGTGTGTGTGTATGTGTGTGTGTGTGTATATATATATATATATATATATATATATATATATATATATATATATATATATATATACATACTAGGAAAGACGGACGGTCGCCGAGATAAAAATTTAACCAAGGCTTCCCCTTTCCCCTCTACGACTCGTCGCTATCCCGCTCTCGTGATCGAGAGGCGAACAAAAGCAGCCGTATTATGACGATAATAAATATATTGGAAAAAGTAAAATACATATCTTTTTGTAAGACGCAGTTCGAGTCGCGTTAGCTCGGGATCGCATACAAAGGAATTTTTTCCATTTAGTCGCGCGTTACTTCGACACCGATGACCCTGTACGATGTAGTACGTGGAGATAACGGACTATTTTCATATTTTAATATATATATATATATATATATATAATACGTGCGTATTTATATGTATGCAGAATGCAATGAACAATGATCGAGGGTAAAGTGTTGGCCAATCGGAGAAAATCGCAATCGAGACTTTTTTTTGTTTGTTTGTCCGCAAACCCCAGTTTTATCTTATCAGTAGCGAGGAGGTGGAGGAAGAGGAGGAAAGGTGATAGGGTAAGAGAAAAATTATAATCTCGTACGTTGCGGAATGAGGAATATAAATATATGAATATGTTGTTCGGATGTGTGCGCGTATGGTGTGGCCTCTGCGAGTAACCTCGCGAGGTCGAAGCCCCCTCGGTAAACAATTCTCAATGTGTTCTACTCGGCGATGTGTTTGCTGTGGGTACCTTTATATTGTGCTTTATGAAATATTCATGCGTAGCGAGTTCGATTCACACGCGTTTCTATTGTTTTTTTTTTTTTTCTGATCGCAGTCGCCGTTGCGCGGAAGAAGAGAGCATATTCGTATACGGCGCGTGGGAGAAGGGAGACGAGATGGCGGCGCGAGTAAAATGAGACATAAGATGGCGGCGTTTCTGAAAAACGACTGAAGATGGCGGTGGTGTTTCTGAAAAACGTCTCAAAATGGCGGCGCTTCTGAAAAGCGCCTCAATATGTCGATGTTTCTGATAAACGTCTCAAGATGGGGGTACCTCTCAAGAGGGCCTTAAAATGGCGGTGCGTTTGAAAAACGTCTCAAGATGGGGGTACCTCTCAAGAGGGCCTTAAAATGGCGTTGCGTTTGAAAAACGTCTCAAGATTACGGCGCGTCCGAAAAGCACGACAAAATGGCGGCACCTTTCGTTTTTTCGCTGTGTGGAATCCAATTGGAAATAAGTAGAGTAAGAATACGAGAATCGAAGTCAGGATTTTTTTTTTTTGGCTTTGCCGATTGATTCGAATTTCGCTAAGGAGAGGTGGTGGGAAGACGGGGGTTCGCGACAACGAAATCATGTACGCGAAACATACGCGCGTCATGCTCGCGCGGATAATACTTATTCTCCCTCATCCCCCGTCCCCTTTCCTGCCCGAACTCAGTTGTATGTTTAATGTATGTTTAGACCCGGCTTCGTGCTCTCTCGCGACTGTGGCCCCGCGCGATGTTCTTTGAAGTACATACAAAGAGCAAGAGAACGAGAGAGAGAGAAAGAGAGAGGGAGAGAGAGAGAGAGACGCACATATTTATTTCTCAAACACTGACTGGGACTTTTTGCTTTTCCCATAGCGCGAGAATATAAAAAAAAATCATTCCCTCGATAACAAAAAAAAAGAATGGAAAAATATATATCTTCGATGTATGTATTTTTGTAATGTGTTTCATGTATTTCGTTAGTGAAAAATATTAGATTGTCTTTATCAAAACTTAGTTATTTAAAAAATTAATAATATTAAAATATAAAAAATCAAATGTATTCGTAATGGGCAGAGTTAGAGGCTCATAAGTTGTAAACGTAATTAGAAAATATTCTACAGCCCAGCAGAGCAAGAATTGCGGAAATAATTAAATTGAATAAAAATTTAAAATCTTCAATAAAATGGTATTAATAAGTAAAAATATTTATCGTTGATATATGTATATTCTGTTATATTAGATGAAGTAAAAAGTTCTGAGCGTTTTTTCGCTTTATTTCGACGATGAAATTAATATAGTTAGGATTATCCGATTTAGATAAAATATGCGCCGTTTTGTTCGATAACTTTTGTCCATTTTGAAGGCAATTTCATAATTCCGCGATTGAAGAAGTCCTCGTCCCTATTGGTGAAAAACTTGACCAACTCATTTTGACAAGCCTCTCTCGAGGCCAGTTTTGTACCATCAAGAAAATTGTTCAAATGCTTGAAAAGGTGATAATCGCTTAGTGCCAGGTCTGGACTATACGGCGGGTGCGATAGAACCTCCCATCCAAGCTCTCGGAGCTTCTGGCGCGTCGTTAAAGATGTGTGCGGCCTGGCGTTGTCTTGATGGAACACAACACACTTCCTATTGACCAATTCTGGCCGCTTTTGGTCGATCGCCTGCTTCAATCTGGTCAGTTGTTGACAGTAGAGGTCCAAATTGAGTGTTTGGCCCGATGGGAGCAGCTCATAGTGGATGATTCCCTTCCAAACACACAGCAAAACCTTCTTGGCCGTTAATCCGGGCTTGGCGATCGTTTGGGCCGACTCACCGCGATTGGACTACGATCTTTTTCGGCTGTTGTTCTCGTATGTGACCCATTTTTCATCGCCAGTCACCATCCGCTTCAAAAATGGGTCGATTTCGTTACGTTTGGGCAAAGAATCGCAGGCATCGATTCGGTCCAAAAGGTTCTTTTGCGTCAATTCGTGTACTGTATTGGGTTCATAAACAGTACAAATTTTTTTGGCCGCCTGCTCCGCCTTTTCACCTTGGTCTGTGGGACTGAAGAATGTATCGAATTTTCTCTTTTTTTACCTCTATTTTGGAACGCTGTAACACACAACTGGCTTCACCAAACCCAAAACTGTCGTAGAACTTTTTTTGAAGCGTAATGTCACCTTTCAATCGCCGTATAGTATGACCCGATGCGATGTATACATCGTGAGATATGGCTCACTAAAGACATCTAGCGGAAAACGCTCAGAACTTTTTACTTCACCCAATATTTATGTAATATTTTTCATGTATTTTGTTTGTTAATTTAACTTGACTTTCATATTTTTATTGTTGAATGAACAAAAAATTACGATCCTGCAAATAAATATTGATCATTTTTGTCTTTTTTTATTATAGAATACACACACACGCACATATATATATATATATATATATATATATATATATATACACTGTTGACTGGTACAAATGACCGCAGAAAGTGGCACGCCTGGACGTTGTGCCCCGAGAGCATGAAAATCCATGTTGAATCGTCGTGCATTTCGAAGCCCGTGAAAGAACCACAGCCACAAAGAGAGAAAGAGAGAGAGAGAGAGAGAGAGAGAGAGAGAGAGAGAGAGAGAGAGAGAGAGAAGGTGGCGGGGGAGGAGATTTCTTTGGCCAGGAAGCCGAAGCGCGGAGGCGTAGCGCGAAAAGAGCACGGCGAAGTGCGGGACGAGTGAGTAGGGTACGCGAAGGATGAGAACGAGTAGATGCGGCTCTCTCTCGAGCGAGAGAGACCCCCAGGAAATCCGTCGTTCCAGTCGACGTGGCCGAGGGTCACGACTCGTCACGATCTTATCAAAAAACCTAAGCTGAGAATCACCGCGCGTAATCGCAGGATCTCTCCTCTCGACACGACGTATATTCACCAATACAATTGAATGATAAAAAAAGGATCACAAATAAAACTCATGTAAAAGCCCATACAAACCCACTGTGGATTTCGGACTCGAAAATTTCCATCCCAATTAAGAATTTTTACGATAGAAAATTATGATGAAAGGAAAAAGAAAATAAAAACGTCGGAGTTCGATAGATCGTAATTTATTGTCGGAACAATTTCAAATGTGCGATTTTTCAGGTTTGCATAAATTACTGCAATTTTGTTTGTGTTATATATATATATGAAAAATTATTAATTATTAAAAATTATTAATACCAACATGTTCAAAAATTGTTTCGAAAAATCAAACTTTCACTATGAACGCCTCTATCGTTGTCTTTCAAAAATAAAAATGAAATTAACAATAATAATCAGTAATAATATTCTTTATTAATTATTTATGATAATAATAATAATAAATTACAATAAGAGTAATATCAGTACTTTGTTGATAGAGGTGATGATAAACAAATATATATATATACACACACTACCGGCGAAAAGTTACCGGACAAAAAATCAAAAAAGTTCCGGAATGATTTTTTATGCCATTTCGCCGATAATTGACATACATGGATTTAATAAACGGCATTTGGAAGGGGAGGAATTCACCTTGATTCCTTTTTTTTTATTTTTCGATTTTTTTTTCTACTTGTACCCTTTTTCGAAAATTACCATTTTTCGCCTTTTTTTTGTTCCTTTTCTGGTGGACCCCGTTTACAGACAAAAATTTTTTTATGCATTTCTTTGACCGGAATCATAAAGGGGGGAAGCTCAAGCTTCAATTTTGTTTTTTTGAAGCTTCGTACGACTTTTTTTCTAAAGATATTTGGATTTAAAAAAAAGCGACAATTTGAAAAATAACGTGTAACGCAAAAACGACAAGGATTCAAGGAAAACCTCAAGATAGTAAAAAGTTGAATCGGTTTTCGTTGAGTCCGCGAGAATTTTTTCAGATTTTTTGTTCGACATTTTTTTTCACCTATTTTCGGTAAAAAATCACATGATTTAATTACCGTAACTCGAGAAAAAAATGTCAAAAACAAACTGAAATAATTCTATTGCGTTGAAAATAGAAAAATAAATTTTTTTCCTTTCTCGAAATTTTACCACAAACTCCTTAGTTCTTTAACTATGGCAATTAAATCATCAGACTTTTTACCAAAAATAGTTGAAAAAAAAAATTCGAAAAAAAATCTGAATAAATTCTCGCAAACTCAACGAAAACCGATTTAACTTTTTACTATCTTGAGGTTTTCCTTGAATCCTTGTCGTTTTCGCGTTACACGTTATTTTTTAAACTGTCTCTTTTTTTAAGAAAATCAAAATATCTTTTAAAAAATCGTACGAAGCTTTAACAAAAAAAAAAACAAAATTGAAGCTTGAACTTCCCCCTTTATTATTCCGGCCAAAGAAATACATTAAAAAAATCTTGTCTGTAAACGGGGTCCACCAGAAAAGGAATAAAAAAAAGAAAAAAAAACAAGAAAAAGGGTACTAGGCGTAAAAAACATAGTAAAAAATTTAAAAAAAACGAAATGAAGGTGAATTCCTCCCCTTCAAAATGCCGTTTATTAAATTCATTTATGTCAACTGTCGGCGAAATGGCATAAAAAATAGTTTTGGAACTTTTTTGAATTTTTGTCCGGAAACTTTTCGTCGGTAGTATGTGTGTGTGTGTATATATATATATATTCTTGACAATTACTATTTGTATTATTGCAATAATAATTTGATAATAATCGTAGGGACAATAACAATAATGAGGAAAATAAAAATAATAACAATGAAAGTAAAGTGAATGCTTCGCAGATTGAGGTGAATTGAAAGAAAAAAAATCTTGACAATCCATACGTTGGCTATTGCTATAATATATTGATAATAATTATAATAATAAAAACAACAATAATAATTATTATAACCGCACAACAAAAATAATAACGACAATAAAAATCATAATCATAAAAAAATGCAAAGTGCACACTGAGGGAGTGTGCTGCCCGGAGCAATAAGTCTATTATCATAATAAAAATAAAGAAATTTCGACGAAACGATTTCCAATATATTTATTTCGCTCTGACGTACGACGTTATTATTTCTCGTGTCGAGCTTCTTCTTTTCCTCATTTTTCTTTCTTCTCTTTTATCATTGACAAACACGACACAGTGTGCAATGAGACACGGGCCTTCGCGAATTTAACTGATAAATACGATGACCTACGTGTGGATTCTCGTCCCCGTGGCCTCTCGTTCAACGCGCCGGGAGATATAAATACTATTATTGTTATTGCACAGAGCAAGAAGAAGACGAGCGCACGTCGGCGTCGAGGAAAAACGTATGCACACGGTAAAGAGAAGCAACGCCGTTGCGCCCAGTGACGTTAGATCTTCCGCCTACGCGCTTCGGCTTAAAGTGCTTGCGAAAACAAAATAAATAAACGAATGCGCCTTCACGCCGCGCGGTGATTATTTTGGTTTTCGGTGGGATTTTATTCCCCCCCTTTTCAAGGAGAAACTTTAAAGAGAAGAGAGAGTACATATTTCAAAAAGAGATTTATATTATTATATTTTTATATTACATTTAATAATAAGAGAATTGGAAATCGTACGTTTTTATCATATCTAAAAAATCTGAAGTTTGACGACATTTTTTATTTCACTGAGAAAGTTTTTTTCGATGATAAAAGACATTTGTTGTCTTTGTCCCTCAAGAAATTGTTTTACAAATAAAGGAACGATTTTTTTAATGGAAAAAATTCTTATAAATAAATAAACGAATTTTGTTTATGAAAAAAAAGGTATAAACGTAAGAAAGATTTTTTTTATGCAACGAATTCTTATAAATAAAGAAACGAATTTTGCTTATGAAAAAAAAGGTATGAACGTAAGATTTTTTTAATGGAAAAAAATCTTATAAATGAAAAAACGAATTTTGTTTACGAAAAATAAAGTATAAACGTAAGAAAGATTTTTTCATGAAAAAAAATCTATAAATTGAACAACGTTTTTACTGAATGAATATTTTTTTTTGAAAATGTTGGAACGATTCTTTTGATTGGAATTTCTTTATCAACGTAAGAACGACTTTTTATGAAAAAAAAATTATGAACAAAAGTTTTTTAAAAATAAAGAAACGATATTAAAGAATAAAACACGACAATAAGAAAGAAAAAAAAACAATTTTTCAAAAACAATGAACGATGTGTTTGGGACAAAGGAGACAATATTTCTTATAAAAAAAAAAACTTCTTTCATTACAACAGAAAATATTATTCATTAATATATTTTTTTTAATGAAAGGATTTAACCGACACAGGTGGTTGTGCGGTCGGGATTCGGCTCTGGCGGTACTTTGAATTAAGCAGCGCTGCGCATAACCAATACTCGGAGCGGTGACCACTTACCCGGCCACCGGCTGGCGCATCAACCAGTGAGCGGAAGACCAATCCTTCTGGTATTTTGGTGTAGATAGTTCAGTAAAAATATTGTGCATCAGAGAATCAGAAGAATATGGGGCCGTCTATACCGTTACGGGTTTTCCACCGTTTCCCCGTACCCTCGGCAAATGCGGTACAATGTAGCTTAAGACGACTGTGGACGCAACGGAAGTTACGTTAGATTAGCGAAATGCGGGTAGGGAGTGATAGGAAAGGGTTCAATTGGGTCATTGAATGATTTTTTTTTTTTTTCATTGTAAAGATCATGTGCAGTTTTTAAAGCAAAGTATTTGTCTTTTTTTTCAACAATTAACAATGATATAGCACTTGGAAATTGTTGTTCTGTTCGGCTCGGCAAAAACGCGCCGAGAGCATCCAAAGTTACCCGAGCGCTCTGTGACGTCACCGCTCGAACGTCAGTATACGAACTACTCGTGTGATACGAGTATTCTGTCAACGATGGGAACGACAAAATCGTATAAGCCTTGTTTCGTTCCTCTTTGTATAAATACGACGAAGAGTGTCCCTAATAGGTATTTCTGAATGTGCCACAAGACATAAAATGTCGAAATCTGTGGTTCGATGCATCACAACGTGTCAACCCGAAATCATCGTCCACTTATTTTTGCTGTGAATACCACTTTGATGTCAGTGTAAACGTGTTATAACGTAAACTGTATTGAATTTTTTTTTTTTTAAATACGTTTTTTTCAAAATGCTTATGATACGTAGCGGCAATAACTGACACAATTTATCAAGCCTCTCCTAACCTAAAAATGTTCAGTTATCCACGGTCGGTAAATTACTCGAATTTGCTTTCACGAATCCACTTTCACACATCGTTGCAC
Source organism: Ophion ventricosus (assembly GCA_963932345.1). NCBI lineage: Eukaryota > Metazoa > Arthropoda > Insecta > Hymenoptera > Ichneumonidae > Ophion > Ophion ventricosus. The sequence continues at coordinate 19,782,671 of OZ010711.1, read as the reverse complement.
GGAAAATTAAACTATATTTCGACTTTTTCAGAATTCTCGAGATTTTTAGATGTAAAATGATGCAAAATTTTACTTTTGTATACACTCCCGTGTAAGCCGTATACATAGCCTATTCGATCGCGTTCCAGCGGTGACGTCACAAGCGCGCCAGCGCCGATAGCGTGACATTTCGCGCCAACATCTACAATTTGAATTATCGTGATATAAAAACAATTAATAATTATCATTAGAATTATTTCTGAGAAAACCCCCTTTGACATTTGGTTTAATATCACAAAAGATCAATTCTAAAAAAAAAATCGAAGTTTTTTTTTAACAATTCAATTGGGAAGGGTAACACGTAAGACCCCCAAGGGTATTGGAACACAGGAGAAATAAAATGAGTACAAAATAAAAGAATTTTTGGTATCACCTTGAGGCTCGAAAAATAAACGAATTGCATTTGTATGCCACACGTGAGATTGCACCGTGTGGTAAATATTCTCTCTCTCTCTCTCGCTCTGCGTCTCTCCCGGCGAGAGGGCACACCGCGAGAAAAGAGAGACCATCGAGCTATTATTAGTACGCTTATTTCGGGTTAACTCACTCACCGGGCATTATAAACTTGCATGGTTATAATACGCACCCGCGAGAACGCCATCAAAAACATCGCGGCTTCCAAACCCCCCCACCCCTCGTTACTCTCGCAGGCACAACTTCTACCCTCCGCACAGCCGATTTCTTCGTGTATTCTCAATAAGAAATCTAAATACAGATACCAGCGAGTTCTTTTGTTCGCCAAAGTTCGTGGGACAAGCAACAAAATTTTCTTTTTTTTATTTAAATTTTATAGGATGTTTTCATCGTGCGTTCAATCGAATAAATGTTTTATACATGTATAAAAACACATCGAGCGAAAAATAATAATTTGTGGATTTTATTTTTTCAGATTAGATGCAAATTTTACGTGCACGTGTAGGTTAAATTTAAAAAAAAACACGTCAAATTGATTCGCGAAAAGTTGGCGTTACCCTAAAAACAACAGACATTATTATTACTATTTTTATATTATTATTTTATTCGTTAATCAGTTATTATCGTTATTAATATTATTATTGTTATTATCAGTTTCTCATTCAATCGTTCTGTTTTCATAATCCCAGAGACCGAAAGTGAAGTGACATTTTTATATTATTATTATCATTATTATTAAATTAAACTTGTGATCAGTATTATCGATTTAAAAAATGACTCTTACCAATATTACGATCATTATTGCTATTATAGATGTTTAGTTTTTCCCACGAAACACAATTCTCATTCGCTCTTTCTCTCTCTCTCTCTCTCTCTCTCACGGTCTTCCTCGTATTGCCAAAGTACCGTAAATATAGCGAACAGCCTGGCCAGAGTGGTACAAAGATACTCCATACGAGGAGGTGCGCCAGTACCAACAACTGCGCTCCGGAAAACACACGAGGTGGGCCACACGATAAAATAACCGGTTTACTCTCCGGAGGAGCGAGAGAGAGAGGGGGGAGAGAGAGGGGGGAGGGAGAGAGGGAGGGAGGGAGGGAGGGGGAGGGGGAGGGGAGAGAGAGAGAGAGAGAGAGAGAGAGAGAGAGAGAGAGAGACCGAGTACCGAGTCTACACATTTGCCATACAATATTTGTATATATATATATATATATATATATATGTACATATATGTATATGTATATATGTACATATATTTATTTCTATATATATTACGGTGTTTGGATATATGTGTAAATGTAAATATATGAACGTCCACGAAACATATGACTAATGATCATGCGTGTCGAATACGAAAATTTGTTTCGCATTTTGCAATAATAATAGTCATCATTATTATCATTACCGGTACAATTATTGTTATTATTCATGAATGTACATTAAGAAGACACACACACACATCCGCATATGCATAGAGGTACGTGCGGACGGAAGTTGTACAAAGAAGGAAAAAAAAACCTAAAAGCCCACATTCGGGTGAACGGTCCGTTCCCATGTCCGCGCGAGCAAGTAGCGCGCGCGTATATACGCGGGATATACACGCGAGCGTGTCAACCACCGCGGTCTACACACCCCCCTGCTGCAGCCAGCCTGGATGCGGGTAAGCGCTTCCGTGTGTTATCGTCGCAAACCCAACGTGTGGTGTGTGTATTTATGTGTGGGTGTGCGTACGCATGGGCGAGTTTGCACAGAGAAAAAGAGAGAGAGAGAAAGAGAGTGCACGTATGCGGGAACAGGACACGGACGATTCGTTCTTAGCGAATTTGGTCCAAACAGTGCCGAGTGAGTAAGTTTTCTGGCCAAAAGACTCTGGGAGATCGTATGGAGGCTCCCGACTGATTGTGTGTGAGAGAGAGAGGGAGAAAGAGAGAGAAAGAAAGAGAGAGAGAGAGAGAGAGAGAGAGAGAGAGAGAGAGAGAGAGAAATAAAAAAAACTGTATATAGTAATATAGAAGAAATGAGTATTAGAGGGCAGCACGACGGTGAACATTTTGTATATACATAAACATAATTTCTAAGACATTCGATTTCGAGGTCCGTCCTCTCGGTAGCCAATTGTCCTCGTACTAAACATTATGTAAATCCCCATGTCTTTAAAATCGCATTTTGTCTAATGAAAACATATTTATACAAAATTCAATTCAAGGATCCTCCAGCATAAAAAAATCAACGTTTCGTTCTGTTTTTAAATTAAGAAACGTCCTCGAAACGGCCAGGTGTACTGCTAGCCAACGTTGCATAGATAAAACGGGTTTAGGATATCCTTTCCATACACACAGTCACGCGCGCGTCCATAGAGCCTCTCTGGGGGACATACCCACGCGACGGGTATACTCCGTGACGAGGAGCTCTCGCGAGCGCTGTTGCCAAGCGGAAATGTGTTGCGGCCGAGCACAGAAAGAGAGCGAGAGGGAGAGAGAGAGAAAGAGAGCCATAGAGCGAGAGGGGCATTTTCCCCGAGAATACACGCGGACAGATTGCCTCCTAGCTCACCGCTTTTTTCCCGTTATTGTGTTTCTCTCTCTCTCTCTCTCTCTCTCTCTCTCTCTCTCTCTCTCTCTCTCTCACTCTCTCTCTCTTTCTCTCTCTTTCTTCATATCTCTCGCAGCGTGTGTTCGTACTCACTTCTTCACGAGCAACGCTCGTCACCTTTCTCCCCATCTGATCAATCCGACTATTCCCGATATGTGCGACCAAAACGAGGCACTATCACGAAAAAAAAACAGCGTGCGCGTTCTGCATACTCAAAGTCACCAAGCGAAGGGAAAAGGAGGCTGCGGAAAATGACTTGTTTTGGAAACTCTTCTGCTCGTTCTTCTTCTTGAGGCTTCTCAAGGTGCTCGGATGGATTTACACTTTTATGGCACGGACACACACACACACTTTAGGCTGATGCAAAAACATCGATGTTTTTCTTTTGGGCTATAGCAAAAATGTAAGTTGTAAATGTAAGGCTTACAAAAATTCGACATTCTCTTACCCATGTACCAACATTTTTTTACTATGGTGTAACAAAGAAATGTTTTTTTCTTTGCGAGACAAGGAAAATAATTGGGAGTCGTTTCATTAGAACTGATTCATTATTATTATTATGATTTTCATTGTCATTATTATTATAGGTGATGTTGCTGTTGTTATTATTATGAAATAATTATTGCAATAATAAAAATAGTGATTGTAAAGAATTTTTTTTTTACTACCTCAATCAGCAAAGTATTGACTTTAATTAATATTATTAACATTATTACTACTTTTATTATCTATTATTAATAGATAAACTATTATTATTGTTAGTATTATTACTGTTATTATTCTTATTGAGAGACAAAGATAGAGTTGTTTGTTATAAAAATATTTATTTTCGGAAACATTTTTTGCCTAATTCGGTACTAATACTATTGTATCATTTTTTTTTATCAGATAATTATATTGGTAGTACAAATAAGTCTCCGCCGTTTTTTATAAAAAAATGGGCATTTATTGTAAAAGAACGGTACTTTATGTTTTATTCAAAGTATTGTCCATCGCTAGCCACTACTTTTTGCCAACTTTCTGGCAGCATATGGATGCCGCGTCGGAAGAACGCTTTATCTTTTGAGGCTATCCACAAATCGACCCAATTTTTGGTATCTTCATATGATGTGAAGTGCTGCTCAGACAGGCCGTGCGTCATCGATCGAAATAAATGATAGTCAGAGGGAGCAATGTCTGGTGAATACGGCGGGTGGGGTAAAACTTCCCAATTGAGTGTGTCCAAGTAGGTTTTGACCGGCGCCTCAATATGTGGACGAGTATTATGATGCAGGAGAATAATTTTGTCGTGCCTGGAATAGTAGTGGGCGCGTTTTTCCTTCAGTGCTCGGCTTAATCTCATCAATTGTGTTCGGTAGAGAGCCCTAGTAATGGTTTCGTTCGGTTTGAGCAACTCATAATACACGACACCAAGCTGATCCCACCAAATACACAACATGAGTTTTTTTCCATGAATATTCGGCTTGGCTGTCGATGTTGAAGCATGGCCAGGTGGTCCCCATGATTTCCTCTTCTTTGGGTTATCGTAGTGAATCCATTTTTCATCACCAGTGACTATACGATGCAAAAAACCCTTTCGCTCATGCCTGGCAAGCAGCATTTCACATGTGCAAAATCGGCGTCAACGTTTCTCGGCTTCAGTTCATATGGAACCCAATTTCCTTGCTTTTCAATCATTCCCAACGATTTTAAACTATGTGAAATTGCTTGTTGTGTCACTCCTAATGTAAGTGCAAGTTCTTCTTGCGTTTGGCACGAATCTCCCTCCAATAATGCTTCCAATTCCGCGTCTTCGTACACTTTCGGCCTTCCGCTACGTTCTTTGTCTTCGAAGTCAAACTCACCGTTCTTAAACTTTTGAAACCACCCACGACAACTTCTCTCACTTAAAGCAGCCTCACCATATGCTTCTACAAGCAATCGATGCGCCTCAGCTGCAGCTTTCTTCAAATTAAAGAAGTAAATCAAAAGTTCCCGCGAATGACCCTTATTCGGCTCAAAACTCGACATTTTCGCACGAAAAAAATTACGTGATGCTGATACAAAATCGCTAATATTTCAAGGTTATGGTCTTGCCAGATGTCCAACCTTACGATATGACGTTTTACATCTGACAATTTCAACCATAACCTCCTGGTGGGGCCATCTTTTGTCAAACGGCGGAGACTTATTTGTACTCCCAAAATATATGTATCTATATACAAACACATATACCAGGTGTAGAAGTATGAAACCGGAATTTCCCTATAGATGGTGCTAGCCATCAGTTTAGGGACCGTAAGACCGCTTCTGCAGCGCCATCATCTCCCTCTAACAGCTGACGAAGATTTTCAACACACAACAACCCAAGTTCCCTACACCGGTATATTTTTTTATAACCTTAAACATGTCGAGTTTTGTGCCTACGAACTACGATTTGCGGACAGCATTGGTTTTCTGTTATCATTTGAAGACAACTGCTGCAGAATCGCATCGAATGCTTGTCGAAGCTTACGGTGAACATGCTCTTGGTAAAACACAGTGTTTCGAGTGGTTCAAAAAATTCAAAAGTGGTGATTTTGATGTGAGAAACGAAGAACGTGGGAGGCCACTGAAAAAGTTTGAAGACGGCGAATTGCAAGCATTGTTGGATGCTAAAACCTGGCCGAACTGTTAATACTGAATGCTGCCGACAACAAATGATCGATTTGAATCAAGCTTTGCGTGAAAAATGACCAGAATATCAAAAAAGGCAACACAAAGTCATTTTGCTCCATGATAATGCTCCATCACACACAGCAAAACGGGTCAGGGAAACGATCGAGGCGTTCAGTTGGGAAATACTAGCGCATGCGGCTTATTCTCCAGACTCGGCTCCGTCCGATTATCATCTATTCGCATCAATGGGACACGCTCTCGCTAAACAACGCTTCAATTCGTATGAAAATGTATGAAAATGGCTCGAAAACTGGTTCGCTTCAAAAGAAGAACTGTTTTTTTGGCGAGGCATTCATAAACTGCCGGAGAGGTGGGAAAAATGTATAAATAGCAATGGAGATTATTTTGAATAAAATATTTGTTATCATTTTCAAACAGACGTGTAATTTTTACAAAAAAAATCCGGTTTCATACTTCTACACCTGGTATATATACACAGTGAAACTTCAGTTATACGTTTTTAAGGCCGTCTTCTAGTCTAGAGGGCTAAAATTTGGGGATTTTTCAACATGCGATTAAAAAAAAAACAAAAAATATTTCCGTATCTATATTTTTACCACATTTTTATTCATCCTTTGACATTGTATAAAAAAATTGGCGAAAAAAAATCCATAATTCTGGTGGATGCAGGCTGGTAAAGTGGGGGTGGAAAAAAAACGGCCTCTCCTGGTTGACATGATTCCAACCCTCCTGGTCATCTGAAAAAATAAAAAATAGATTTTTAATTAGTAAGGATGTCATTATAGCCCCTACCTCAGGCAACAAAAAAAAATCGCAAAATGGCGGCTGTTTAAAAAAAAAGGTCATTTTTTGCCGTTTTTTTTCACGATTGTTGATTTTTTTAAAATAATTAGTAACAAAATTTCGCGATAAATCTGGTAGGAGCGATAGAGGGGTGTATAGAGAAGGTCCACAAATATTTCAAGTAAATCGGTTCATTACAACTTGAGATATCATGTCAACCGTCTCGAAAAAAGTAGTTTCGAGACAAACGCGTTTAAAGATTCGAGTACAGTTTCAGGCAGTCTAAGTCATATAATGGTACATATACTTACATTTCGTTAATCGGCGATTCCTGGTCCATAAAAGACTCCTTCTTCTTCAAAATCGAAGTCTTTTGATGTTTTTTGATGATGAGAAGTTCGGAGTTCAGAGCGGTGAATCCGCTGTTCATCACGTCTGAGAGCGAACGCGTGACTTTCAGGACCGATCGTAATCCCCTGGACGTCCGTTAATATTTGGAATTTCCAAATTTCCTTTGGAGGGTATATTCTTGAAATACTAAACATTGAAAATATGCAAAAAAAATCGATTTTTTCAAAATTCTAGTCTAGAATACGGCCTTAAGAGATACAGCAAGTATGGCGTATAAATGAGAATAACGTAGAAGTGAAATACCGTATGTATCGGAAACTCTTTAGCATTTGAAAATGGCGATAGGTGCATAATTCGCGATATTTTTTTAATAGCACTACCTCTATTATGATAATATTTGGTTTTCCAATTGAAAATTTGATTGGTAGTAACGAAGAAATGAGCCAACTCAATCTTTTTTTATTTTCGTTCACAACTTTTATTTGATGCGAGTTTGTAACATCAAAGTTTTGACGTTTTACACTAGAAAATAACAGATATTTTCTTACAAATAAGAGATAAGTAATCAAAGAAGTAAAGGGTGTCTAAAAATGAGCTGACATTTTTATTCATTAATAAAACGTATTATTTATTTAAAAAGTACGAATATTTTAATTTTAATATACGGTACAAACATGGAGGTTATGTTTGGAACACAATATCCGATAAATGGCCGCCGTGTCCCTGTTTGCAAACGTTCACTCTTTTGACGAAATTTTCAATAACATTTTGGCATAATTGCAGACTAATTTCATTAATGGTGCGTCCAATTACTTCCTTGAGCTTCGGAATGGTCTATGGATCATTGGCATACACTTTTCCTTTTAGAAAACCCCAAAGATATAAGTCCAATGGCGTTAAATCACACAATCTTGGTGGCCAATCACCGCGCCGCGGCGATGTGAATAACACGACCATGAAACTTCGTTTGCAATAACTGCATTGTTTCACATTGCATTTTCCCAATTTCTATGTGTTGCTCGATCGTGTAATTCTCCATGACTAAACCTCAATACTTCCTGATGCCAGTTGTCAAAGATTAGTACTCTGTGTTCGCCATGAAAAAAAAATGGCGCGCAATTTAAAATGTCAGGTCATTTTGAGACACCCTTTACATGCATACACAGTACGAACCCAGAATTGTACACTGGAAAAAATTAAGATACGGGTTGTGAATTTTTTAAAATTCTTGTCTGTTTTCTTGCCGTGTCACGGAACACTGATTGACGTACAACTGAGAGAAAAACAGACCCCGAAACAGACGCGGGGGAAGAAAATTAATAACGTATAAGCGCAAAAAAATGTATAAGTGAAAAACGTAGAAATGAAACTTTATTACATTCTTTCTAGGCGGAATTTGCCGGGGCCAGAGAAATTTGACGTATAAATGATAGCGTATAAGTGCAAAACGTATAAGCGAGGTTTCACTGTGTGTATATATATATATATATATATAGTGCAGATTGTAGCAATATAAATTGTAGCACATTTCTAGTTATGGCGAACGCTCGAACCAAGATGACCTCTCACTGTACAAGATAGAGCTCTCCCCTAAGTTTTGCCCTAATCTGAAAAGAGCGAGAGAGAGGGAGAGAGGGAAGGAGGGAGGGTGGGAGGGAGGGAGGGAGAGAGAGAGGAGGGGAGTTTTCTCTGTTGTGTGTATCCGAACTCACAAAGCGCCAGGGAGCGATTACGAATTGACTTTCTCCGAGTCTCCGACATACATGCATATATACCCCGTACTGGTAAAACGCGTAAAGTTATTTTTCCCACGCTTCGAAACGAGCGAGCGCACCCTGCGGGAGAAAAACAACGCCGCTGATAATAAACAGCTGCAAGATGAAGGGTGGGGAGGTCATGGGGGCTCCGAATTAGTTCTTTCTCTGTAGTGTTTCGTTTTATTCATTTTTTTCGGTCATCGTATGAACAATCTGCTGGCTTATCGTTCGAGTGAATGACGAGCTGAAGAGTGAGCAAGAGAAAGAGAAAGAGAAAGAGACAGAGAGGGCAAGAAGTTTCAGCAACATTAAAATGGAGTCTGCCGGGGCATTGCGAACGAGCACGGTCGAGCAGTAGCGTGGCCATACCACTTATATATAATAATAACAATAATGATAATAATTCGGCAATGACGGTGACCTCAGGCGCGAGATATAAAACGAAACCGTACGAGCGGCGTTGCCACATCTCTCCGACACTTGCCCTCCCCGAACCCCTCTTAAAACCCACTACGCACCGCGCCGAGGCCTCCGCCGTCGCTCCCCCGCTTGTTGCACGAAGCCTCGCGCTCATTCGTACGATTCCCGCCGATCGACGATACGCCAATGTTGTTTTTTTTTTCTTCACTCTGCTTACGCACGCGTATCGCTGTATGTGCCCCGACAAAAATCCACACAGATGGAAAGTTGACATTGCAAAGATATATGGGCTACTAAATATTTCTTTTCCATATATATAGATATGTGCGTATGTGTCTGTGTGTGCGCATACAGGGTCACAATTATAGGGTGGCCATATGCAGAGATTTTGCGAACGAGAAAAATATTCAATAGTTTTTCAAGTCCTTTTCGAAAAAAAAGCGTATTTTTGTGATCTGTAGTGTTTGCCCGGAAAAATTGAGCAAACTGAAAAAAAAAAATTCAGTTTCTATTTTGAGTACAGCAGAATGAAGAAAAAATTCCGAATATGAAACACTTTGGAAATTTTTTTGAGCATCCCGTCATCATGAAAAAAAAAAAATAATCATAGTTGCATCTTGAAGTGGATTAATGGTACTTAATTACATGAAAAAAAGTTTTTTTTTTTGCAGAGTGTTATTCGGAATTGAATTATCTTTATTTTGCTGAACTCAAAATGAAACTTTTCTTTTTTTTTTCAGAATGCTCAGTTTGTTTTCTGACGAATACCAACATCATTGGTAAAAAAAAAAAGCATATTTTTGTGATCAGTAGTGTTTGCTCGGAAAAATTGAGCAAACTGAAAAAAAAAAAAAATCAGTTTCCATTTTGAGTACAGCAGAATGAAGATAAATTCCCAATATGAAACACTCCGGAATTTTTTTTGTGCATCCCGTCATCGAGAAAAAAAGTTATCAAAGTTACATCTTGAAGTGGATTAATGGTACTTAATTCCATGAAAAAAAAGTTTTTTTTTTGCGGAGTGTTCCGTATTCGGAATTTAATTATGTTTATTTTTCTGAACTCAAAATGGAACTTTTCTTTTTTTTTTTCAGAATGCTCAGTTTGTTTTCTGACAAATACCAATATTATGAAAATCGGGTATATTTTTTTTCGAAAAGCACTTGAAAAATTATTAAACATCGTATTTTTCTCGGTTGCAAAATCTCCGTGCCAGACCGTTAAAAACATATGGGCACCTTATAATTGTCACCCTGTATGCATGTGTGTGTGCATAGGGAAAGGATATTTTTAATCCGTTACATCTATGCAATGTTGGCTATCAGCACACCTAGCTGTTGTAAGGACGTTTCTTAATTTGAAAAAAGAAAACGAATCGCTGATTTTGAATGCGGGACGTTGAATTCTCCTTTGTATAAATATGCTTACATTTGTCTAAATGTGATTTTGAAGATATCGGGATTTACATAATGTTGAGCACGGGGAGAACTGGCTACTGTGAGGACTGGGTCTCGAAGTCGAATGTCTTTAAAATCACCTCTCTCTCTCTCTCTCTCTCTCTACACAGAAGAACATACGCGCGCTCACACACACCCACGCACACATACATATAGTACGCATGGACACGTAGATACACGTATGCACGCTCGCATCTTTAAAGAGCGACCTGGCGATACAAATCGTATCCCTTTAAGGCCGCTTCGAGAGAAGCTTGCGCACACTAAAGAATTCTCCCCGCCGTTGATCTCCGTGATGCCTTCTTACCTCGCGCACGTTCAAAAAATAATGAAAGAGGACAAAGAAGAAGAAGAGTATATGGAAAGACAGAATCCCTTGTAATTATTTCATGCTCGAGCTCAACGGGGAGAATGTGACAAGGTGGAGAGACCGGAGAGGGAAATCTACGAAACGTGTTTGTTTGCGTAACTTTAAATTTCAATCAGGGGACAGGAGGCCTGATTTTTTTCGCCGCGGAAAAGAAGAAAAAACGAGGAGATAAAAACGGCTATTGACGATTTTTTCGTATACGTATATATATATACGTATAGACTGTGATTATATCTAGTGCCAGAGAGCGTCGAGTAAAAAAAACCTCCCACATACAAAGTATGCCTCTCTCTCTCTCTCTGTTGTCATTCTCCGACTCGACTGTGGGTGCAGCGTCCATTGCCCTTTGTGTAATGTATATACGAAATAAGAGAAGGAGAGGGGGGAGGGGGAGAGGAGAAAAAAGCTGCACAGAGAGAACCTGAAAACCTTTATTCTCTCTATCTCTCTCTCTCTCTCTTTTCTTTCCTTTTTTGTTACTCAACTAGACGAACGAAGAGAGAAGTATAATCGTCTTTCGTCAGGAGTGACGACGAACCGAGAGAAGCTTAAAGACAAGAATCTTTATATCTGCAATAGTGACATACCCACGGGCGCATATTTATCAGGTGTATGACTTAATTTTTACAGATTTTTTCTTCGAGCTTAAAATTATATTTAAAATATAAATATTTTCGCGGTCTTTTGTGGTTTTGAAAGGATCGGACGCAAGGTTTTAGAACACCGAACGACAAGTCTACGTGAGTTACATAACCTCTCAGAATAGCAGAGTTTACGATGGCAACTGATAAACAGCACATTCGGCACTGCATTTTATACGAATTCCAACAAGGAAAAAATGCTTCTAAAGCACGGGATTCAATTTGTAGTGTTCTCGGTGCCGACGTTGTGTCTGATGAAACGTGTAATTATTGGTACAAACGTTTTGGAAGTGGGTGATTTCGATCTTAGTGACCAGCCGCGCCCTGGACAGGATATGAAGGGTGTGCTTTATTACGAACCCCTGGAAACTGGTTAGACGGTGACTGCGGAACGCTACAGCCGACAATTGAACAAACTGAGCAAAGAACTTGATCAGAAAAAGCTATTTACCGGGCAAGGAAGCATGCAAGTCATACTGCTGCATGACAACGCTCGACCTCACGTTGCTCGCGCGACTCAGAAGACCCTCTTGAACTTGGGATGGGAAGTTCTCCCGCACGCGGCATATTCACCAGACTTGGCCCCATCCGACTACCATTTGTTCCGGTCAATGCACCACGCCTTGGTGGATAAACAGTTCAAAAAGCTGGACGATGTGCGTAAATTCGTCGATGACTTTATCGCCTCGAGAAGCCTGCAAGTTTCTTTCGCGACGGTATTCGTATGTTACCCGAGTGATGGCGCAAGGTCATAGAAAACGATGGACAATATTTCCAAGATTAAGTTCGTTGTTCTCTATTTTTTTGTATTAAATAAATTTGCTGAAATATCTGTAAAAATTAAGTCATCCACCTAATATATTCAGTGCTCAGGACGCAACCCGAAATCCTCCCCATTCACCTGTGTCTAGGTAATTCAAGATCCGACACCACAGGACCGTAAATCCGGAGATTCGTTAAATTTTTCGTTTCATTTCTACAAAGCATGCTTCCTGTTTTCAATCACCGTCAATAGCCTACTGGATCGAAACATTGAAAAACGTACGGCCATTCTTCTACACAGAAACCGATAATTTACGAAGTTTCTTCAATGATTTTTTCATATTTTCAGTTAAAAATAAACGTACCAGGTATGTAAATATGAAACCGGAATTTTTGTATATAAAATACACGTTTATTGTGTGAAAATGATGAAAAATATTTTATCCGAAGTATTGTCCATCGCTAGCTATACATTTTTTCCACCTGTCTAGCAATTTGTGGATGCCACGACAAAAAAAAACTGTTGCTCTTTTGGGGCAAACCAGGCATCGAGCAATTTACGTACATTTTTGTAAGAAGTGAAGCGTTGCTCAGCAAGTGCGTGTTCCATCGATGCAAATAAGTGATAATCGGACGGAGCCAAGTCTGGTGAGTAAGCCACATGCGAAAGTATTTCCCAACTAAACGCCTCAATCGTTTCCTTGACCAGTTTTGCTGTGTGCGATGGTGCATTATCGTGAAGCAAAATCACTTTGTGTTGCCTTTTCTTATATTCCGGTCGTTTTTTCACGCAAAGCTTGATTCAAATCGATCATTTGTTGTCGGTAGCGTTCAGTATTAACAGTTTCATTGTCATCCTCATCCAACAATGCTTGCACTTCGCTGTCTTCAAACTTTTTCGGTGGCCTCCCACGTTCTTCTTTTCTCACGTAAAAATTGTCACTTTTGAATTTTTTAAACCACTCGAAGCACTGTGATTTACCAAGAGCATGCTCACCGTAAGCTTCGACAAGCATTCGATGCGTTTCTGCAGCAGTTTTCTTCAAATGGTAACAGAAAATTAATGCTGTCCGCAAATCGTAATTTCCTGGCACAAAATTCGACATGTTCAACGCTATAACAAACTATGTTGGGGTATGAAACTTGTATTGTTGTGAGTTAAAAATCTTTGTCAGATGTCAACAAAGCAAATAGCGCCAATGACGCGACTTGATGGTGACTACATTGACAGCTAGGGTCATTTATGGGCAAATTCCGGTTTCATATTAACAGACCTGGTATGCGTGCCAGAAGGAAAAATTGTTGAGGCGTTTGGAACGATTCGGCGCGAAAGGGCCCATATGTAAGTACAAAGAGAGCCAACGCGGCCGCTCCACCGTCTCACGGATCTCCGCCAAGACGCCACACCATGATTATGATGGTGGTTACTGGTGGTCAGGTTGCCAGGTGCGCCCCCCCGAACCTCCGAAAGTACAAAGAAGCGAGGCGAAGAAAGAACGATAGAGAGAGAGAGAGAGAGAGAGAGAGAGAGAGAGAGAGAGAGAGAGAGAGAGAGAGAGAGAGAGAGAGGTATAATCCTCGAAACGTGACGGAGCTGGTGATGCGCTATGGGGACACGAAAAGTGCGTGTATTTGGAAAGAAATGGAGACGGGTTTGGGTATGCTGGTGGACGAGATCGGGACAGGTATACATAAATGTGTGTGGGTGTATATATATATATATTTATCCGAGGATACCAGAGGATTGTAGCTGGCAATTGAGATGCTTAGCGGAACAACAACTGGCCCGAAAATACCGAAATGGGCGAATCGACGTACTGCAGTGCAAAGTGAGAAAGGAGACCATCGAAATTGAAGAATATTGAAAAGACTCAAGGGAACGAGAGGTGAAAGACGACAGATGCGGTCGAGCACGCGATAGGGCAACGTTGCAACAGAAGAGAACAAGGGCTTCGAGGACAGAAATTGCCGAGCACGCACGACAAAAGAACAGAGCCTGGTACACATTTGGCAATATAAAAAAAAAATCTTAAAGGAAGTAATTGAAAAAAGAGGTGGTGGATGATTGGACGGAATGGGGTGAAACATAGTGCAGGGGAAGACTCGAAGACGAAAATGGATATCGCGTTGAAGGGAAACTCGGCACAAGAAATGTGTCGATAGGTGATAATGCCCGAGTGCAGAAAAAAATTATAACAAAACTGAATGAAGAATATACATACGGGACAGACACAAAGGATTTGTGCAAAGTTGCGTCTATGGCGTTGTACAGATGGCAACTAAATTGGAAAATGTTCAATAGTAAGAGAGAAATGCGTATAGGGAGGGCACTGTGCAAGTCTGAAAGGGTATGCCTAGTGGATAAAAATGCTATATCATGTTTATTATACCGGGTGGATCAATAACTATTAGCACCTTGGATATCTTCGAAACTATAAGGTTCACGGAAATATTTGCTGAAATGAAATTGCACAGTACGAAAGGGGCCATCCGATAGCGATAATAGTTTTTTTTGCAGGTGGAGGTACTTCGGACATTTGAAGATCAACTCCATTTTTTTAAATGGATCGGTATGTTTTTTTTTCTGTATCATGAAAGAGGAGCTTAAAACGAGTTCAACGACCTATAGCATAAGGTCATTGAAGGTCATAGAAAGCGCAGAAAGGCGATAATACTTACATACTTTCGGTAGTAAATAAAATTACTACGTTTGATAGTAAGTGTTCAAAATGACGACGACGAATGACGAACATTGAAAGATAAAGTGTACAAAGAAGTACCAACTACACTTGACGACATGCAACAAAGAATTATTACAGCCTGTGCATCAATAAGTTCTGACGCTGTAAAACTTTCAAGTCAATCAATCGAAAAAAGAATCCAATGTTGCATTGATACTGATGGTCGTCATTTTGAACACTTACTATAAACGTAGTAATTTTATTTACTACCGAAACTGTAAGTATTATCGCCTTTCTGTACTTTCTATGACCTTCAATGACCTTACGTTATAGGTCGTTGAACTCGTTTTAAGCTCCTCTTTCATGATACAGAAAAAAAACATACCGATCCATTTAAAAAAATGGAGTTGACCTTCAAATTTCCGAAGTACCTCCACCTGCAAAAAAACTATTATCGCTATCGGATGGCCCCTTTCGTACTGTGCGATTTCATTTCAGCAAATATTTCTGTGAACCTTATAGTTTCGAAGATATCCAAGGTGCTAATAGTTATTGATCCACCCTGTATATTGACAACAATAATTAATAATTATTATATATATATCCATCATGCTTGCTCGTTTATACAGTAGAACCTCGATTATCCGAACGCTTCGGCGCCTCATCCGAACTCAATGATGGTCTTTTTTTTGTCTCAGTTAAGAAGGTACGATCATGGGGTCGAATCCAACTTTTGGGCTCGAAATTTTTATATGATGTTGACGAATACGTTATGCACCTTTTGGAAAAATTTGAACTATATTGACCGTTCAGTTTTTTCGTAATAAAATTGCAAAGTCGAGCACTTTGAGCTAGTGAAGCACGTCGTCTTATGGAGACGATCGACCGGAAGTGCGGTGATGACGGGTTTGCTGCTCACGTGTCCAACTACGGTCGTTCGGAAACTGAAATTTGATAAATTAGACATAATAGATATTGTCAAACCTCGAAAATTCGAACGCGACCGTGTCATTCAAGCACTGCATTATAAAACGGTTTCAACTTCCGGTTGAATATTATCATAATGACGAAATAGTACCCATAGACTTGTCAACGTCGGGCGTAACAGCTGATTCGTTTGGCGAGCATAACCTAGCTCTGTAACGAGATTCTGCAACTCGGTAGCGACCAGGGGGCTGGCACGGATTGATATTTTCACTATGCAAAATGATCGCTTTTTTTAGTGTCCTTCTCTGTCACTTGCAGCGCTACTTTTACCCTTACAAAGCTGATGCGCGAGCAAGAGTTACGTATACAGGGTGTCCATTTTATCTCTGCCACCCGAAATAACTCGGTAATTATCGACGTCACAAAAAAATGTTCCAGACAAAAGTTTTACGGTGTGAAGGGGGCCATCAAATGCGACCATTTTTTGTTATTTCGGTGGAGGCGCTGACGCACAGTGAAGGTCACCTCCACTGTTTTAAAGGGAATGGTACATTTTTTTTTCAACCATCTTGTGGAGCACCTCAAGCCGCATAAAAAACATTTGGGGGTCAAAGTCGTTCAAGGTCATTCAAGGTCAGTATCGACTATACAAATCTAAATATCTCGAATCACTGCCAAATATTTAGTAGTGATCCAAGATATTTAGATTTGTATTTCATTTTAATAGGTGTTCGAAATTAGCTTAAAATGAGAGATATCGAAGATCGTAGTCATCGACAACACTTCGAATACCTTCTGTTTGTTTACCAAGTCGCGTTAATCTGTATCGTATGTAGCTCAATCGAGGTTGTCGTTCAGTTTGATTTCGAATTTGGATAAGAGCTATTCATAGTTTGAAAATGTACCGTCAATTCGAAAAAATGGACATGATACTGTGTTACGGTGAAGCAAGTAAAAATTCCACAAGAGTGCGTTTGTTGTATGCTGAGCAATTTCCAGATCGACAGTGTCCAAGCCGGCGAACGTTTGACGCGGTAGTCTCGAAAGCTAATTTCGAACACCTATTAAAATGAAATACAAATCTAAATATCTTGGATCACTACTAAATATTTGGCAGTGATTCGAGATATTTAGATTTGTATCATCGATACTGACCTTGAATGACCTTGAACGACTTTGACCCCCAAATGTCTTTTATGCGGCTTGAGGTGCTCCACAAGATGGTTGAAAAAAAAATGTACCATTCCCTTTAAAAAAGTGGAGGTGACCTTCACTGTGCGTCAGCGCCTCCGCCGAAATAAAAAAAAATGGTCGCATTTGATGTCCCCCTTCACACCGTACAACTTTTGTCTGGAACATTTTTTTGTGACGTCGATAATTACCGAGTTATTTCGGGTGGCAGAGATAAAATGGACACCCTGTATATACACACGCACGCATATAATCGAGCAATACCCATATAACACCATCATATACATTGATGGTGTTACATGGTATAAACATATACACACACCATTTATTATGCTACCATAATTGTTTTATTAATTTATCTATTATTCATTAATTCTCGATTGACTATTAGTCTATTGACTAATGATCGTGACAACAAACAATCATGAAGATAAATATGATAACGAAACTATTTGGTACCAAATTATAAATTTCTCAAAAGTTCATTACTCAATTTAAAAATAGAGCTCCAGCTTTCATCATATGTTCATATAACGAGAACTGAAACACGTTTCAAAACTTATTCACTAGTAATATTTTCAAGAACCGATTATTTGGCGATAAATAATTATATTGTCCATACGTACCTCCATGGTTGTGTACTGACATACTTATGTTTGTATACTCGTCCAGCTTTCA
Organism: Ophion ventricosus; assembly: GCA_963932345.1. Classification (NCBI taxonomy): domain Eukaryota; kingdom Metazoa; phylum Arthropoda; class Insecta; order Hymenoptera; family Ichneumonidae; genus Ophion; species Ophion ventricosus. The sequence goes on along the minus strand of OZ010711.1, from coordinate 19,764,950 downwards.
CATTGTCATTATTTATAGTCTCTTTCCATAGTCTTTGAATGCCAGTATCGGCTGGTTGAAAAAATGCACCTTTTCAATATTTTGCGGGTACCCTGAGATACAACCAGATACAATACACGGCATTAGTGCACGGTTACGAACAATTTCATCAATTCCGCACCGCGGTTTAACCTCCAAAAGTCAAAATGGTGGTTTTGTACGACGTGCGGGCCTCGCGCCCGCGCAATAGAAATATTGTAAGGTAACTACTAGCGCCACAGGTAGAACTAAAATAAGCGGTCAAAAAGCAAAATATTTTTATACACAGTAGGGGACAGGCCGTTCCAGCCCCCTGGTAGCGACAGTCCTCGCCGTCGCCGGCCAGCGACAGCCAATCGCATGCACGATCAGAAGAAAGGGAGCCTCTTATTGGCTGTCGCTAGCCAACGACAACGAAAACGGTCACCGCCGAGTTACAGAATCTCGCTACTGCTTGGAAATATTCCTGAAGACGCCAGAGTCGTTGAGGATCTAATTTTTCAGTTTTTATTAGTAAATATGCAATAAATAAAATATTTACCACAAATTTGGCACTTTGGGATCGACAATACGAATATTCAACATAAGTTAACATAAATCAGAACACCCGTGGGGTAACATAAATTCAGTATCTTTGTTGACCCTGAGGGAGTAGTCGTACCTCCTTAAGGTATCGCCCTAAGGTATCCCCCCCTTTTTTTTTCTCTAATAAAGCTGTTTCCTCACACTTCGAGATGTTTTCAAAATACATTATTGTCTATATGTATCTTCATACATCAGATCGTATATACATTGTATGTATATACGAGAAACATTGAATGTAACACATGTGTCATTAAGTCCCGGGACTGACACACAGATGGCGCCGCCAATGCCATGCCGCTTTTATTTTTCGGTAGTACCAACCTCCAAAAGATACGTGTAAAAATTTCATGACATTCGGTTCAGTCGTTGTCGAGATATTGAAGATTAAGTGACGCTACATTTGTTTTTGCTTAAACGATGGATAAAAACGAGTTTCGTGTGTCAATCAAACACTGTTTTTTAATGGGAAAAAATACCGTTCAAGCTCAGCAATGGCTTGAAAAGTGTTACCGGGAAAAGTGCCCATCGAAAACAACCATTTGCCAATGGTATGCGGTTTTTAAACGCGGTCGAACAACCACCGAAGACGCGGAGCGCTCAGGTCGTCCAATTGAGGTGGCTACGCCCGAAAACATCCAAAAAATTCGGAAAATTGTTATGTCCGATCGTAAAGTGAAGTTGCAAGAGATAGCTAACATCCTAAAGATATCAAAAGGCACCGTGTTCAAAATTGTGTATGAAAATTTGGGTGTGAAAATTTTTTTGTCCAAGTGGGTGCCGCGTTTGCTCACAGTGGAACAAAAACAACAACGAATTGATGATTCGGAGCGCTGTTTGAAGCTGTTTACGCGTGATAAAAAGGATTTTTTTCGTCGGTACATAACAATGGATGAAACATGGATTCATCACTATACGCCGGAGTCGAAAAGAGCGTCAGCCGAGTGGAGAGGAGAGCCTATTTTGAGGCAAAAGACAAATCGTTCTATAAGAAAGGCATCGAAAGTTTAGAAAAACGTTGGAATGATTGTATCGCTATGGAAGGTGACTATGTTGATGAATAAAGTCGAATTTTGCAAATAAAAAATATGTGTTTTTACTGGTAAGTCCCGGGACTTAATGACCCATGTGTTACGAGCGTATTCCAGCGGCGTCTTCCAGCAGTTTGATCCTGGCTTTCAAATCTTGGATGACCGTGAGATTATATCTTTAGTGCAATGGGTTCAAGTGGATGGCAATAAATATGATGATGATTATGGCGATTTATCTGACTCGGAAGCGCATAATAAACCGACTCACAGCGCAGCATTCAGCGCTTTAGAAACCGCCCTGAAATGGTTTGAAACCCAACCAGAAAATAGTCTCACACAACTGCTGTTCTTGAAACGAATTCGAGACTTAGCGGCCAAGAAACGCGCAACTACTATGAGACAGCCAAAAATTGATCATTATTTTAAGCCGCATTTGTGATCTAACTGCATTAGTAGTGGTGGTATAAAAATTGAAACTTCATTCATTGTTAATTGCTATCAAATAAAGAATTTCGGGTCGTTGGATCGATAAAGAGAATTTTCGATAATAGTATCGAAAATTCTCGGATTATATTAAAATAAATCTCGGATTTCCGGAAAAACCAACTCATATAATATAAATAGTTATATTATACGAGTTGATTTTTCCGGAAATCCGAGATTTATTTTCGATTAGCCGAATTTTTGATTATCCGAACGATGTCCGCTCCCAATTGGTTCGTACAATCGAGATTCTACTGTATACGAAAATAATCCCTGACTGGTGGGTGAGCTGGTACTCCATTGTGTCCGAGGATCTTCTGGTAAAGTGATATTTTCGGCAACATTTTTACGACCGAGAACCATCGGCTCAACCGTTCAATTCAACACAATACTTCATTCAGCCTACAGGAAAAGGAGAAGGGATCGTTTTGTTGGAAAAAAAAACTTTCAGGAATAAAGGAATTTTTCACCACTACCTGCTTCGTACTATTTATCCGGGTTTGATTCACAATGAGAAACGAGTCGACTTTTTCGAGTACAATTTGTGAACATTGTGTTGATCGAATTCCCATGTTCGTGTATCTTATGTACGAATAAGAAGGGCGTATTTGGATGGTTGTGAGATTCGGAAAAGCGAGCGGGGGGGGGGGGGGCGGTGAAATGTTTAGGGCCCTGATGCCCTTCGAAGATACTCGCGAACAAAGAAGCGTATACACGATTTCCCAAACGGTCGTATGAGATTTACACCCGTAATAGGAAAACACACGCGCGCACACATGAAAAGACCTCGGACTCGAATCAATAATGACAATAATAAAACGAGTGTTAACGTACGCGAAGACGAGGGGCGAAGACCGTGAGCGGGCGATGTTGCCTGAGCGCGTGCAAATTAGTAAGCATGCAAGTAAACGAACGTATGTATATATATATATATATGTGTGTGTGTGTGTGTGTGTGTGTGTGTGTGTGTGTGTGTGTGTGTGTGTAGACTTCGTTAAATAAAATGGCTGCGCGAATTACGAAGATTCATAAGAACGAGACTTTTCGAGCCTCGTGTTTACCCAAACGCGATAATGAGATCCGACAATTTTCTCGGAGGAAAAAAAACATACCCGGCATGTACACGAAATTAACGTTGGTAATGTGCAACACGGTAAAAGTTGTGCACCGTGACATTTACACGGCTGTGCGGCGAAAAAAAAATCAACGGTCACGTGAGCAATCTGCGAGAGCGCGATTTTACAAGTAATTTTAATCGTGCATCGTGCCCCTCGCGGGAAAAGCCTTGACGAAATAATGTCTACAAATGGATTTTACGAGGCTGCAGGGAAAAGGACCAGCGTGGGTTGAGAAGACGTGCTCACGCGATGGCATCCCGAGAGCGAATGACGCGCGGAGCAGCGCGCAACGGGTAGTGACTGGTAGTGACGCCGGGGGCAGCGGCGAGGCTGGTGGGGGCAAGCACTGCCGGCAAGTAAGAGCTCGCAGCGCCAGAAGATGGCGGCACCACCCACGCGCCGAGTCTACCCCCACGGTTTTCTTTACCAACGGTACTATCAAGCTGCGCGCGCAGGATACAGAACGACACTGGACAGCCGCATAACCAAAAAATCACCAGAATGACAGGAAAAAAAAATAAACATCGTTCAGTTTTTCACCAGTCAATGCCAATATTCTACTCGGCAGTTTTTTTTTTTTTTTTTTTTTTTCGAGCATTCTTCAAGGAAGAACCGGAATTCGAATCTTTTATCACAGTCTAACTTCTATTACTTTCATAATCGCAAACACGCATTCGTGCCGCGAGAGGGACACTTGTTTTCATTATCGCGAAAAATGGCGCTGCGAGCGCGAACCTACGTGTTGGAGGACAAACGACTGTCACGCATATCCCAGAAACGAACAACCGTAAAATTTTGATGAAAAACGTCGGTTTTTCGTCATTGACATATGTAAAAAAATTCATCACCGAAAGGTGACAATCTTGGAAGAGACAAGAACGAGAAGTTCTCGTAAATCTTGCACTTACTCGTATTCGATGATTCTGCCAGCGTGCAGTTTGTCCAAATCTGAACGTGCATATCCAACCTCCCAACCGTCACTTGTATTCCCGAAAACTCGCGAGAATTATTATCGCCCGCATTGCACTTTTTTTCACCAGAACAACATCTCACTTGATTCACCTTAAGAACGTAACTCATTTCACATTCTTCGAGCACACTCGCGGTTTTGTTGCGGTCATTATGTCGATTAAGTTGATTCAATTTTGTCGCACACAGACTGTGCTCTCCGCGGAACACCGCGAGAATCCCCGGTCTTACCAGCATGGCTGCGCGCGGCAGTACTTCGCCCATGGCGCCTTATTCGCTCCGAAAAAATATTGCGCGCGCATCCGCAGCCACGCACGTACCTATGCACATTCACGTTCTAAAGCCGCATTAAAAAAAAAAGTAGCGTTCTTCACGAAAATTTTCGTCTTTACTCGAACGAAATTACAGTAAGGGGACACTGATGTCTCTTTGACACGTTCGGTAAAGGTTTAACTTTTTTTTTAGAAAGTTCCACTGCACCGGTCTCAAAAATAAAAGATAAAATTTTTAATCTTTCGGTATAATTTTTCCACACTAAAAATCGTGAATTTAGCCGCAGTTAATGTCTGTTTTTTTTTAATGTATTTGCTCGTTTACATTAAAATCCTTAAGGAGTTCGGGACAACTAACGAAATGTTACCATCTGTTTCAAATTTATACAGTAGACTCTTTGTCATATGCTGAATACACTCTTCAAAATTTAAAACAATCGCCTACGCCGTTTCCAGAAAATGTATAATGTAAAAATAAAAACACTTTTAAACGTAGGGGGTTGCCTACACTCATCGCTGATCGGAAGTTTTCCGCACAAAATAGTGAAAAAATGTTGAAAAATGTTATGAAAAACTCTCAAACCACTCAGTACATTATGACAATGATGTCACCCAAATATTAAATGATCCGTCAACACCGTTTATTAATTATTGACATTTTTGTAAATGAAAACGATCAGTTTTTACCCCACCGATAAAACGTACAGGCCAATTGTGGTAACGTCGCATGAGTGCTAAATGGCGCGCGTGTTTGAATACTAATAATCGCTGCGGCGCGGTTAAACGTTCAATGAAACGTATTTTCGAAGAGAAATGATATATTTTATTTTTGACACTTGATATTTGTCGTTAAAAATTGATTCGATTTAATAAAGAAATGTAAATATTTCTTTCAATTAACTGCGTCAGTTTCTACGCTCGCTGATATACTCGCGGTAACGAAGTACGTGTCGCCAACTGTAAAAAAAAACAAATTCGCAATACAAGCACCGCACTGTCGCCAAATATGTCAAGTTTTCTTTAATATAAAATAGTCGAAAAATGCGCATTGATATAACAGTTGAAACACGTTGTTAATACGCACGTGTAAAAATAATAATAATCTTAAATGCAGCAGTTTATTACAGTAATCGTGTCGTTTTCGAACGAAATATTGGTGTGTAGAAGTTGCCGCCCTACTCGAGAACAATAGAACTCCATCCTGATTTCTCCTAAAGATAAGATGTCGCGAAACTCCATGAATTCGCGATTCTTCTACATTTCATGTGCGACAAAAAGTAGCAGCGCTTAGTAACTCACAATTTCTTACTAGCGTTGTGCCAGTAGCATGTTCAAACAATAAATTAACGCTAGTAAGTTGCTAAAATGCTGCTGCTTTTTGCCGCCCATAAAATGCCACCTTTGGAAGAATTAATTCCGTTAAATCTTTATTTCGGAGTGCATCGTGAATGTCAAAAAGTCTGTGAAAGCTCCGCGAGGTTCTGATGTGGGGTTCCCCATATCCCCACACCAGGGAGACTATATTTGAAAGCGTCCCAACCACGGTCTTACATACAGGTCTGGAAACGCCAGTGGTGGGGGTACGTTCGCTTAACGTGATTTTTTTCGTTTTGATCTACGGCCACGAGGTGCGTGACGATAGATCGGTACGATATTGCAACGAAGACAGAGCACGGGACAGAGTAACATTCTAAGTCTCTTTTTCTACCACATGTAACGCATGCGCTGTAAACCGTAACTCCATTACTCTCATTTACTCCGTGTTTCGTAAACAATATTTAATTTACGGATGAAGAAAGTACAATTACACGTTCTGCACGATCGAAGATAACTAAATAATTAACGCTTCATCGGATTTACGTGAAAAAGTAAACTGAACACTGGCATAATTTAGGTGATTCTGATGAGAATTAAAGACTTTTCGTTTTCACTGTAACAAAGGTGATTTGGCCAAGTGGATTCGTTTCGCGCTTACACTCATAGTATTTTGAGTTCAGTTCCCTAATCGGCGTTTGTATTGTTCAATATTGTTCAATGTTTTTTCACACTGTGGAAAGCGAGCACTTTTCTTTCATCGATTTATATTCTGTTTTGCATTTTGGTACCGCAGATTCTCTACCCATGTTGACGATAATCTATTATTAAAATGGGACAAAAATAATATTTAACACCTTTTCTTCGCATAATAAACAAAATGCATGAAAAATATTATTATTAAAAGTCTAGGAGAAAACTACGAGCAAACATGTAAATATTTTTCCGATGTAGTACTGAGGTTATGTCACGCACCGGGCCTAATCGTACCGATCTATAGCCGCGACGCGCAATGGCGTTGAGCAGAATGAAAAACTTGCTCAATAAGGGTACGAATTGGGTCATTAAATGATTTTTTTTCATTCTAAAGATCATGTGCGGTTTTTAAAGCAAAGTATTTTCATTTTTTTTCAACAATTAACAATGATATAGCACTTTGAAATTGTTGTTCTGTTCGGCTCGGCAAAAACGCGCCGAGAGCATCCGAAGTTACCCGACCGCTCGGTGACGTCAACGCGCGAAAGCCGGTATACGAACTACTCATGTAATACGAGTATTCTGTCAACGATGGCAATAACAGAATCGTATAAGCCTTGTTTCGTTCCTCTTTGTATAAATACGACGAAAAGTGCCCTTAATAGGTATATCTGAATGTGCCACAAGACATAAAACGTCGAAATCTGTGGTTCGCTGCAGTACGACGTGTCAACCCGAAATCATCGTCCACTTATTTTTGCTGTGAATACCACTTTGATGTCAGTGTAAACGTGTATAACATAAACTGTATTGAAATATTTTTTTTTAATACGTCTTTGTCAAAATACTTATGATACATAGCGGCGATAACTGACACAATTTATCAAGCCTCTCCTAACCTAAAAATGTTCAGTTATCCACGGTCGGTAAATTATTCGAATTTGCTTTCACGAATCCACTTTTACACATCGATGCACGAAAATTAAACTACATTTCGACTTTTTCAGAATGCCCGAGATCTTTATATATAAAATAACACAAAATTTGACTTTTGGATACACACGCGTGTAAGCCGTATACATAGCCTTTTCGGTGATATCACAAGCGCCAGCGCCGATAGCGTGACATTTCGCGCCAACACCTACAATTTGAATTATCGTGATATAAAAACAATTAATAATTATTTTTAGAATTATTTCAAAGAAAAACCTATTTGACATTCGGTTTTAATATCACAAAAGTTCAATTCTAAAAAAATCGAACATTTTTTTTTCAAACAACTCAATTCCTCACCACTGAAATTCGCCTTCGTTTCCAGACCTGTATATGAAACCGTGCTTTGAATATTTTTTTACTGCCGGCAGGCTATTCGACTGACGCGCCACCCATATTTTTCACATTTTCGGCTACACTTTTTTTCGCCGTTTTCCCATTGGAGTTTAGACTTCTGCATCTATCCTTCATGGTTCGAGGGAACGCGGTCCGCGTCCGAAAAGTCGTCTCTGATCGCTCCATCGCCCTCGGGTCCACGCATAATGAGCTTTTTGAAAGTAACTTCGGCTCATCGTTTGTCGCGCAGTATTTACGTGAACGCGACGAATAAAAGGCGAAAAAATTCGAGCCTCAAATAACGCGCGAGAGAGCGCGGTATTTTCGCAGCTCCGTCGAGACCCACGATTACACCTCCTTTTGTTCTTGCTATTTGTACGCTATTTTTTTTTTTTCGTTCCCTCCTTTACGATTGTTTTCACCATTCAAATGATATTACGTGCGCGTGATGAATTATTTGAACAGTGTCGCGGGTGGTGGAGTGGCTGGTGATGCTGGCTTGCAATTGAACAATGTCGAAGTTTTGTACACGAAAGTGCAGAGGGTTTACGTTAAAGCGCAGAACAAGGAGGAACGACAGCGCGAGCTCCGAGTCAACGTTGAAATTCACGCTGGCTTGAGTCCCGTATGTCGAAAGGTAAAAAAACATAAAATATTTAAATGCGCGTGCGTGTTTGTGCATTTATGATAAAAATCGTGATGTTCCTTCGAGGTTGTTATTGGAATCTTAACCTCTATTTTTTTTACCAACAAAATTGGATGATGGTGTAAACATTGTCCAGGAGCCTCGAAATCCATTTCCGCCTCCCCCTTCGACATGATAACGTTTGCGTAGGTTTTTTTTACTCCGTTTGCCGGAATACCATTTGTTTGAGTTTGTTTTTCCTCTCTTTGACAAGATCACATTTGTTTGGGTTTGTTTGGGTTTGTTTGGGCGGAAAACGGTTGTTTGGGTTTCTCTTTCCTTTCTTTGACAAGATAACGTTTGTTTGAGTTTGTTTTTCCTTTCTTTGATGAGATAACGCTTGTTTGGGTTTGTTTTGTCTTTGAGAAAGTTACATTTGTTTGGATTTGTTTTTTCTCCTGTGATGAGGTAATATTCGTTTGGGTTTATTTTTTTCCCCTTTGCTACAGTAACATTTGTTTGGGTTCGTTTCTTTTTCTTTTGGCCAGTCACGTTTTTTTTTTCAATCACAGAGTCTCTGCGTTCTCCTGTCGGACGATGAAGATCCGTGTCTGCTCTACTCACTGCTGATAACCGACGACGATTTTAAAGTGCTGAAAGCACAGCAGGGTCTGCTGGTAGACTTTGACAATTTTGCGACTCAGCTGATATGCCTGCTGGAACAATGCTCAGCGGCAGGCGCATCCGCGGCCAAAATGCCGCCCAAATTTCTCCTCATACTTGCGGAAGAGTCCGACTGGATCTTCAAGCTAGTAGAGACCAACAATTTCAAGCATCTCTGCCATCTGAGCCTGAACGTGTCGCCTGCCAGCGACTCCGATCTCAAAACTCACATGGCCGTCAGGATAAAACAACTGAAGGAAAGCGTCGCATGCAAAAGCAGAGAAGCCGCCAATCTGGAGTCGACACTGGGCGTCCTCAATTCCAGTCTAGAAGCAAAGACAAGAGAGCTCCAGGAGTTGGAACAAAAATATGCAACTGAGAAGAGCCGGATGGAGATGTCCTCCACGCACAGGATCACGATAGAAAAGGATAGGTAGATGTTTGGGTTTATGCCATCCGGAAAGATGTTTGAGTCTGTTTCAATTTACAGTCTTTTTTTGAAAAATGTTTAGCTTTGTTTGAGTTTATGCTCATTCTTTAAAAAGATGTTTGGGTTTACACAAAATTAAAAAAAAGATGTTTGGGTTTACACAAACTTAAAAAAAAAGATGTTTGGGTTCACACTAACTTAAAAAAAAGATATTTGCCTTTACACTAACTTTTTTTAAAAAGACGTTTGGGTTTACAAAAACTTTTTAAAAGATGTTTGGGTTTACAGTAACTTTTTTAAAAGACGTTTGGGTTTACACTAATTTTTTAAAAGATGTTTTGTTTTACACTAACTTTTTAAAAGATGTTTGAATTTACACTAACTTTTTAAAAGATGTTTGAATTTACACTAACTTTTTTATAAAGACGTTTGGGTTTGCACAAACTTTTTAAAAGACGTTTGGGTTTACACTAACTTTTTACAAGATGTTTGGGTTTACACTAACTTTTTAAAAAGACGTTTGAGTTTACACTAACTTTTTAAAAGATGTTTGGGTCTACACTAACTAAAAAAAAGATGTTTGGATTTACAAACGCTACCATCTCGGAAGACGCTTGTATTTACGAATGCAACTATCTGAAAAGGTGTTTGGGTTTGTTTGGATGTATGGTCATTTTTTTTAAAGATGTTTCGCTTTGTTTGAGTTTACGGTCATTGTTTGAAAAAGATGTTTAGCTTTGTTTGGGTTTACGGTTATTAAGTAAAACGTTTGGTTTTACAAATGCAGTCATCTCGAAAGATATTTGGGTTTAAAAGCGCTGTCATCTCGAAAGACATTTGGCTTTACGAATGTAGCTATCTTTAATGTTGTTTGGGTTTACGTATGCAGCTATCTTGAAAAAAGCTTTGGGTCTTTCTGGACTGGACTTCGCCATCAAAGTCCAGTAACGAGGAAGCGAGGTGCAACGTTTCCGTTTCCTCTCCTGACGGCCAATTTCCCCATTTCAGATTATCGCAGGCGAGATTGGAGTGGCAGCGTCAGAGTGACCTGGAGCGCCACGAACTCGAGTGGAAACACAGCGAAGCGCTAAAGAACTTGCACTCCGAGTTGGCTGAGCTGCGTACCCAGAACACTACGTACAAGGACAAACAGTCGTATCTCGAGGCGACGAACAAGGAGCAAACGCGACAGTTGCAGAATCTCGAGAAAGAGCTGAACGTTGCGCAACGCGATTTAGCCCAATTGAGAAAGCAAAATTCAAAACTCGACACGGACTATCACGAGCGCGACAAAACGGTGAACGGATTGAAAACTCGTGTCGCCGTCCTCGAGCAAGAGCTCAAGGACAAGACTGTGCTGATCAACAAACACGGCGAGATGTTGAAGACCGCCAAGGAACAGAAACAACATCTGGACGAGTTGCTAGCCGAGCGCGAGAGCCAGTTGCAACGCAAGCAGAACAGCCTCAAGAATCTCGGCGACGAGCTCATGAAGGCCAACGAGATATTGACGAAGATGCAAAACGAGCTCGCGTCCACAAAGTCCAAATTGAAGTTGCGCACGAGTATTGCTCTCGAGCAGGAGAGACTCCTCGAGACCAAGCAAAAGGAGATCGGCCAGTTGGAGAGCAGAGTCGAGACTCTCGGCAAAGAGGGAAGAGACGCGAGAACGGAAATCGAAACCCTCAAGGAACAGGTCAAAACGTTACAGATCGTCATCGAGGAGAAGGACAAAACGATCAAGAACAATGACAATGGTGAGTAACACCGCTCATTATTTACATTCCAATACTAAAAGTAAGAAAATACATACACTAGCCACAAAAACTAAAAGATCAAGAAAAAATCCGAAATTTTTTTGTGATTTTCAGCGAAAAATGGTCGTAGAACATTAAAGAAAAAAAATCGAATGAAACCTTGAAATGTCATGTTACGAGTCTCAGCATTAAGGTGGGCAACCACTTTACCTAGAAGACTGAAAATTAGATGATTTTTTTTATTGTGAAAAAAAAACGGAAATTTCCGCAACTCTGACAGTAATTTATTCATATTTTCATACATCTCTGGTAATTTTATCAAGTTATTTCATGCATTAATTAAGGTGCAATCCGCTGTATCCCTTGGCGTGTCCTCATCGTCGTTGTCGATTTGCGGGAATTGGGCAGCTCGCAATTCGCATCTGAAATAGTCGAACCAGTTTGTATACATTCTTGAGATGTTTTTTAAGAACATGAACCTAAATTTTGAGAAAAAAATCGAGAATTGAATGTTGGAACGTGTTTGAAAAAAAATAATCGATTTTTGGCATTTTTTTCCCCGGCATTTTGCAATAATCAATATATGTTTTAAACAATCTAATATTTCCAACTTTAGGTTCATGTTTTAATAAATTATATTATGTAAACGTGTTCTAAATTTGAAGATGATCCATCAATTAGTTTTTGAGTTATGATTCCCACAAATTGAAAAAATGTCGTTTCGAGAAAAACACGTTTAAAGTTTCACAAACGAAAAACTCAAAGTCAAATTTGTTTAATCAAATGATAAAGTATCTTATGGATTGATTAGCGATTTCAGCACCTTACAGCAGTCCTTCCTCTTCCTCATGAAACTCATTTGAAGCTTGCATTTCCTCTTTACGAGCTTTCTGAGCTTCTTTTGTCTCTAATAAACTTTTTCTATTTTGCCGAGCCACGCGCATCTGATCCGTTTGCTCGGCATATCCGTAGCTCTGCCTGCCAACTACGATTTGTAGTTCATTCATACCCATGAGTAAGGCTGAATTTCCTTCATTGAATAAAATAGCAGCAAGAAATGCGGCTATCTCGATTATTTTGTACCCAGAATGGAGATGTTTTGGAGCTAATCGCCAAACGGTCGAGTTTGGGTTTCTTTTGGGTTATGAAAACCCAAACAAACTACCTAACTGAGGGCTCGTGGATACCTGAGCGCGCTTGGGAGTCGAGCGGAGAGTCTTTATCATTTATATACATACCGTTAGAAGGAATCCGAATATCGTTTTGAAATTTTCAGAGTATATTCTTAAGATATTTTGCTAACGATTTAAGAAATTAAAAAAATTGATTTTTTGAAGCATCTAAAGTGGTTGCCCGCCTCAAAAATACCGAATAGTGGACAGTTATTGAAAAATTATAAGAAAATCAGAGGCAAAAAAATGTCCAAATTTTTTTTTGACTTTCAAAAGGTCTACGGGCTTAAATAATTTTATTTTTTGGTAATTCCATTTAGAAACTTTTTTAGATTAATTCTTCCTCTTTAATTCGAGTTTTTGCCCTCTCTACGTTTTGCCTGTGAGTTATCGGTTGTGAAAGCCAAAATGACACTTTTGGCTTTGATGACTCATAACTCGTGTAGTAATGATCGTACAGAAAATTAAAGGTATAGCGGATACTTTGAAGTTTTGGAAACTTCAAAGTATCCAATATAAGTTATTCGCATTGTTTTTTGATGAATTCATAAAAATGAAAAAATCGATTTAAAAAAAGGGTAAAAAATTGAGTTTTACGATTTTTCACACAACTTGTGTTTACTTCATAAATAATCGATAGATTAAGGAAATTTTTGGTTTTTTTCTTTCCACCTCAAAGTATCCCGAATAAACCATCAGAGAGTTCAAACCGCTGCGATATTTCTTTAATTGTGATCCGAACGATTGAAATTGTCACTTTTGTGAAAATTCAATTAAAGGCTGAATTTTTCATTATTTTCTTCATACATTTTCGTTTCAGTCATAAGCTGGTTGAACCGTCGTTTAGCGGACAGCCAATCGCCGTTGCAGAGTGCAACCACCCCGGCACCAGCGATAACGGCACCCTCGATATTTCAATTGACACTGCCGCGCGCTAATCGTTTCTTCCCCAACAAATTTGAGGCACGTACACCCGGGGCTGGTGGTGGTGGTGGTCCAACTGTTTTGTCGAACCAATCGAGCATGCCGCACACGGGTTTGCCGCTGAGAAATCCGATAGTACAAAATCCGAATATCAATCAGACCGGGAGAACGACGGCGCGTTCGACGGGCGTTGGAATCGGCGAGGGGGCGACACCGTGTCTCAGTAATTTCAACAAGCCCGGACAAATAACGAGCACAAGTACACCGATGGATCGCGCTAACGGTGGTGGTGGTGGTGCGACCAACAAAATGTTGCCGGTCGGAGGAACCGGCGGTGGAGCGATACCGGCTATTATCGAGAATAACAATTTGCCGGTATCGTTGTCGAATTGTAGTACAAAGCCCAAAAGCGCGAGCGGCCTCATGATGCAAGGCGGTCTCAGGCGAGCCGTCATGGACAAGCCCTTGTTGCCATCGTCCTACTTTCCCAAATCATTGCACTGAACATTTTTCCGTCTCTATTCCCCGATCTTTCTCCGTTCAATCCACACGTCTGGCACTTTCCCGCGACATATGACAAATTGCAGGATGACAAATCAATGGTTGGATTTAAGCATTTTATAAAATTGGAATCTCGTGTATTTCCTTTTTTCACGGCGTCGCTCTCTCTCTCTCTGTCTCTGTCTGTCTTTCTCTCTCTCTCTCTCTCTCTCTCTCTCTCTCTCTCTCTCTCTCTCTCTCTCTCTCTCTCTCTCTCTCTCTCTCTCTCTCTCTCTCTCTCTCTCTCTCTCTCTCTCTCTCTCTCTCTCTCTCTCTCTCTCTCTCTCTCTCTCTCTCTCTCTCTCTCTCTCTCTCTCTCTCTCTCTCTCTCTCTCTCTCTCCCTCCCCCATACCCTCCCTCTTTTTTCTCTCTATAGTATTATTTTTGTACAAGCGTGAAACTTTCGCACGACATCCTCCAAATATTTCACCCCTCGCCCTCCAGCCTCTCCCTCGTCACTGTTTCCTTTTTTAAATATTAGATCGTACGATAGATAACTAGATCAACAGTATTAAAAGTAACGAGTTATAATAGGAGATGAAATATTTGAAATGAATAGAGTGTACTGCGAGATATAATCTATTTTTACTACCGTGTCATCGTGTCCTTGTTCTTGTTTTTTTTTTCCTTTTTTTTCTTCTCATTTTTGTATATAAAAATTTAAATAAAAATCATATTGTACAAGTGAACAAATTCGTCTTATTGTACCTCGTATATGTACGAGTGTCGTTGGTTGTACTTCGATACGAACACGACTCGTAGATACGGTCGAGGGTGAAACAAGAACGAAAAAAAAACAAAACAAAAAGAAAAGGAAAATTCAATGTACCCATTCGCCGAGTCATATACAAATTTTCGTCACATGTACAAATCACAATTTTTCGTATTTTATCCCTTCGTCCCCCGTTTTTTTTTTTTTTAAATAAAATACTGTTATCGTCTCGCAAGTCTCGTGTCTTCGAGCTCGCTAAAACGGCAGAAAGAAAAATTTAAGCCCCGTCACGTGCGGGCCAAATTTGGTTTGTTTTCTTCTTTTTTCTCTAATTTTCCCTAGATTGCACTCGTCGATGGCGCCGCGGTCGCGTCGTTGCTGAAAAATTCAACGTTGTCGATTTCCGGCGGCGGACGGTCCATTCGCTTACGCCTGCGTTCGCATTTTGGACATGGTTTGCTTGAGCTTAGACAATCCGCGTGGAATACCGCGTTGCAAACGTGACACTGTAAGACATAAATACTTATTTTTTGTTCTAGTGAATTCACACGATTAACGTTCTCTTTTTGAGCATGTTGGATGTGCCATTGCGAGCGAGACGCTATTTTTTAAAAATGTCGAGCGATAAAAATTCGCCGAGATATTCGCATTCTAGTTCAACTAGTAGACAATGGGATGGTAGTTGCTTCGCGCGGAATGTGCAAGCTGGATCGAGCGCGGTTTCGAATTCACCTTCGAACAAGCAAATTTTTTTTTTATTTTTTTTTGCTAAAAATAATGAATGCGGTGGTTGTTTATTATTTAATACTTGAGGAAAAATAATATCGCGCCTGAGCAACTGCTCTGCCATTGTTTACTCAGCTTTGGA
The DNA here is from genome assembly GCA_963932345.1 of Ophion ventricosus. Taxonomy (NCBI): domain Eukaryota; kingdom Metazoa; phylum Arthropoda; class Insecta; order Hymenoptera; family Ichneumonidae; genus Ophion; species Ophion ventricosus. Next base: position 19,749,446 of record OZ010711.1, on the reverse strand, counting down.
CTTTAAACGCGATTATCTCGGTCAATGTCTGGCAGGCGACATGTGAAAAAAAATCCTTCTCAACGACACACGCTCTGCGCTTATCAAGATAAGTTCAATAGTTCCCAATCACCCTATCTATATATTGGATCTATGCATAATTCCGTTGCGAAAACCGTGTAAATTTCAAACGCAAAATATTTACTAAAAAAAAAGTGATTTTAATCAACTAAATATATTCCATTCTGTTTAATGACCTTCTGCCATCTCTGCACGCGCTTCATTATCCCTCTTTCATAGAAGACCTGAGATCTTTGGGCAAATAAGTCATCCGAGTGGTTTTTGAGGACGTCCAGAGAACTGAAAGTTTTATTATTAATATTGTTCTGTAGCGCCCGGAACAAGTGATAGTCTGAAGGTGCAAGGTCCAGACTGTACGGTGGATGCACCAAAAAAAAAACCCACCCAAGCTGCAATAACTTTGGCCGGGTCACCAGTGAAACGTGTGGTCTTGCGTTGTTCTGGTGGAACATAATGCCCTTCCTGTTCGCCGATACGGACCGCTTCTTTGATTTTGCCAGTTGAGAGCAGATACTTGGTCGAATCAATCGTTTCGTTGGATGGCAGTAGCTCATAATAGACGATTCCTTTCCAATCCCACCAGATACAGTGCATGACCTTTGGGTACAATATAGCTTTTGCGACCGTCTAAGCAGACTCCTCAAGCTTCGAGCATCATCTTTTTCGACTGGCATTGTTTTAGGCAATCCACTTTTCATCGCCAGTAATTATTCGCTTTAAGAATAGTTCAGTTTAATGGAGTTTAAGCAGCGAATCGCAAGCTGAAATTCGGTCCAATAAATTATTTGCCCTTAGTTCGTGCGACACCCAAACATCAAGCTTGTTCACCATCTCAAGCTTCCATACACGTCTCGAAACAGTTGATTGGTCAATGTCGAGGTTAGGCCCGATCTCGGTAGTCGTCAAATGCCGGCCGGAGTCGATTAAAGCCTTGATTTCATCGACATCAGTAGTGACTGGCCGACCGGAGTGAGAAGCATCTATCTTGGAGATTAAAATCTCCACAACGAAATTTCGTAAACCACTTTCGCTTACGACATTCTCTCCGTACACGGCCCATATCTTTTTGTGAGCTTGCGACGCGTTATTGCCTTTTCGGAAATAAAAAACCGAAATGCATCGAAAATACACGTTTTTTCCTTCCATGTTCGAAATATATAATTAAACTTCCTATGCGTCAAGGATGTCGATAGATACTTTTTAAAAATTTCGGCACAAGTTTCACCTTTCACTCACTATGACACTTCATATGGTTGGCGCATGTGCGAGCGAACAAGTGACTGCGAACGACATATGTCGGAATTTCGCTACGGAATTATGCATAGACCCAATATATGTAGGTAAATCGATAAAAACGTGCTCACCCTGTAGGTCGACTCCATGTCGAAGGGATAAATGACCTTCGGATTATTGCAGACCTCGCATATGAAGCCTTTCTGGCTACACAGCCAACAGTTGAGAACGTGTTGCCTCGCGAATTCAACGACCTTTTGGAGTTGTTGGGCGAGAGCGCCGGACGGCACGTCGAGTAGATCCGCGACCGAGTACTGGTGCACGTGTTCGTAAAGATATTCTCTCGGCGCGACTTTTTTCTGCAACGACTCGATGATAGGCTCGCGGCAAGTGAATAGATAGGCCCTGAGTAGATTCAATCGTATGCGTAATGACTGCAATTGCGCCATGCTGTCGACCGCCATGTAAATTCGAGGATTAAGTGTCTTGAGGTTGAGCAGGGTCGGGCAATCGGTCAAGTACGTGGCGACGCGTCGACAGACCGGATAATGTTTGAGATCCCAATTGTGAATTACTCTCGAGGGTATGAGGAATTCCGCATCCGACATACAAGCGACGCAGTAATAATTTCCGGTGAACGAGCAGACGTGAGCGCGTGAGAAAGTCATGCCGATTGGATGTGCACAATCGAAGCAGCTGTAATTCTGAACGTCGAGGCCCTTCTCGCGCGGCAAATTGCCGATTTGATCCTCGAGATTGTCTAAAACCTGTGCAAATGAGAGCGTGAATTATAATCTGCGGATTAATTCGTATTGGATCGTGTGGCGAATTATCGAATGAGCTTACTTTAACTTCCGGTTTCGATTTGGTTCGAGGACGGGCTGGCTGCTCGCGGTGGTCGTTGTCATTGTCGAGAAATTCATCGAGATCAGGCCAAGCGTTGTACCCGGCGGTGTGATAGCTCTTGATGAGAGCGTCGTAGGTGGTGCCTTCGCCGCCAGGCGTCCGCGGTGGTTCGATCGTCGTGGCCGTCGAGCCCCGAGAGATTACCGATGCGGTCATCGAGGACTCGCCGTCCTCGAAGGACGTGGACCATCCGGGTCTAGCCGTCAAAGAGTTGCCGATCGCGCCCGGAGCCGTGTCGGCATTCTCATGCCGTTCCGTCTCGTCGGGAATCACAAGATCCGCGCAGTTCTTCGCGACCTCGTCCTCGCTCGTGTCGGCCGTTTCGCTGCCGATGCCCTCGTCGCAGGTCGCGGTCTCGTTCCCGGAGGTCTCCACGGTGTCGTTCCCCGTGGAGGTCTCAACATCGTTCGCACACGTTCGTGCGATATCGAGTGGCGCTGGCAATTTTTCCGCGGGCAACGAGGCCCGTTTCTCCGGCTCCCGTCGTTTCCTCAGCCTGTAAACTCTGCCGACGAGTATGCTAGGCGAGTCGGCGCTTAGTCGCGACGAATCCTGTCCCGCAGCCATCCTGAGGGCTTCCTCGTCACTCACCGCGCCAATGTTATTGAGCATCGACTGCGACGAGTTGAAAGAGCTCAGACTGCCGACCGAGCTCGCTGTCTCCGCCTCCTCCTGACTGTCGCTGCTGTTTATCGTCTTGGCTATGTCGACCGCGCTGAAAATCGGACACGTTTTCATCGGTGGCGACCATATGGCGGCCATCAGCAGCGGCGTTGTCGACCAAAAGTTCAGCAGGCTGCTGTTACAGGCCAACTCGAAATTTACGTAGTCCAAGCTCTCAACGAGTCGCTGGGTCACGTCCACCAGGTCAGGATCCCTTATGAAAGCAGCTCGCTCGTAATAAGGCTTTAACGCCGAATTGTCGCGTCTTATCGAGCTCAGATAACTCGAAAGCAAACCCTCGTTCATCGCCAATCTTAACCAGGCTCTACAGTAGCCAACTTCGCTGGAGATTTGCGACATCGATTGGACGCGATCGATGATGTCGCGATGCGAGAACACCAGCAGAGGACCCCAAAAGCTCGGCTGGGGCGTCGCCTCCAAATCTGGCCCACTCAGCGCTTCCGTCACTCTATTCAAAAGACTGTCCTTCAGCCCGTGCAAAAAGACTGCCTCCAGTGCGGAGCACAGTGTCGCCGTCTCCTCGCAATTGCCAACCGGCGTGCCGTCGCTTGCCCCTGGCGCTCCCTGCACCTCCATTACGCTCACATTCAATTGTTTCTGCAGGGAATCCTTCACCAAGTTGTTGCGCCTGCTCGTCCTTGAGTGCATCTCCTTCAGAAACGTATTCATCCTGAGATTGCTTTGTTTGATTGCTTCTATCAAATATCCGCAGCGCGATTTTCTCAACGCCAAAACGGATCGTCATGGCTCGCTTCCGACACTCTCCGAAGCTGTGTAAACAAATTTGTACATTTGCAGAGAAAATCTGTTTCTACATGATACAGAAGATGTGGGTTTTAAAATAGCCATTCAGAGACTCTTTGGAATTGCAAGTACAACTGACAATGAGATTCGAGCAATTGTGTATCTGCAAACACAAATCCAGATGTGCGGTAGGATTACTTAACCTCGAAATATTCTTTTCTCGGATTTTCTCGTGTATCAAGTGATTTATTTATTCGTAGCTGTGCTTCAGGGCACGCACAAGGCCGTCATAACCTCAAAACTTTCGAAAAGTGTTTCCTCAAAGATGGTTGAGTTCTTTAGGAAAGATAAACAAAAGGCTCTGTAGAATTCACTGACGCGAAGATTGATGATTTTCCTTTGTCCCAAATACTATTAATCTGGGAGACATCTCTGTTCGAAACGTTCAACTATCTCTCTCGCACTCATTTCGCGTGTTACAGATTCAACTTTGCTTCAAGAGAACATACGCGGTGAACATAACCTTACAAATTTTCGAACGGGGTTTACTCGTAGATGGCTAAGTTTTTTTTAGGAAAAACCGAAGCATCGACTCTGTGCAATTCACGGACGGAGGGTTTGACGATTTTCTTTTATCCTAAATATGATTAATCTCGAAGAAATCTATGTTCGAATAATTTCAGCTATCTCTCTCGCACTCATCGTGGTACAGTCTCTACATCGCCTTAGCCATTATGACCACTGATCCTCATTGCCCTCTCTTGTCAGGACAATTGTCCATGATTCTTCACTTACCGCTCTTATCTCTCTCGGCTGGAATTCCAAAGAATTTACAGACGAGATTCAGTCCGTCGACAACGGCGAGGCCTCGCATTACGTCGGTGTGCGATGAAAAAAAATATATATTTCTCGCACGGACGCGAAAGAATTATCCTAGCGATTCCTCGTTCACATTTTCTCACTCTTTCGTAAACTCTCGTCGACGTTTCTTCTTCACAATGATTTCTGTGTGTGTGAGCTCGATTACGCGCGAATTCGCGGGAAGTACGCAGTAAAACGTCTGCCTCGAATGATGTCCAAAGTCATCGCGACACGCACGTCACCGCGGTCACGAGGGTTATGACTAAACACACACAACGGGGCTTGTGTAGAGTACCGTGATTCACCGCTTGGAGTCGCCGCGGTGCTATGTTGTCAATCGTCGCGCCATGACCACGAAGCGTCAAAACATAATCTGCCACGTAAATAAATTTTTTTAATAATCTAAAAAAAAGCGTATTTTTAATAAAGATTAAAAGTATTTATGGATAGGGTAAAAAAGATTGAGTAGGCTACAGTGAGAATGGTAAATTTTTACCCAACTTTATATAGGGAATGTACCGACCGTCGGTAAAAAAAATCCTGCCGACGCCGTGCTCGCCAACAAAGATTTCTATCTATCACACAGTCGGTAACGAGGAGACAGCTTTCATCGATCCCGCCTCGATAATTTAATCCACCGCTGTGTATTTATTGTTACGCGATTCGCGACACGCGGATTGCGCAATACAGTCAGCTGTGTATCATGACACCTCGCGTTGACACTTGGTCGCTTGTAATCCAAAGGGGTCATTGACACCTGAATAGGGTTCAACGAGCGCCGGAACCCGGAAACACTTAAGACCCTCGATGAAACGTGTTTTTTTTTTCATCAACGGATATAACGCAACCCTATCGTGTGATTGCAAACCTTCGGGAAGATGGATCCCCCCCCACCGCGAGAAAACAAATCACTGAGAACGCGAACGTCCAGCGGTGAAAGCATATTCCGATTGGCTCCGTGTTTTCATAGAAACCGTTAAATATGCACGTACGGTGGCGCGTGTTTAAGACGGTTATCGAATTGACGTCTCATGCGAGTGGAAAGCGTAACGAAGATCCGAGATTCGCTCGGTGAGAGATTTCACGCGTGTTACGCGCCATATACGTATGTATAATACGGACGATTATAATCCCCATCTACGTGTATAATATCCGTGACGCAATAACGGAAATTCGGGATGGAACAAAAAGCTTAAAGTGCGCCGCGTTCCTGCCTCAATCCGCGAAAAGTCCACAGCTTTTTTGACATTTCGGTATAGTCTTATTGACGTATTGAAGAAAATTGATGAATATTCGCGCAGCCGAAAAACTCTCGATTGCGAAATGGATCGGTTATCCTGGGAATATAATGTTTATAACAATCTTGACAATAATGACGATCGGAGCCGTTTTTTTTTTTCCAAAGAATATACATTTTCCGAAGCATCTCTCCGCGTTCATTCGAACTCATTCCTTTTTTTTTCTCCTCGTCGCTCCTCCGCGCGACTATTTTGAGACGAGGTGTGCACTTGATTCTCCGAAGGAGTTGTGTGCGCACCTTGTGTGAATGACCGAGGAAGAGCACACGCGATAGAGCCCGCAGCAATTCCTATGGTTCGCTCCAGTCCCGTCTCGCTCCCTTCGTCGCCGCCCCTCTTCGCCGACTCGCGCGGCACTGGCATCGACGACGCATGGACGATCGGGAAACCAGCGGCGCAGGAGAATGACACAGCGGCTGGGCGGGGGGGCAACGAAGAGTAGCGCTCCGCGGAGACGGTGCGTCGGATACATACGGGACGGGACACATTGAGCAAAGTGTTTGACAGGGCCGTAACGATCTATTCAAAATGGCGGTTGCTATTTACACTCTTGTCATTGTCCTCTTGTGCACATACCTATTGGAACGTTGGAGGCCTACGATCTAAACTAGCCACGCTTATTTTCGATAATATTTGACCTAATTTTAGTCCACAAAAAACTTAACATCCACAGACGCTGAATTTCTATCCTCCGGTTTTCACTAGAAATAAATATCTTTTTTTCTCCAGTACTCTTACTATTATATTTATTACGATTGCAATAAATAATTATAACATTAATAACAACGAATTAGTTCCACGTTTATTGAGTTGTTGTCCTGGCGTTCGCGATATTTAGCACGGCCCTGTAAACTCACGATTATACTGGTTTTGCGGAGAAAGGGAAGAAGAAGAAGAAGAAGAAGAAGAAGAAGAGAGATAGCAGCGCTCGGTCGACGGACGAGAGCGAAACGAGGTAAAGACACCGGGGAGAACGCGAGTAGGGATAGCGGTAGGCGCGCACCCCGAGAACTTGTATATTTCGTGTGTGTGTGAGAGAGAGAGCGAGAGAGAGAGAGAGAGAGAGAGCCATGCGTTCTCATATATACATTCGTATGAAGTGCTTACGATCATAAAGGGCCGAACTCGCGTAACCTTACGAGCGAAATAGTATTGGCCGCGGTCTTTTAACGCCCGATGAGAATACGCAATATACAGGGTGTCCAATTGAAATCCAGCCACTCCAAATATCTTCGAACCTGTTGACCAAACGAAAATACGTTTCGGACAAAAAAAGTTAATGTTTTTAGTGACTACGTTATCCACTACTCGTACTAGTTGTTTTTCAAACTCCTAGAAGGCCGTCAGATTTTTTTTTCAAATCACATATTTTTGCACGCAACAACCGCTGCCGTTACTACCTTAAAAAAATTGCCGCGTCGATGTGTGCCTGAGAACAAGGTTACAAAAAAAAAAAAAACAAAGTCGACCCCTCTCCGTAGACTCTACCCGTGCATATAGAAAAATTTAACCCATGCCGGACAATGCGCCTTCCAAAACCGTTGAACTTTCGTCCGAACCATTTTTGTCCATCGTCGACATTTTCGAAGATATTCGAGGAAAACGACTCGAACGAGACACCGGGTACATGAGGCAGTGCCGGCGCGCAGGAGGAACGGAGCGGTACCCGCCGGTGCGCCGCGTGGTGGGAGGAGGGCGGACGCGAGCAGGGGAGTAGTCGAGTGTCCCTTGGTAAGTGCCCCTTGCAGTAGTATACTCGCTGGTGCGCCAGGCGGGCGTACGCTTGTGAATCGTTCTTTCTTTTGCTCGCGTATCCATGCACAATTTTTTTTTCTTAATCCTTCTTCTCTTCACCCTCGCCATTATTCTTCCTATCTTACCTGCCTCGTTCTTCCACTCCTGTGCCCATTATTCCACGAGAGCTTTTTCTCTCGCCGAGCTCAGCCCGCCCGCGAGCGCGCGCGCGCGCACGAATTGCCAAGCAAATAATAAACATAAACAAATTCGCACGGACACGAGATGGAATACATCGTGATAGGAGGAACGTACAAGAGCTCCTTTTATATTTATGTTGGGCTGTGAAAGTCAATCCAGGTGCCACGATCATTTAGAACATAGGAGGTTAAGGTGCGCGAGAGAACGGAGGAATGATACGGACAAAAATAAAATAATTGATCTACGTGCGCGTGTGATGTCACGTTGATGCCGACGTTATACTCGCATACATGTATATGTGTAGGCGTATGAATCTTCGCTAAAATCGCGCCGCCCCCACGTGGCTCGATTCCCCGTAAATCGGATCCTACCGCGGCGTCTTCGAGTGCTTTTTTTTTTTCTTCTGTTAATTATCTTCGAACGTTTGTCGTCGAGAATAACGCGGCGCTGCACACCGCGAATCGACGACAATCGCGAGTGGAACGGCTATTGTTTTCGTCTGGCAAAAAGGGTATTACGAGAGGAATTCTCGTACACAACGTATTTTTAGCGAAATTGAACGAAAAGCGATGGTGAAAAATCACTGCATCTGAAATTCGAATCTGCGGGAATAATATAATTGATTGGAATAATTAAAAACGGGAATCTTGCGTTGTCAGGGGTGACGACGCGTTTTGCCATAACGCGTGCGAGGAATGAAAAAAAGCAGGGAGTCGGGAGAGCGATAAAAAAAGAAACACGATTCCGAGGAGGGAGTCATCGGGAATAGGAAAATGTAAGTTTTCCTCGCGTGAACGGCGATGAGGAGACTCGAGGGAAAATCGTTGTCGGAATCCCCCCCCCCCCCCCTACTTAGTTCGTTGTGTGTATATCCGCGATGTGTATATTTACGAATCTCGCGATGAGACTCGCATGACGTGCGGACCTTGTTGACGGATCCCTTCCGGGCGCCATATCGCTATAATTATTATAATAATTATTATTACAAAAACACGAAGAGCTAAAACAGTTTATTAGCGAACTATTGTACAGAGTCAAAAATAAAAAGAGTAGCAAGCCGAAAATCGGCCGATCAGAAAAAAAATCGGTAAAAAAAGATCGGCTTATGGCAAGAATCGGTAAGAAATCAGCAGACGACAAAAATCGGTAAGAAATCAGCGGACGACAAGAATCGGTAAAATAATTGGCGTACGAGAATATCCGTTAACAAATCGGCGTATGACAAAAATCTGTAAAAGATCGTTATGCCCTGCAACGATTCGAGGACGTGGGAGCTCGTCGCCGACGCTCCGAAGACGCTTGTGGATGAAATTACGGAGAGCGATAGAATCGCCGATCGCAAGAAGTTGCGCCATTTTGAATCGGAAGAATCCTCGCGCGCTTCGAGAAATCGTCACGGAATGGCGCCCCGGCCGATCGACGGTGCGTCAAACTCGTCCTCCTCGTCGGCTTCCTCGTGTTACGAACGTCCGCGTCGAAACGACTCGACGAATTCTTCGTCCTCGTTGATCCTGATACTCGAGAGGCCAGAGTTCCAAGAGGAGGCGGGAAGGCGAATTGAGAAAATGGCGTCGTCGAGCAACGACGATGAGAATTCCAGTGAGGCGCCATCTCGCGGATTGTCGGTAAAAGCAACGACGTCGTCGATCGAAAATTTGGCGAAAAAAGCAGCGACGCGATGTCGCCGCAAGAGAAACGCCCTCGCGACGGCGAGTCCGAGAAACAATCGACGACAAAACTCTTCGTCGACTATTCTCGAGGCGCAATCGTCCTCGTCCTCGTCAGGTCACGAGACCAGCACGGGCTTCGTCGCGACCTCAACCCTCACGAAAAGCACCGACTGTGGCGCCCTCTCGGTATCGCGCAATCAATCACGCGCTGCCGCAAAATGGCGGCTTCAGCCAACCGGGGAAACGAGCGAGAGACAAGAAGGTCGAAGCGTCGCGACGCCGCACAATCGGCAACAGACGATATCGGTAGCGGCGATACGCGGTACTAATGTGGCGCTCGAGCAGCTGCGAGACGAGTACGAAGCTGTGAGGAGGCTCGGCGCCGAAAACTATTACGCGTCAGCGCCATCTCTTAACGCGGCGAACTATCGCGACAAGAGCGTATCATCTTCGCGTCGCTTTAGCGCCCTCCCGTTGGTCGTCGAGCCCTCTAAACCTTCCCCCGCGCGGAGCACTCCGGTCATCTCGAAGATCCTTCGAAAAGAGACAACGCTGACCTCTGGTGTACAAGAATCACCGGGTGTCGCTCAATCGTCCCCACCCCCATACGTTCTCACTGCCCCGGACCGACGTCCTCGGGACTCGTCGTCCTCGACGACCTTCTCGCAAACACAAAACGCCAATAATCCACTTAAAACTTCGTCCAGCTTCACCGCCCCGAAAGCAATGAGAAAAAGTCGCCATTCCCGCGTTCTTACGTCGCTGCACGCATCCCTCGGGCAACTGCCGATCAACGTATCGTCGTGCGCCACTAGCGCCACCGCAACGACCCTCGGCGAGGCCCCGACCAGCCTCGAGAATCTTCAAATCTCGACCAATCCTGATGATCGCTGCAACAACAACAACGAGGAAACAACATTCATCCCGGTTAACAATGGCTATTCCAGCGAGACGAAGTATTCGCCAAATCGGCCGAGAAACAGCCTCGAAAGAGTTCAACCGAACGTAACCCCAAACGCGCCTACCTCGTTCGCCAATAAAAGCCCGCTTCGCGTGCTCGCGCTACCGGAAGTCTCCCACTCCCCCAACAATGTTGCCAACACCTTTAGGAACAACCTCGCCACTTCCGTTTACAGTAATAATCCTAACAACAATAATAACTGCAAGAACAACGCGAGGTGCAGTCATTTGGGGGGCACTTGTGCGTGTTCCGCGACGACAACGGCGAGCTCGCTAACGTCCTCGACACTTACGAGAACGTCCAATCATCTTGTCAATGGCGTCGTCGCCACTTCGTCGTCCTCCTGGACCAACTCGGTCGAACAGGAAACCGACTACGTCGTCGATCCCGTACAGGGAAACGCTTATCACAAGGGTCAATTTCTCGGAAAGGTAAGTCTCTTTTTTTTCACTATTTGATTTTCTGCTTTTAGTTCGTACGATCTTCGAAGTCGGACTCGCGCGAATCTGGTGGCCGTGCATTGCACTAAACAAGGTAGCCGCCGGAAGTTGACCCAAATGTGGGGCCCAAAAAACAGGTCGATAGTCCAGATTTTTTTCTGACGAGATAACCCAGTTACTATGTACTTTCAACCTTGCAAAAATTCCGTTGTCGCTCTTTTTTGTTTTAACCGTGGGGGGGGGGGGGGGGGGGGGGGGGGGGCACTGGTAATCTAAACTCCAAATGGCGACCAAATTGTCCATCGGCTTATGTCCGCCATTTTGAATTGTATTTATGAAAAATTGTTTTTCTTGAACAACTCGGCCATTTTCAATTTTTGGGTAAAAATGGTGAGGACTAAACTTGTAGAAAATTCAATTTCCTACAACTTTAGTTATTACAGTTTTTTCTCTATGATTGATATTTTTCGAATTAAACCTGAAAAAAGCGGCGAAGTAAAACTATTGCATTATCTCGTTTATTGTTAACTTTAGGGCATAAATGAACATAAACAAACTTGTAGGGAATTAAATTTTCGACACTTTTGGTATTTACCGTTTTTTTTCGTTTTTTCGAAAAAAAAATCTGAAAAAATTCTTGCGAACTCAACGAAAACCGATTCAACTTTTTACAACCTTGAGTTTATCCTTGAATCCTTGTCGTTTTCATATTACACGTTATTTTTCAAATTGTCTCTTTTTTTAAATCAAAATATCTTTAGAACATAAAATCGTTCGAAGCTTAAAAAAAAAACAAAATTAAAGCTTGAGCTTCCCCCTTTATGATTCCGGTCAAAGAATTGCATAAAAAAATGTTGTCTGTAAACGGAGTACACCAGAAAAGGAACAAAAAAAGGCGAAACATGGTCTTTTTCGAAAAAGGGTACTGGTTGTAAAAAAAATAGTGAAAAATTTTCAAAAAAAAACGGAATGAAGGAATGAAGGTGAATTTCTCCCCTTCAAAATGCCGTTTATTAAATTCATTTATGTCAACGATCGGCGAAATGGCATAAAAAATCGTTCCGAAACTTTTGAATTTTTGTCCGGAAACTTTTCTCCGGTAGTGTATATACAGGGTGTATCTCAACTACTAGTTTTCCGTTCGTGGGCATACAGGGTGTCTCTTTCCGAGCAAAACCCTTTTTTTAAAAATGTCGTGCGACAAAAATTGGCCGAGATATTCACGAGTAAAACTCGACGCGAGTAAACAATGGCACAGTAGTTTCGGCGTCGGAGCTATCGCCAGCGCGGGTTCGAAGCCACGTTCGGGCAGGTGAATTTGAACCCGAACATTCCCGTTCTGCGGCAGGCAACCTACCAATTCGACCAACGTTTTCTGTTTCTGATTGATCGTTGTACGTCGAACGGATTGGTGCACGGTCCCAGCGCCTGGCTACTTTAAAAGTGAACCTTTTAATTAATTCGTAATTAAATACGTTTCATCATAATCATAGCGAGAAATTTACCAACCCGACTATCTTTTCTTCGTAGCAATGATATGCCGAATGTGTTTCTTATCGTTGTAGCACCTGGCAGACTGAAAAAAAGTATCTTTCAATGTTATAAACAAAAATGATTTAACAATAAATTCACTTGCATATTAATTAATCGTGGTCATTATCCGACAAGAAAAAAAAAAAAATTGAAAAAAATTCACCTGCCCGAACGTGGCTTCGAACCCGCGCTGGCGATAGCTCCGACGCCGAAACTACTGTGCCATTGTTTACTCGCGTCGAGTTTTACTCGTGAATATCTCGGCCAATTTTTGTCGCACGACATTTTAAAAAAAAGGGTTTTGCTCGGAAAGAGACACCCTGTATGCCCACGAACGGAAAACTAGTAGTTGAGATACACCCTGTATATATATATATATAATATCTATCTATTAATATTATATCTATTTATTGTATTATATTTTCAAGTGCGTTGAGATAGTTTATAAACGTATACACTTTCATTCCATTTATCCTTGTTATCGTAACATACATATGCTCGCCCACGTGTTCATACGTGCTTAACCTCAATGAATAACCTCACTCAATATGCATATATGCACGCGCGTCAACTCAGCCACCATTTGTCTCAGATAAAAAAATAAGCAAACACCCTCTCATTGAAAGAAACAAAAAAAAAAAACTTCGCCCGATCTTCAACCCTACAATATCACCAAAAAGATTTTCAAACACGTCAAATTTTGCAGAATATATTTGAAGAAAAAAAGAAGTGTCTCCGGCTTCGCCATCCCCATGATTCGATTAGAATTATTATTTTTCTCGACACACGCACACACACTCAGCAAAATGACATGCCGAAAAATCTATTTCCAGTGCTTCGAATTCCCAATCGTCGTATGGTCCGCTCGAGACGGTGAATGAACGCGTGTAAAAGTCCGTGACGTTCGTCCCGTAGTTTACTACGACACTTTGCGCCGTGCGGGCGTATGTACTTGTATATTTATATATGTATATATATACAGGGTGGTGAGTATAAAATGGCAAGGCATTTTTTATGGGTCTCGCGCAGAGATTGCGCAACTAACTAAAATTATGATAGTCCATTGTTTTTACAAGCCCTCTTCGAGAAAAGAATATTGCTTATTTTTGTGATGAGTACTATTCGCCAGAATGGATTGAGCGTTCTGGAAAAAATGAAAAATCCAATTTGAGCGCAGCAGAATGAAGAACATTCGATTCTGTATACGAAGCGACCCCGGAAAAACTTTCTTTGTGCATCCCGTCATCGAGAAAAAAATAAAGTGGATTAATGCCATTTAATTCCAATAAAAAGTCTTCTAGGAACGTTTCGAATTCGAAGCTAAATTAACTCAATTCTGCTGAAAACAAATAGAACTTTCATTTTTTCCAGAACGCTCAATTTTTTTCTGGCAAATACTACTCATCACAAAGAATACACTATATTTCTTTTTGAAGAGGACTTGAACAACCATTAATATCATATTTTTCTTGGTCGCAGAATCTTCGCGTCAGACCCTTAAAAAACACACCGCCCCCTTATAATTGTCACCCTGTGTGCGTGCGTGTGTATGTGTGAGTGTATTAAAATATACGTTTATACACTCTATACCCCCAAGCGCCCTCGGCCCTCTTCTCGACAATTTATTTTTAGGATCCACGGACTCTCGTACAAACACAAGCGCGAGCCAGAAAAATCTTCCTACGCGTTCTCCATTTCGCTCTGCTCTTATTCTTTTTGCTTTGTTGTTCTCTTTCATCTTACCTGCTTACTGTGTGCGTGTGCGCTACTTTCTCATTGCGAGACGCAAATGCATATTGGCATATATCAGCCACACTAGTCGGAGCGAGCTTAGGAAAATTCTCACCTCGTTTCTGTATCGTGTTTTGCTCTTGTATTAGAAAAAACACACATGCCTCATTTCCACATATATTAGATGAAGTAAAAAGTTCTGAGCGTTTTTTTGCTTTATTTCGACGATAAAATTAACATAGTTAGGATTATCCGATTTAGATCAAATATGGGCCGTTTTGTTCGATAACTTTTGTCCATTTTGAAGGCAATTTCATAATTCCGCAATTGAAGAAGTCCTCGTCCCTATTGATGAAAAACTTGACCAGCTCATTTTCACAAGCCTCTCTTGAGGCTAGTTTTGTACCATCAAGAAAATTTTGCAAATGCTTGAAAAGGTGATAATCGCTTGGTGCCAGGTCTGGACTATACGGCGGGTGCAATAGAACCTCCCATCCAAGCTCTCGGAGCTTCTGGCGCGTCGTTAAATATGTGTGCGGTCTGGCGTTGTCTTGATGGAACACAACACCCTTCCTATTGGCCAATTCTGGCCGCTTCTGGTCGATGGCCTGCTTCAATCTGGTCAGTTGTTGACAGTAGAGGTCCGAATTGAGTATTTGGCCCAATGGGAGCAGCTCATAGTGGATGATTCCCTTCCAATCCCACCAAACACACAGCAAAACCTTCTTGGCCGTTAATCCGGGCTTGGCGATCGTTTAGGCCGGCTCACCGCGATTGGACCACGATCTTTTTCAGCTGTTGTTCTCATGTGTGACCCACTTTTCATCGCCAGTCACCATCCGTTTCAAAAATGAGTCGATATCGTTACGTTTCAGCAAAGAATCGCAGGCAACAATTCGGTTCAAAAGGTTCTTTTGCGTCAATTCGTGTGGCACCCATACATCGAGCTTCTTCTTGAGACCAGCCTTATGCAAATGGTCCCAAACGGTTTCTCTGGCTAATCTTCAGTTCCTGGGCAATGGAATAAGTGCTCACATGCCGGTCCGACTCGACGATTTCCATGATTTTATCGACATTTTCGACGATTGGCCTACCAGAGCGTGCCTCATCTTCGACGTCCATATTTCCAGAACGGAATCGTTGGAACTACCGATTTGCTGTTGCATTCGATACTGTAATGGGTCCATAAACAGCACAAATTTTTTTGGCCGCCTGCTCCGCCTTTTCACTTTGATCGTAGTGGTACTGAAGAATGTATTGAATTTTCTCTTTTTTTACCTTCATTTTGGAACGCTGTAACACACAACGGGCTTCACCAAACACAAAACTGTCAAAGAACTTTTTTTGAAACGTAATGTCACCTTTAAATCGCCGTATAGTATGACCCGATGCGATGTATACATCGTAAGATATGGCTCACTAAAGACATCTAGAGGAAAACGCTCAGAACTTTTTACTTTAGCCAATATATATCTGGTCAATATTGAGTCGATATATAATAGCAATAATAATAACATCAATAAAACCCGGTACGTTGGTCTAGTGGTTAGCGTACTGGCCAGCGGATCGGGGGAGGTCGCGGGTTCGAATCCCGGTCGCGTTACTTTCGTCATGAAATGTTTTTCTTCGACATTCTCTCGGCAAAAGGCGACTAGTTCCGTGACTAGGAGGCCAATTTGGGATCGGCTGTGTTGGTATAGGTTTTCCGCAGTTTCCCTATGCCCATGAAAGACATGTCATGGTGAATACGATACAGAGGGGAAAGTAGGCTGCGGCCGCAAGGAGGGGGGGGGGGGGTGAATTGAGGAATAAAAAGATACAGTGTAGAAAACAACAGTGGAGCCTTGTTAAAAGCCAAAAAGGCTATGCAAGTAAAACTTAAAAAAAAATAATAACATCAATAATTCGGAGACCACCAAACAAAAATTATTAGAAAATATATAAAAAGCGTTTTAAATAGTAGTAACGAAAATAATAATAATAACAAATTGATGATCTCTGATCTAATCCAACGATATTGTAAAAAAATAAAATCAATTAAACTAAAATTAAAAGACTATTTAAATTAGCTAGTACAAAAAAAATAAGTAAATAAAAAAGAAAGTTGACCAATAACAATGATGACGAAAAATACTAATAGAAAATAATAACAACAAATACATCGAAAAATAATAATATTAATAATAATCACGAAAATTAAAATTCTCCCAACATCTTACGTCGCAGCGATATTCGTTGCAGAATTGAGAATTAAACCCGACTAGGAGGTACGCAGGCAGCAGCAGCGCAGACAGACAGAGAAATACCACGTATTTCGGGAAATTAAAAAATGTCGGCCAACTTGCCCCGCGACGAAGAGTGCTCGCGCCCGCGCGCGAAGGTCGAACTTTGCGTCACTAGACAAGCCAAACGGCCACGAGAAAAGAGGCTCGCAACTGGACGATACGAAGAGAGATGTGCCGGTGGTTGAATAATACTCGCCGATATATTTTCCCGTAGATTTTTGTTTTTTTTTCCATTGCTGCCTTCAAAACGCGACGCCTGTGTATTTAGGATATTGAAATTCGTCGTGCGCGATAGAGAGCGAACGAACGGCCCGAAGGGATTTCGAGGATTAAGACGCGGGATGAATTTTTTTTCTTTCGTTGCTAGTTTTTTTTGTAAGTACAGGGACTCATTGAGAGAGAGAGAGAGAGAGAGAGAGAGAAAAAGGGACGAGAAAGTCACACATCTGGGCCTTAAGAATTTACAGGTAGCAGGTAGTCTATATATAGATATAATGTTCTCGTCGGACATCTCGGTTCGTCTTCGGGAGAAAAAAAGATTTTGGGTCTGCCCGAAGCGTTCCCACGATCCGGGACAAGTGATGCGAGATAAAACACCACGAAGGGATGAGTCAGCGAGTTCCACTGAACATATTACATATATATAAAATTGAATATAACTCCCGGAAAGAAAAAAAATGACGAATGCTGCTTCAAACATACGTAGGTAATCATTTTTTCTCTGTAAAAGCCCCATAAAAATGTGACCAAAGAAACTGCTCCTGCCGTGAAGAGCATTGTTTTTGGAAAAAAAAGAAATTCCGCCTACAAAGTAGTATCTGAATTTTTCGTAAAGCGCGTGAGAGATAGAGAGAGAGAGAGAGAGAGAGAGAGAGAGAGAGAGAGAGAAAGAGAAAGAGAGAGAGAGACTAATCATCCTTTGGCATACAGTCAACATATACATAGGCCAGAAAAAATTTCGAAAGTAAGAACTTTTTAAGTGCAAATACGTAAAAATGATATAAGGTTAATTGGATGAAGCTGAATCGAATAGCGATAATAATTTTGCAATCAACCCCCGAGAAATTGTTTAACAACGTTAAAAAATGTTTAAAACCCGTTTAATTCAGAATCTAACAATTTTATCGTAAAATATGTCAAACAAAAGTTGTTTGGGACATAAAAGTACGTAAAAAAGTATTAAACATTCATCTTCGTATCTTCAAAAATAAGGGAGAAAAAGACGAATGAAAGTTCATTTGCAAGACAAAATCGCTTTGCAGCCGCAGCACCTCTGGGAATGTAAGGGACGCAAGATATGTCTTCCGACGCATGCACGGAACGATAGAACGAATCTCGCCTATGAGTGCGAACGGCATAGCCATATACTGCGTCTCTTTATGACAGTGATCCTCAACCAGTAATTTGTCAATGTTCAGTCGTCATTTTTCAATACTTATACAATAAATAAAAATATAAAAAATCTAGAAAGTAAGATTAACTCTTACTAAAGCAATATGTAACAAAAAAACCCGAGATGTATACGAATTTGATATTTTTTTAGTTTTTTTAAACTTCGAGGTTTTCGCTTCCGAATTAAATGGTTTTTCGTTTTTTTCTCCCTTATTTTTGAAAGCACGAAGATGTACGTTCGATACTTTTTTACGTATTTTTATGTTCCGAACAACTTTTGTTTGACATATTTTACGATAAAATTATTAGGTTCCGAATTAAACGGGTTTTCAAACATTTTTTAACGTTTTTAAACAATTTTTTGGGGGTTGATTGCAGAATTATTATTGTTATTCGATTCAGCGTCATCCAATTACCCTTATATCAATTTTGTGTATTTGCAACTAAAAGTTCTTACTTTCGTGCTTATTGACTGGTCTAACAGGTCATGCAGGTTACAGGGTCGACACAAGTCCATAGCAAAAAGTTTATAAGACTGAAGAATGATTGAGAAATCATTGTAAATATAAAACTTAAAATAAAAATAGAAAAGTTATAATAAACAGGACTTATTGCTAATAGAAATACACTTAAAGAGAGAGCGGGGGATGGGGGCGGGAGGGTAAATCGCATGTATAATACCTAAGTACGGCGGCGAAGGGAAAAAAATGGCGTTATACTTTGCGCAAGGCACATACGACACACAAAGAGAAGGAACGACCTCGCTTCGCTGGCTCGCACACAGTGAGAGGGAGTTCCGGCGAGTTTTTCTATTCAGTGAAAAAGAAACCAGGAAAAAAAGTACAGAAAGCGAAAGACGAGAGGGAGAGAGCATGAGACGTATTATAGTAACAGAGTGCAGTATTCTGGAACGCATTGCTGAGGGTCGCGACACACTGTAGCTTCGACGTGCAGGTCGAAAAGCTTCGAGGCTCTAATAATGTTGGCATGAGTGTTAGGAACGATTCGAAGGATCTACATTTGGTCCAAGGAGAATCCTCGTAATCGCTCTCTCTCTTTCTCTCTCTCTCTCTCTCTCTCTCTCTCTCTCTCTTGCTCTTTCTCCCTCTCTCAAGGATATTCATATTTTTTTTTACTATTATTGAAATGTTATTTGTAATTTATATTATTATAATATATATTATGTTATTTTTTTTACTGATATTATAGTATTATTTTTTGTGTAGAATAGTTATCATAAGGTGTAGTAAAAAGAAATCCATTATTTTTGCATGAAATTGAAGGCTTTATTTAGCATAGTTAGAATGATTTGATTTAGGCCAAATATGCACCGTTTTGATCGATAACTTGTTGCCACTTTGAAGGTAATTTCATTATGCCTTTCTCATAGAAACCCTCGTCCCTATTGGCACAAAACTGGGACAGTCGATTTTCACAAGCTTCTCTTGAGGCGAATTTTTCACCAGCAAAATCATTCGCCATAGACAGGAACAGGTGGTAATCACTTGGTGCCAGATCCGGACTATAAGGTGGATGCATAAGAACCTCCCAACCAAACTCCCGGAGCTTCTGGCGAGTCACTATCGATGTGTGTGGCCTGGCGTTGTCCTGATGGAACACAATTCCTCTCCTATTGGCCAAAGCTGGCCGCTTCTGGGCGATTGCTTCCTTCAGACGGTCCAATAGTTGACAATACAGGTCCGAATGAAGAGTTTGGCTGTAGGGGAGCAGCTCATAGTAGATGATTCCCTGCCAATCCCACCAAACACACAGCAAAATCTTCCTGACCGTCAATCCTGGCTTGGCCATCGTTTGCGCTGGCTCACCGCGATTCGACCACGACCGTTTTCGCTTGACGTTGTCGTAAGTGACTCACTTTTCATCATCAGTCACCATCCGCTTCAGAAATGGGTCGATTTTGTTGCGATTCAGCAGCGATTCGCAGATGGAAATTCGGTCCATGAGGTTTTTTTTGCGTTAACTCGTGTGGCACAAATACATCGAGCTTCTTTTTGTATCCAGCCTTATTCAAGTGGTTCCAAACGGTTTTTTGTGCAATGTTTAGCTCCTGGGTAATCGAAACAGTGCTTACATGACGGTCGGACTCGACGATTTCCATTATTTTATCGACATTTTCGACAATTGGCCTTCCAGAGCATGGTGCATCTTTGACATAAAAATTACCGGAACGGAATCGACGAAACCAAAATTGCGCGTGATTGGCTGTTACAGTATCAGGGCCATAAACACTATTCACATTTTCAGCCGCCTGGCTTGCGTTTTCGCCTTTATCGAAGAAAAACTGTAAAATATGGCGTATTTTCACTTTGCTGGTGGCCATCTTTGACGCGCGCTTAAACAATATTGAGTCAAGCCATCACAAAACTGTCTGAGATGTTTATTTTAGTACGAAATCTTATCTTTCTAACGCCATCTAGCGTAATCCGATCGCACTTATACAGAGAGAGAGAGAGAGACAGACAGAGAGAGATATACAGAGAAATTACGGGAATTTATATTATACGTGTGTAACATATGTAAACGTAAACATTTGTATATCAACGAGGATGGGGGAGGGGGGGTTATACGTCGATCATGTGTTTGTTCATATATATATATATATATATATATATATGTTGTGTGGGAAACCCGTTGCTCGCCGGGGTCTTTTTCACAGTTGAATCGTGCGCCGAGACGAAGGCGGAAACGCGTTCGTGATACGTGATATGTATGTTTTATATCCCGATAATAGTCTGTAAAACGAGAATTGTGCTTATATGAATCGACATTGTACGGCAACTTCTGTGTGTGACACCTGTACAAGACACGCCTGGCGAAACGAACAAAAGCCGAAACGCGAAGAGCGTGATGGAAGAATGAACGGACGAGGGTGAAAGAGAGAGGGAGGAAGGGACGCCAAAACGTAGAATATCGCGACATGACGAGGGAGAACGAGCAGAAAAAAAGGGACGGGCGAACCCGCGGACCCCGGTCAATGTGTATGCGCGAATAGAGACGAAGTTTGTATTTTGTTACTTGATCAAGGGACGAATCCCACATCGTCATACAGGGTGGCCCGAATAGTAATCATCGAAAGGAAAATCTAGATGCCTCGTACTAATATCCATCCGGATCACCCACATCCATATTCTACGATCTTTTGTACCTTTCGAATAAACAAAAGCATTTGTTAATTTTTTTGCGAGTACTCCTGTAGGTTTAAATTTTTTTTTAATTTTCATTAATTAAATAATAATAGGTTAATATATTCAATTATTCATTTTTATTATTTTATTACATTTTTTTGGATAAAAACGGGTTTTTATTTATTTTTTTCTGTTGTGTATGTACTTTTCTCTTAGAAGTTTTTTTAAAGCAATTGCGAGTCATTTAGTATAAGTATTTTTTTTTATCATATGAAATTTAATGACTGATCCTCTCAAATCTTTTTTAAAAAAATTCATCAAAGTTTAGTGTTCAGTTGGTAATTTATTTATTGCTTTATTGTGCACTTCATAACGATAATACAAGAGCAAAAACATCGCGAGGAAAGTATATAGACAAAAAAGAAAAATAAATAATGCTTTGTTTCTCGAAAAGTAAACAAGTATTGAAAGTAAGTAAGTAAAGAAAGTAAGTAAAAAAAGGTATTGATACGAGGCATCTCGATTTTCCTTTCAGACCTCACTTTTCGGGTCACCCTGTACAGTCCACTGCACGCAGGTCTTATTTACTCGCCCATCATGTGCACACGCACCTTATATTAATATGATTATTATTATATAGTATTCATAAAAAAATCTGCAGCCCTTACGCACACGCGCTCTCAATACGAACAAATGTTACATGCGGTTTCTTTTATTTTTATATTTTTTTAAATTCCGTCCCTTTATCTTTTATTGTCCCATTAAAGGCATGTACAAGGTCTACATAACCTCACAAATTTTCCAACCTAGGTTTCTCATAGTTAAGTTTTTTAGGAAAAACAAAGCATCAGGCTCTGGCGAATGAACTGACGCAGAGCCTGACGATTTTCTTTTGTCCCAAATATTATTCATCTTTAAGAAGTTACAGTTCGAAAATTGTATCTATATGTCTCGCACTTATATGCGCACACCTTCTGCTTCGCCTTGAGAGCCCACGCTACTGCGACAAAAAATCGAGTAACTCGAGGGAGAGAAATCGGAAAAATAAGTGTTCTGATTAGGCTCGTGACAGGGTAAAAATCGCAAGAAACATTAATTATTATACGAAGATAACATAATAAAGACATTTTCGTATTGGCCATTGATATTTTGACTTAAGAATCAACTTTTCGTCCCGAATCATTTTTTACACATTTTTAATACTTAAACAAAACAGTCGCATCGACACGGTCGCAAAATCAGCAGGTTATTAATGTCTCGATTGCAAATATCCAACGAGAACAGAGGCGGCGAGCTCGAAACTGTTGCCTGTGTAGTCGGAACGTTTTATATGATTTTATCTTACAAATGAATTTTCATTCGTCTTTTTCTCCCTTATCTTTGAACATACGAAGATGCATGTTCGATACTTTTTTACGTAGTTTTATGCCCCAAACAACTCTTGTTTGACATATTTTACGATAAAATTGTTAGGTTCCGAATTAAACGGGTTTTAAACATGTCTTAACGTTTTTAAACAATTTCTCGGGGATTAGTTGCAAAATTATTATCGCCATTCGATTCAGCGTCATCCAATTGCCTTTATAAAAATTGCGCAGAGTTGGCTTGCGTGGATGGTGCGTAACCTCTATGTTTGCAAGTGTGATGCGGAGCCGGGACACTCGCCGGGATTTTGTCCACCAGTGTGGTGTTTTTATCGCGGTAAACTGCCCATGTGGTTTTGTTGGCATCGTCACTCGTGTGTTTATCATATATATATATATATATATACACTACGCCAAAGAATTAAAGGAACAGAACATTTCTTCCCGTTTTGTTTAGTGTTTTTTGGAGCGCTGTATCTCTGCGAAAAATGGTCGTATCGAGATAAAAAAAAAGCATTTTGAAGCTTCAAGTCTCTAGTTTTGAGATCTTTTGACAAATTTGTTTTATAAGCCACAGTTGCCTCGCAATCATAAGAAATAGCGCGAGACAAAAATTTTTAATTTTTTTTTCAATCGTTCAAGGGAAGAAAAACGGTTCGATGTATCAATTTGAAAATTTACTGGGCTATTGGGAGTACATTAAACTGAAAAAAAACTTGGCATCGTTAGTCTTTCCATCAATATTTGTAAAGTAGTGGTAGATTTAATCAAACACCAGAAAAAGTCATTTTTTTGTACATTTTCTAAATTGATGTTAAGGGTGGAAAAGAAATTGTTTCTGTAAAATCAATGAAAGAGTCTTGTAGGAAATGTATCCAAGTTTTCAAAACTGCCCCTTAATTCCCTGTGCAATTATTGGTTGCTGAGATATCGATGATCAAAGACCAAAGGATCCTTTTTCATTTAAAGTCGAATATCTCAGCAAAAAATTGACGTAGAGAGACTGAAAAAAAAGAAATTGTAGCTGAATAAACAAGCTAACTGACCTATCCATTGATTCAACTGAAAAAAAAATTCCCGAGCCCGTGGAATCTTGAAAAAAAAACAACTAAAAGATTGAAAATGTTTGTCTCACGCTATTTCTTATGATTGCGAGATAACCGTAGCTCATAAAATTTTTTTGCGAAAAGATTTCAAAACTAGACACTTGAAGCAACAAAATGCTTTTTTTTTATCTTGTTACGACCATTTTTCACAGAGATACAGCGCTTCAAAAAACCCTAAAAAAAAGGGAAGAAATGTTCTGTTCCTTTAATTCGTTGGAGTAATATATATATTTTATATATATATATATATATATATATATATATATATATATATATATACCAGGTGTACAAGTATGAAATGCGGATTTCAGACAACAGATGGTGCACCAATGCAGTTTGTGATATAAAGATTTGACACTGCGCCGTTTTGTTGTGTCATCAACAAGTGTCAGATGCGCATAAGTGATAAATTGGAAAAGTGTGTGCATAGTGTTGTGTTGTTGTGTTCAATGTGTCGAAATTTATACCGAACAAAGCGCATTCGCGGGCAGCATTAATTTTTTGTTTTCATTTGAAGAAAACTGTTGCTGAATCATATCGATTACTTCGAGAAGCTTATGGTGAACATGCTCCATCGCAAGATACGTGTGAACGATGGTTTCGGCGTTTCAAAAGTGGCGACTTCGATGTTGCAGACAAGGAACATGGAAAACCGCCAAAAAAAATACGAAGATGTGGAATTGCAAGCATTGTTGGACGAAGATGATTCGCAAACACAAAAACAACTCGCCGAGCAATTGGGCGTTAGTCAACAAGTTGTTTCCAATCGGCTACGAGAGATGGGACAGATTCAGAAGACCGGTAGATGGGTACCACATGAGTTGAACGACAGGCAAATGGAAAAGCGCAAAAACACATGTGACATTTTGCTCGCTCGGTACAAAAGGAAGTCGTTTTTGTATCGTATAGTTACAGGGGATGAAAAGTGGATTTATTTTGAGAATTCCAAGCGCAAAAAATCATGGGTAGACCCAGGCGCACCATCCACATCGACCGCAAGACCGAATCAATTTGGCAGAAAGACGATGCTCTGTGTTTGGTGGGACCAGAGGGGCGTGGTCTATTATCAGTTGTTAAAACCTGGGGAAACCGTTAATACTAAACGTTACCAACAACAATTGACCGATTTGAACTGTTCGCTGCTTGAAAAAAGGCCAGAATACCGAAAGAGGCAACACAAAGTAATTTTTCTTCACGACAATGCTCCATCACATACGGCAAAACCTGTTCGCGACACGTTGGAAGTACTCAGCTGGCAAGTTCTACCCCATGCGGCTTACTCACCAGACTTCGCTCCTTCCGATTACCACTTGTTTGCATCGATGGGTCACGCACTTGCTGAGCAGCGCTTTGGTTCGTACGAAGATGTGAAAAAATGGCTCGATGAATGGTTCGCAGCAAAAGGGGAAGATTTTTACTGGCGTGGTATTCACAAATTGCCCGAAAGATGGGAAAAATGTATAACAAGCGATGGAGCATACTCTGAATAAAGCACTTTTTATCATTTTTCCGAATTTAACGTGTTTTTTTTAGAAAAAAAATCCGCATTTCATACTTGTACACCTGATATGTATATATATAGTGACGTGGTGACAATATAAGAACGATTCCAGAAGAGTGAGATAACAGGTTGGGCGTAGCACAGTGGTCAAAGCAGTTAACTGGCAGTCCAAAGGTCGGGAGTTCGAATCTCGGCCCAATCGCATAACGCATTTTTTTCTGATTATTCTCGTCGAATTTTTCCTGGTTATAATAATTTTATATATACAAATGATTGGGAGCATATGTAATATGCGACTGTATGCCGCTGGATATAGACAAGCGGCCCAGGAAGAATGCACCTCGCGCGCTCTCCCACGGTGAAGAGTTGTGTGGAGGCGCGCGCACCGGGCGCGAAGGGAGCGATAAAAAAAAGCGAAGATTTCACGAAGGTAGCGTTGAACAAACCGGCGTGGTGCTTCTCGCTCTTTCCTTCACTCGGGGTGTACGAAGCCCACAGGCAGTTTGCAGATTCTCTCCATGGGCATAACTGGATTTCAAGCGAGCCGCGTATAAATACCCACACGCATGCACACTACCTATAGAACCCCAACCGGGAACTTATTCTGTTATCCCAAAAGAAGAAGAAAAAACTCCGCTAATCGTGTATTTACATACGAAACATACGGAATAATCCGAATCGAGTTTGCCTCTCTGCGCCACAACGGCGATCCTTCGAATTACGAGGGTGTGTGGCAGCAAAATATCTTCGTACCTATATCTACTATATCTATATATATACACTCTTTTCTTTTCATTTTGCAGCGCGATTAGTCGGCAGAGTTCGATAAACGCGCGCCCTCTCTAAGCAGTGCCGCGAACGACAGGAAAAAAAAAAGAAAAACGTCGTCCGGTTTTTTCGTCTATATAGATATTTGAAATACGCGACGACATATACAGGGTGGACCACGCAACGTGTACACCTCTTTTACGACCAAAATATGCGTTGCACAAAAAAATGTTTTATACAAAAGTTACATGGTTTCTAAGGCTACACTATGTGATGCATTTATTTTTTTTATAGGTGGAGGCGCTTTGAAGATCTGAAGGTCAACTTTATTTTTTCAAATGGAATGCTATATTTTTTATAGCGTAATATGATAGAGTATCGAATTCTGAGTAAAAAAGTATATACCGTTATTAGCCTCAGAGTTAATAGCTAACGAGTAATTTCACTTTATTACTTTAAAATTTTCTTCACGTAATATCAAGTTGGAGATTCATTCATTCATTTTCACTTTTATCTTTCTGATAATAATCACGCACAATCACCGAAGGATACTTTAATACTGGATTACAATCATTGTGAAGATTGTGAATCATGATAAGTGTGTGTGATGTGGTAAATGTGTTCATATTGATAAACACTGTGATGTAAACACTGCCATTCAGAAATTTGTAGTAGATTTGAATCTCCAACTTGATATTACGTGAAGAAAATTTTAAAGTAATAAAGTGATATTACTCGTTAGCTATTAACTCTAGGGCTAATAAAGGTCTATACTTTTTTACTCAGAATTCGATACTCTATCATATTGGGCTATAAAAAATATAGCATTCCATTTGAAAAAATAAAGTTGACCTTCAAATCTTTGAAGCGCCTCCATCTATAAAAAAAATAAATGCACCACATAGTATAGCCTTATAAACCATGTAACTTTTGTATAAAACATTTTTTTGTGCAACGCATATTTTGGTCGTAAAAGAGGTGCACACGTTGCGTGGTCCACCCTGTATATGCGCGCGCCGAGTCGCGCGAGGAACTCGCGTGGATAACAGCTGACACACGTATATTATAAATGCTCGAGCGCAACGATATATTTGTGTATTCGTATCGTTTGCGTTCACTCAACCGGTTTTATACTCGCCGATTACTTCTAATAATAATAATGAAAATAATGATAATGAATAAATGTTTTTTATGTATATTGTTTATCATCGTAGTATTGTATTGTTTTATATCATATTATATTGTATTCTGTAATAATAGTAACTGTTAGAGTTTTATTGTGTATCAGTACATGACCGACTATGTTTGAAAATAAACACGTACATACAAATCTTATAATATACTTATTAATAATCGTCAATAACTCGCTAACGTACTTGTACCTAAGCTAATGCGAGCTCATGTACTTTGCCTCTACTTTCAACAATAACAATGATAATTTTGATATAACAATAATAATATGAATGATAATGCATTATTAAAATAATAAATAGATTTTTTTAAATGATAATAATGGACTATTACTATTATTGTATGTTAAGATACAAACTACGAATATTTAAGGGGTTACACCACCCCGAAATTTTTGAAAAATCGATTTTTTGTTTTAATTTTTTTCTCATAGTTGGAATCTTAAAGAAAATTTTAAGCTGAATGCAAAGTCTGTACCTACGACATTAACAAAGGTATACATTTTTTTCTACCACACTGTGCAGCGCTCCCTTAGATAGATTCACCCTTTGCTTCTATGAAACTAGTAGCCGAGCATAGATTTCTTCGTGGAAGTTCCGATTTTACTCTCAATTGGAGGTTTAGGAGGATATAACCAAACCTGTAAGGAAATCATAAACGCTATGATATGGAAAATTGCATCGAAAATAAGTTTCAGTGGTATGAAAGTAATTGAAATAGCTACTTACATCGCTACATTTATTTCTAATTACGGCTATAGTAATATTTTATTAATGTTACACGTATTGAATATAACCATCGAAAGTAATTGTTATGACATGTGTAATGACGAAGACGAGCACCGTACATCGCTTACTGAAAAACGCGCGCAAGAAACTACAAAAGAGGTTAGAACAGCATGGAGAAGATCAAGATTATCTCTCGAGGACCAGCAACTTGCTGAGGAAGGACCCCAATATGGAGCAGTAATCACCGATTAACAAGGTATGTCATAAATTTTCAATGTTTTTCACTGTTGAAGCCGCGTCAAAACTTTAAACGCGTTTTTATCGAAACGACATTTTTCGAATTTTCGGGAAAGATAACTCAACAACAGATATTCCGAATGATTTGAAATTTATACCACACATTTGTAACATGTCTCAATCCGTACGTAGGATTTTTTTTCTAATGTTAACGCCTTTTGTTTAAACAATGTTTTTAAGTAGACATTTTTTTATGAAAAACAAACATAAATTTCTTCGTGATACCAAAAATCCATATTTTTTATCCTAACTCAACAAAATTTAACCTAACTCAACAAAATATTTGCATTCTTTTATGTTTCAGATGAACCGTGAGGCCATATTAGGATTCCCGCAGATTGAAGGTGGAAAAAAAAACTTGACGCGCGCGGAGGCGTATATCTCCGCCAATCATCAATATTTTTATATTTAAAAAATATATTTAAGAAGCTGAAAATATGTACTAAAAGCGTGTAAAGATAGAAATAAAAAATATGCATTAGTTTAGCTACAAAATATTCATGAATACCGAGTCTTATTCTAGCCTCTCAGAGTGGTGTAACCCCTTAATACAATATTCCAGCTGCGTGATTTAATTTTTTTTAATTCACTCTTTTTCTTCTCTTTCTTTTTTTTCCAATAAAATTCGCGATACTCCCACAAAAAGTGGTATTCTTGCGAGAATGCCAGCGGAGAAAACTGGTTTTTTTTCCCGTTATCTCCGATAACCCGACGAGAGGGTTTCCTTTGCGTGCGACCCCCTGCGAAACGCAAATATTGAACTATTCGGCGAGTGTTGATATACAAGACGAAGACGACGACGACGACGACGAGTCGGACGGCGCGAAGCCGTGACTCGCGGTAAGGAAGAAGGGAAAGGCGATTAGAGAGATCGGTAAAGCGAGAGAGTTACGGTGAAATAACGTAACGACCTCGAGGAGACCTGTTCGCACACACACACACCCACACACGCGCGCGCGTGGGCGATTAAAGCCCGTGCGAATTTATTCCCCAATGAATTTTCCATGAAATATAACGCGATGACGTAAGGTAATTTTTTTTTATCCTGCGTCCGTTGTTATTTTTCTACGCTTTGTATCTTATAAACGCGATAAAAAAAAATTCCACCCATAAATTAATTGTCAAGAAAATTATTGTTGTCATAATTATAATTGTTCCTGTTAATGTTATTATTATTATAATTATTGTTGGTATTGTTTCTGTTAATATTATTATCGTTATTCTTATCATGTTGATAATAATAATTATTATTGTAAATTATTTTATTCCTTTATAATTACTATGGCTATTTTTGTTGCATAAATATTGACAAAAAAAAACCTCCATTTCATGACGACCGAAATGAAAATTCACGCGTGCGCGCGTTGTTTTTCATTCATTCCTTTTGCTAAACAAGTCTTCGAAGAGAATCGATGCTCTTGTCGCTGCGTGAAAGTTCATTGCCGAGATTACAGTTGGACATTGGACGTTGGTTTCTTCGCGGAAGTTGTGCTACTGCACCTTGGACCAATTTTATTGGGAAAACTCGACTACTTTTCCGCTCTATCGAGTTTCTTGCCTGTGAATAACAATCTCGTGATGGCAGTGAGGGGGCGAGAGAGAGAGAGAGAGAGAGAGAGAGAGAGATGCTGATGCAAAGCGCGAGCGGGGCGGGGGGAGGGGGGTGAAGAAAACTAGCGAGTTCGTGGAATGTTGAAGGTTATGTCATGTATATGCATGCGTATATATATTAGATGAAGTAAAAAGTTCTGAGCGTTTTTTCGCTTTATTTCGACGATGAAATTAACATAGTTAGGATTATCCGATTTAGATCAAATATGCGCCGTTTTGTTCGATAACTTTTGTCCATTTTGAAGGCAATTTCATAATTCCGCGATTGAAGAAGTCCTCGTCCCTATTGGTGAAAAACTGGACCAGCTCATTTTCACAAGCCTCTCTTGAGGCCAGTTTTGTACCATCAAGAAAATTTTGCAAATGCTTGAAAAGGTAATAATCGCTTGGTGCCAGGTCTGGACTATACGGCGGGTGCGATAGAACCTCCCATCCAAGCTCTCGGAGCTTCTGGCGCGTCGTTAAAGATGTGTGCGGCCTGGCGTTGTCTTGATGGAACACAACACCCTTCCTATTGGCCAATTCTGGCCGCTTCTGGTCGATCGCCTGCTTCAATCTGGTCAGTTGTTGACAGTAGAGGTCCGAATTGAGTGTTTGGCCCGATGGGAGCAGCTCATAGTGGATGATTCCCTTCCAATCCCACCAAACACACAGCAAAACCTTCTTGGCCGTTAATCCGGGCTTGGCGATCGTTTGGGCCGGCTCACCGCGATTGGACCACGATCTTTTTGGCTGTTGTTCTCGTATGTGACCCATTTTTCATCGCCAATCACCATACGCTTCAAAAATGGGTCGATTTCGTTACGTTTCAGCAAAGAATCGCAGGCATCAGTTCGGTCCAAAAGGTTCTATTGCGTACATTCGTGTGGCATCGAGCTTCTTCTTGAGGCCAGCCTTATGCAAATGGTTCCAAACGGTTTCTCTGGCTAATCTTCAGTTGCTGGGCAATGGAATAAGTGCTCACATGCCGGTCCGACTCGACGATTTCCATGATTTTATCGACATTTTCGACGATTAGCCTACCAGAGCGTGCCTCATCTTCGACGTCCATATTACCAGAACGGAATCGTTGGAACAACCGCTTTGCTGTTGCATTCGATACTGTATTGGGTCCATAAACAGCACAAATTTTTTTGACCGCCTGCTCCGCCTTTTCACCTTGGTCGTAGTGGTACGGAAGAATGTATCAAAATTTCTCTTTTTTTACCTCCATTTTGGAACGCTGTAACACACAACTGGCTTCACCAAACACAAAACTGTCACAGAACTTTTTTTGAAGCGTAATGTCACCTTTCAATCGCCGTATAGTATGACCCGATGCGATGTATACATCGTGAGATATGGCTCGCTAAAGACATCTAGCGGAAAACGCTCAGAACTTTTTACTTCACCCAATATATCGCACACACGATCAGATAAGCGAACCCAGAGTCGAAGTATTCGCGACACTCCCTTCGATCTAATCCTGGAGAAAAAAGCGGGGTCGAAACTATATGTGTCGTGTGTGTGTGTGTTATTGCTTTGTTAAGCGACCTCTCGCGGACTCAACTTGCGGTTCGTCGAACAGACGCGCGCGACACGGCAAAATCCTCGTTTTTTCATTGTTTTGTGCACCTTTTAATGTTTTTTCCTGCTCGCGTGTTTTTTTTAATTGTATTTTTTCGTTTTTTTTCCGCAAATTCTATCTCTGCGGAAAATATACACAAAAAATACACACACACACACACAATGACGGGCAAAAAAGAGACCGCTTCATTTTTCTGACTTACAAGGGGACTGTGCCATGCACGCAATAGATTTCGGGACGTCCTTTCAGGCTAGTGTTTGCGAAATCGACCAAACAAAATTTGTGTGACGATTTTTGAACCTCAAAAATAACAAGAACCTAGCGGTTAAGGTCTCCGGCTAGTATGCTGCTGGTTTTGGGTTCGAGTCCTGCTACCGCAATTTTTTTTTCAATCGAAACGCTTGTAAACGTTACTTTTATTTATTTACTTTAATTGAAATCCAGCTTTTTTATATTGCGTTTAGAATTCTTGCCCGCGTGATTGTAATCACTGTTGCAGAAATTTTGTCATATCCAATTTTTTTATTTATATTCTTCATCTAGTTTGTATTATAATTATTGCTCGCTTTCTTTTACTGTTTCTATTAACTTCTATTATTGTTAATATTAGGAAATGAAAAAATTATCGCTCTGTCGATTAAATGAAAATACAAAACACTATATTCACATTATGTGGGAAAGTGTATGTAAACGAAAAAGGGAATCGCAGAAAACCAAAGTTCAAATGAAAAGCGTAAATAAAATAATAATTGTATTAATACAGGCGAGAATATCAAACTATAGAGGAAAATTAATTTAAACCAAGAAAATATATAAGAACAAAAGGAACAATAAATTTTTTTTTTGCCAACATAACTTGCTAGTGACTCATTTTGCAAAAATGTCATTGACAAATGCAAAAATGTATTATAAAGGCATTCAAAAGGGGGTTTTCACAACGAAAAATAGCTGGAAAATTTGGAGTGAGCAAAATTCAAGTGTAATAACTGTGGAGAAATTTTGGCGATATTGGTCCAGTTGGGGACAGGTAAGGAAGGGGAAGAAAACGGGCGTCTACGTATCGAGACGATTCTCGTATGCAAGAAAAATCCACTTTCAACGACACGGGATATTCAAGAAAACTTTCTATTAAATGTGTCGCATAGAACGACTTCGCGAAGCTAATTT
>OZ010711.1:19577654-19717067 GCA_963932345.1 Ophion ventricosus | reverse complement strand
TTTGGAAACGCCCTTGCTTCGGGTTGGATTAGAAGAGGATTTGATTTTCCAGCAGGACAACGACCTGAAGCATACAGCGAAAAAAAAAACACAATTCGTAAAATCCAATGAGATAAAAATTTTTGAATGGCCTCCACAATCACCTGATTTGAATTCTATAAAAAAATCATGGCTAATTTTTGACGAAAAGATCGATAAAACATATTAGCGAAAAGATATAAGAATTTCTGATTTTTTAGTGATTTTCAAGTAAAAAATCGGATAAAATGGAAGGTGGTCTCTTTTTGGTTGCCGGTCACTGCATATATATCCGTGAAATCCTACGAGAATGAGTGGCCATGGTTGGTAGCTCTCCCACAAGGTGGAACATAAGGGAGCTTGAATTTCACACGCAGCGACCGGCATTTCACTCGATCGTACACGCGGAATTTTCGCTTTTGCAAGGGCTTCTTGTAAAAAGAGCGATAATCATAATAATAATTTTTATTGTAGCGGTGATGATGATGATTATGATAATAATAATAATAATTGGTTATAAGCAATTGATCAACGAATTTTTGCATTTCGAATCATTTTGTCTAAACAATACTGAATAATGTCGTAATAACGCGGTTTTTCAGGGTGGATTCGCGAGGGTCTATCTCATGACTGACGTGGCAAATGGAAATCAGTACGCTTGCAAAATCATACCGAAGAATCGTATGCAGAAAATTCACATTCAAAAGGTAAGCTGGATCGAAATCGAGGACTCATCATTTAAGAAATAATTATTTTTTAATCAATACGAGAAATTATACATATATATGAAAAAAATATATATATTATTGTTATATATATATATATACAATTTCTAGCATTTATATCCAAATAATTTTTTTCTATATATATATATACACTATCGGCGAAAAATTTCCGGACAAAATTTAAAAAAAACTCCGAAACGATTTTTATGCCATTTCGCCGATAGTTGACATAATTGAATTTAATAAACGGCATTTTGAAGGGGAGGGATTCACCTTCATTCCGTTTTTTTTTGAAAATTTTTTACTATTTTTTTTACGACGACCCTTTTTCGAAAACGACCATTTTTCGCCTTTTTTTTTGTTCCTTTTCTGGTGGATCCCGTTTACAGACAAAAAATTTTTAATGCATTTCTTTGACCGGAATCATAAGGGGGAAGCTCAAGCTTCAAATTTCTTTTTTTTTTAAGTTTCGTACGATTTTTTTTCTAACGATATTTCGATTTTTTTTTTACTAGAGACAATTTGAAAAATAACGCGTAACGCGAAAACGACAAAGATTCAAGGAAAACTTCAAGATAGTAAAAAGTTGAATCGGTTTTCGTTGAGTTCGCGAGAATTTTTTAGATTTTTTTTCGAATTTTTTTTTTCACCTATTTTCGGTAAGAAATCAGATGATATAAAAAAAGGAAAAGAAAATTTTTTCGTCTTCTGAAATTTTACCACAGACCCCTTAGTTCTCGAGTTAGGGCAATAAATTATCTGATTTTTTACCGAAAATAGGTGAAAAAAAATTTCGAAAAAAAATCTGAAAGAATTCTTGCGAACTCAACGAAAACCGATTCAATTTTTTAGCTATCTTGAGGTTTTCCTTGAATCCTTGTCGTTTTCGCGGTACACGTTATATTTGAAATTGTCTCTTCTTTCAAAACAATCAAAATATCTCTAGAAAAAAAAATCGTACGAAGTTTAAAAAGAAAAACAAAATTGAAGCCTAAGCATCCCCCTTTATGATTCCGGTCAAAGAAATGCATTAAAAATTTTTTGTCTGTAAACGGGGTCCACCAGAAAAGAAACAAAAAAAAGGCGAAAAATGGTCGTTTTCGAAAAAGTCGTACAGTCGTAAAAAAATAGTAAAATTTTTTCAAAGAAACGGAATGAAGGTGAATTCCGCTCCTTCGAAATGCCGTTTATTAAATTCATTTATGTCAACTATCGTCGAAATGGTATAAAAAATCGTTCCGGAACTTTTTAAACATTTTATGCTGAAACTTTTCGCCGGTAGTGTGTATATATATACATATATATTTATATATATGTGTGTAAATAATGTTTTCCAAATGTTCGTTAATTCACACGTTAATAGTTACGAAGTCGTAAAACTTCCCATTGCGTGTTTATCCGCACGCGTATAAATATATATTCAACGCGGAACACATGTCGCGTCGAGAAGTTTCACTTGTACGTGTTCTTCTTTGTTCAGATCGCTCGTGAGATCATGATCCACAAGGAGCTGAATCACGTCAACGTCGTACAGATGCATCACTACTTCGAGGACAACATAAACGTTTACATGTTACTTGAGCCCTGTCCGAGAAAGGTGAGATCTCCCTTTTTTCGTTTGTCGCTTCTATTGTTCGCTCGGGGTTGTAGTAAAACAATTTTAGGGTAAAAGAAATCGAATAATAATTTTCGCGGGAAATTGAATCACTTGAAAGTATCTGCATAAGTCTGAATTTTACACAGGATTGATACGTGATGCCGAGTTTAAGGGTATTTTTTTTATTGAGAAATATTGTTAAATAATTAACTATTTGTTGTTTGAAGAAAGTGCCGCCGATGCTACACTGCCAATGGGTGTAGGTGCTTCTGCCAACTATATCAAATGAAAATAAACAATGTACTTTTAGTATCGTAATCAAACTTTTGTTCGATCGGATACTTATTGCTGCCTTGTAGTTTGCATCGTTGGAATGCAACGAAAATTTCTTTTTTTATATTTTTATTTCCTCATTTTTATTATTTTACAAAATATTTTTTTACTAAATAAAAATGATAAATCTCTAAATAAGCGACTTAAAAAATTATTGATGGATTTTTGTAACGAACATTATTAGTCACAAGAAAATCGAGCCATTGGAAAAATAATTTTCTTTGCATTCCAATGATGCAAACTTTAATTTCATTGCTTTTTTTTTAATTTTCAAAATTACGAAAATGCCAAGCTGTAGAAAAAAAAATGGATTTTCGACGAAAAAGATAACGTCTAATTGTTATTAACAAATGGATAAACATATGAAATCATCCCGTCATGCGATAGAAAATTTTATAAAGTATGCTCTTTCCGAATTTAAAGTGAATTGGAGGAACAGATTTTTCATATACGACTTGCACCGATTCATAAAACATAACGAACGAGAAGAACGCAAAAAAAAAAGGGTCAATCGCAGGGGGCGGTTCGCCGTAGCGCAGTGGACGATCTGAACCTTAAAAAAAATCATCATAACTCGCTCAGTTTTTGGAATTTTTACGAAATCTTTGTTATTATATTAACGTTAAGACTCTAGGCTAACTATGCAATAAACGATTAATCGTATTTTTTAAATCAAGCTTATGCAGACCCCCTAAAAGAGCAAGTGTTCTTCTTTTAACATCGTCAATTAACATCTCTTTCATATATTTATAGATGTGATAACTTCCAGTATTTCTCCTTATGCCCTTTGTTCGACCTTCAACGAACCCATCCCTTTCCGCCTTTTCGCCTCTTTAGGTAGAGAAAAACAGAGAGAGAGAGAGAGAGAGAGAGAGAGAGAGAGAGAGAGAGAGAGAGAGAGAGAGAGAGAGAGAGAGAGAGAGGGAGAGAGAGAAAGAGACAGAAAGAGACAGAGACAGAAACTTCCTCCTCTATTCAATCATTCGCCACTAAAAATGGTACTCAGTGAACTTGAGCAAAGCTCATGATCCTTCGCGCTTCGTGCGACTAGTTCGACCTTCGCGAATAACCCGCGCAACACACTAAATGGGGCTATTCCGCTCGGTCGACGAGTCAACGAGGCTTGAAATAAGCCTCTCCGAGACGTTCATCCTCCGCACATACACACACATGCGCACACAGAGAGACACGGATATGTGGTAGATACTATTGTAGTGTCATAAAAGCGAAAGATCGATAAATAACGACGGATATTGGACGAGTGTTGAGGGGAAGAATGAGAGCGACGAAGGCGCAACCCGCGGGGGGGGGGGGGGGGGGGGGGGATATTGCGAATAACAAAGTGTACAGAAGTCTTTTATTCCCATCGCGGCCCGCGAGATAAATCAGGTCACGCTTCTTCAAAGCAGATCCAAGTGTCCCAGAAATATTTGCAACGTGGATACTATTTTTTTTTTCTTCTTTCTTTCGAACACACGGGTGTCGTCCTTTTGTCCTAAACGCCCAGCAACGCGTCCGGAAGTCGATCGATAAGGACGAAAAAAAACGCACGTTTCTCACACGTTATGTTTGTGTCATTTTTTTTTTCCTCGACTTAAATGTGCCATTTTTTCTTCCAGTTTTTCTTTTGTTAAATTTTGATTTTTATTGTACGTGGAATTGTTCGTACCTACGTCGTATTCGACTGTCTCGTTATTGGCTGTATAATTTACAGAGCCTCATGCACGTGCTCAAGTATCGTGGCAAAGTCACGGAACCGGAAGCGCGTTATTACATGAGGCAAATGGTGACCGGTGTCGCTTACATACACTCGCAAAAAGTCGTGCACCGGGATCTCAAGCCGGGCAACATGTTTCTCTCGGACGGTATGATTGTCAAGATCGGTGACTTTGGCCTCGCGACAAGACCGGACGGGCAACGTCGCAGGGTGTAAGTTTTACGCACTTGTATTTCTCTATATATGTCCATACTTTTTATCAAGTGATCGTAATATATAAAAAGTTGCATTTGTAAGTATTTAAGTATTTATAATTTATGATATACATATATATATTTTTTTAAATTATATATATATATATATATATATATATATACACATACATACATATATATTTTTAATTATATAAAATTATGGTTTTTGTTCACAAAGTGGACAACTTTGCCCATGACTGATCTTCACGGAGAGAATTAAAAAGTAATTTTTGTCGTGAATTTCACGGTAAAAATTACCGTGATATATTTCAATGTGGTGACAAGTGAGAAAAGCATAATAATTCGTATGCGACAAGTTTTTTTTAACTCACGTTACAGAAAATTTCAAATACGTAGCTAAAATTTTACTATACAAGAAGGGCAGCGCGCACGATAATTTTTACCGAGAGCACAATACATTTTCCTATAACACTCATTAAATTTTATAATAAATCTTAAAATAACTGTTATAAAGACGATACTTTTTTATAGACATTTTTGAAAGGTATAAAATAATAAAATGCACAGGAAAATTTCGCTGATATTATATATTTTTTAAATTTAAGTTTTGCGTATTTTGTTACACATCAAAATTTACTAGAAAATCTGGTAAAATTTTCTATCTGAAGAAGAAATTTTATTTTATTTTCATGAAAATCTGTGTTTTACTCAGTAATAATAAGCGAAGTTTCAGGGTTGTCATCTGGTTACCGTTACTGCACGGTAATATTTAACATTTAATTCTCTCCGTGTTCATATATATATATAATATATATATATGTTTGGGTTTTAATTGATAATAACAATTATTTTTAAAAAATCACTATTACATAAAAAGTGTCTCAAAATGACCCGACATTTTAAATAGCGCGCGATTGTTTTTGTGGCGAACATAGAGTATTAATTTTCGAAAACTGGCATCAGGAAGTATTGAGGTTTAGTTATGGAGAATTACACGAACCAGCAACGCATAGAAATTGTCAAAAATCACTACAAAACAATGCAGTTATTGGAGACGAAGTTTCATGGTCGTGTTATCTCACGCCGCGGCGATGTTGAATTGGTCACCAAGATCGTGCGATTTGACGACATTGGACTTCTTTCTTTGGGGTTTTCTAAAAGGAAGAGTGTATGCCAATGATTCACAGACCATTCTGGAGTTCAAGGAAGCAATTGGATGCACTCTTAATGAAATTCGTCCGCAATTACGCCAAAATGTTATTGAAAATTTCGTCAAAAGAGTGAACTTTTGCAAACTGGGCCAAGGCAGCCATTTATCGGATATGTGTGTTCCACATATAACCTCCATGTTTGTACCTTGTATTAAAATAAACATATTCGTACTTCTCAAATAAGTAATACGTTTTATTAATAAATAAAAATGTCAGGTCATTTTGAGACATCCTTTATATATATATATAGTTTTTTATTTGCTTCAACAATTGTATTGATAATTATAAACCCAAACAATATATAAGTATTCTTCATATAATTATTTGTTACATTTTTAAATATATATTTTTTTAAACATTTAATTATATGAAATAATACTTATATAATGCTTGTTTCGATTTATAGTTATAAATACAATTATTAAAATAAATTTAAAAATATATGTGTGTGTGCGTGTGTGCATGTATATAACTCTATGTTGTACGTAAGAGAGTATGAATACAAAATTTATGGCAAATATCTGCATTTCGTCTTCCAAAAAAACAATTCAACATTTCTCCAAGCATTATCACACGAGCCCTATCAAATTCTACAGAACTTCGCTATACATTTTTCTATCACTTCTAACCATTATGGTTCACGCGATCAAAAAAAGAAAAAACAATTGCACAAAACCACGAAACTCCAACGAGCCACCCCACCCTCGATCCAATCCCGATCACTATTAATTGACGAGAAAAAAAAGACCGCATATCCACAGAGAAGCTGACAATGTTAAAATTTCAGTACGATATGCGGCACGCCGAATTACATAGCGCCGGAAGTGCTCTACAAGCAGGCGTACAGTTATGAGGCGGACGTGTGGGCCCTCGGTTGCATCCTGTACGCCCTTCTCGCCGGACAGCCACCCTTCGACACGTCCACCCTCAAGGAGACATACGCGAGGATCTGCAACAATCGTTACAAGAAATTGGACGATAGCGTTGTATCGCGGAGCGGTCAGGA
This sequence comes from Ophion ventricosus, assembly GCA_963932345.1. Classification (NCBI taxonomy): domain Eukaryota; kingdom Metazoa; phylum Arthropoda; class Insecta; order Hymenoptera; family Ichneumonidae; genus Ophion; species Ophion ventricosus. Next base: position 19,710,245 of record OZ010711.1, on the reverse strand, counting down.
TCTGATACGTTGGCTGTTGCAGCCGATACCGGAACTACGTCCGAGTCTCGAGCGTGTCAAGGAACACGCTTATCTAACGATGGAATACGTGCCTACGAGATTGTCGCATACGTGCTGTTATCGCGTGCCACTTCTTACGGGCGCCGCCAACGAGCAAACTCTCGTCGCCCGACAAATCCCGACTTCCGGTCACAGCGGCGACAACAACGACAACGCAGCGATATCCCGCATTGTTCATCGCAACAACGTTGATCTCGGGATGACCGGGCGAACGCGCGAAACACCCGCCGTCTCAGCGATCGCAACCCCACCAACGGCCACCGAAGCAACTAATTCGACGTCGAAAATTCGCACGAACAATGCCACTATTGGCACGGATCATGCGAGAATTCTTCACGTGGATTCGCAAAAAAAGCCCAAAGTTGGCAATTGGTTGTTGCGAAAATTGCCAAAGTTGCCGAGATTCCGACAACGCTTGACGAGACTCCTTTGTCCTGAGGCGAAAAAACCCGATAGCCTTATGATGCATCGCGCGATCGAGGCATGCCTCGCCGAAATACGATGCACCCGAGCGCACAATAATCCAATCGTCGTCGACAGAATCACACCGTTGTTCGTCACCAAATGGATAGATTACTCCAACAAGTACGGCCTCGGATTTCAATTGTCGGATCGCTCGGTCGGTGTGCTCTTCAACGATAGTACGAAAATGAGCTACACTCATAATAGAAGGTATGTCTAGAGGGAGAAAGGGGGGGAGGGAGAGAACATACGTGAAAATCCATTTTTTTTCGTAGCACGCCGCAGTGGTACGCTTCATGAAATTCCGAATTGATTTGTTGAGAAATATTATTATTATTATAAGATATTAATACTTCGGGCAACGCACTTCCTCATTTCGCACTGGGAACCTCACGTTTCCCGGTGTGTTTGGCTTGCTCTTCATTGATATCGAAACTCATTGAATAATTTATTATTATAAATTGATAATAAACTTCGTTAAAATTTTCATTGAATTATGAATTATTATTATGACTTAATAATAAACTTCATTTAAATCTTTATTGAATATTTTATTGTTATAAATTCATAATAAATGTCATCGAAATCTTCATTGAATAATTGGCAGAACAACAATTCTATTCTTTATTTATTTATTCTCAGACATCTCTATTCGTAAAGATCACTATTCCACAATGACTCACTTCTGAAATATTACTGCTCTCAAATATCTCCATTCCACAATATTTCTTATCCGAAACTTCTCTATTCTTAAATATCTGGCTTCTTCAAAATCTCATGTGATATCCAAAACATTTATATTCCGAAAATTTCATCCACAATATCTCTCTTCGGAAACATCTCTATTCCAAGAGCCTCTGCGTTGCATTTGTTTTATTTATGGCCAATATAGTAAATGCAATATTACAAATGGGCTATACAAATGAAATTTATATGGAGTTAGCGAATGACGAATAGAGATGTTTCCGAAGAGAGACATTGTGAAATGAAATTGTCGGGATAGAGATGTTTTGGATGTCACATGAGATTTTGAAGAATACAGATATTGAAGAATAGAGAAGTTTCGGATACGAAATATTGTGGAATGGAGATATTTAAGAGCAGTAATATTTCACAAGTGAGTTATTGTGGAATAGTGATCTTTACGAATAGAGATGTTTCGGCAGAGAGATGTGTTAGACATGAGATATTTTAGAATAGAGATGTTTCTGATTAAACCTTCTCCAGAATAGAAATATTTAAGAAGAGAGATGTCTGAGACTAGAGAAATAAAGAAATAGACTTGTTGTCCTGCCGAATAATTTATTCATATACATTGATAATAATCTTCTTTGAAATCTTCATTGAACAATTTATTATTATTATTGTCGTTTTTACTCATACGTATACATAAAATAGAAGTAACAATTTTTCAAGCTTCGATTTTTTTTACCCTCCATATTTGAAAAGATCCAAAGGAAAATAATGCTAATAATAAAAATGAATTTGGAAAAAAAGCTGAAAGTCTCATCGCATTCGGAAATTCCTTTGCAGACGAGTGGAGTACGCGACAACGGAGGACGAAGTGACGCGTTATCGTCGCGAGAACGACGTGCCAGCCTCCATGGAGGAGAAACTCGAGCTTCTTCGTCACTTCACCCACTACATGGACAATTTTTTGACGAACGGCGGTGAGATACGGGAACAGCGCGGTGCGACAGTGGGAAAATTCACGAGAACGGGGCAGAGCACGAGCGGGAACGTGCCACGGATGAGACGTTGGCTGCGCACTGACAAAGCGATAGTGATGGAATTGACGGTGCCATTGTTGCAAGTCAATTTTTTCGTCGATCATTCGAAAATCGTTGTCTCCGAGGGACAACGTGGACGGGGCTATCTCGTGACTTACATAGACGCGAGCCGTCAAGCCGCCACGTATTGGCTCAACGATCTGCGGGACGTTGGCTGTACCGCCGAATTGTACGAACGTTTGCATTACGTGTCCAAAGTCATCGGGGAATTGGAGAACGATGCGATTTTCGAGACCGCGACGAATCTTGTGCAACAACATCGTAACAAAGCGTTGAGAACGTGAGATCAACACTTTTCTTTCTTTCTTTCTTTTTCTTTTCTCTCTCTCTCCCTTTCTCTCTTTCTCTGTCTTACACGTTTCTTTGGTTGGTCTTCTTTTTTTTTTCCCACCACTTGTCAACATTCGATCGCCGTTCTCGTCGGTGTTTCAAAGTGTTCTCTCGCAATACACGATATATCTGCCGTTAGCATGTAAGAAGTCTATGTGAATAGATATGTATATATATAAATATAGATATCTATTTTTCATAATCCGAACGAACGGAAATTCGCTTTACGGATTCGCCAACGGGCGAAGAAAAGGAAACGAGAACCCGTTCGTCCGCGAGTTAGAAGTGTGAGCATTTAGAAAATTGCTAAAACGCTCGCCGGGGCCGCTGTTGCGTCGCAGAATTTAGAAAAAAAACACGAAGAAAAATTATTGAATTTTCGTTTGTTTGTTTTCGTCACAGCGAAGAAGTGACGATCCACAATATTGTCGAAAAAATTTGCGCGTATTAGAAAGAGAGATGAAAAGGAAATGATTGCCAGTAAGGTCGTTATTCGATGCAAAAAGGCAAATTATATTTATATATTTATATATATAATTGTAAAAAATATAATATTAAATTGTTGACTGGTTTTTTTTCTCTTTGGCGGAGACGCAGTAAGCAATGCAAAAAAGAAGCAAACGATTTTTTTCCATGCAAAATTGTGGTAAAAAAATAGAATGTAAAATTGTATAATTATGAATTATATATAATAGTTATATAATTATAAATTATATATAATTGTAAATTAGATCATTGTTATAATTATACAATAATTATAAAATTGTATAATTGTTATTCTATTGCGTTTTGGCCACAAAAAAGAAAAAACCAGTAAACGATTTTATGTTGTATTTTTTGTATTTTGCATTTTGCATAGAAGAGAATTATTTGTTTTTTTTCAGTCGACATGCTGAAATTATACATATATATATTAGAGGAGAAAAATTATGTTTGTTCTTCTTTTTTTTTTTCAGTGAAAATTAATTTTGCTAAATACAAGTCTTAGTTATTATTCTGTTTCCGGTAAAAAAAAAACAAAAAAAACAAAATTAATTTTTCTCTGATAATAAGAGTAAATACTTTTTCCCTCTCGCTCCTTCATTTCATACCAATACCTTATGGTGGCACGATCGAAGAGTGATGAGTCTCGGCAGCAGCGGCTCAAATAATTTCGTATCCATTTGTATATATATATACACAGTGGGTAAAAAAAGTATTCGAACAGCTTGTGTTTTTCGAATTATCCTGCGAGAAAAAAATTACTTTAGAATTTTTTTTTTCAAAGAAAAATAAAATGTTCGAAAAAATAAAAAAATAAAAATGAAATGCCAAAGCAATTTTTTTTTTCGTAGGATAATTTCAAAAACATTTGGTGTTCAAATACTTTTTGTACCCACTGTATATACAGTACGGGCCAAAAATTGTCGATCCCTTTGTAGAATTGTAAAATTATATTAGAACAATATAATTTATTTTATATAGCTATATAGGATCTTCGTAAAATAAGGAATCAAATGAACTATATTATTCCAATATAATTTTGCAATTATCCAAAGTGATCGAAAACTTTTGACCGGTACTGTGTATATATATATATATATATATGAACAATAAATATCCATACACACATATACGGCGGAAATTGCATCCCCTCGGTGATCCTAGTCAGGCCATAAAAGCTTTACGCATTAAGGAATAATATTGCTGCGACACAAAGATTAGTAAGACAAAGAAGAAGCGTATGAAAATGAAAAGAAAAGTCGATCGTTATGTTGTTGTATTACACGATTGGTGGCTTATCGCGATCCCCGCGAGGGAGAAATAGGCTTTACGCTTAGCACTAAGAATACGCTCTTTCGAATGATCGTAATATAAGACGGTAGTTGTCTTTCGTTTGCTCGCGTCGTAATTGTGGTTGTTGAAGTTTCGATAATTATTGGCGATTTGGTCGCTATGGGTTTCGTTATCGACTGTCGATGTCACCGTGATTATTATTATTATTATTATTATTATTATTATTATTATTATTATTATTATTATTATTATATGAACGTATGTCAGTGGCTTTTTGAAGAAACGCGTGAGTGAATTAGAAAGAAAAATGTAAAAGATTGTTGATAAGAGCGGAAGTACGCTACGCTAGCTTAATATTAATTCATTATATTAACATTAAGTAATTAATCATATTAATGCATTAATTATATTAATATTATTTCATTAATAATATTAATATTTATTAATTGATTAGTATATTGTTGTTCTTATTACTCTGATTATTATTGTTGTTAAGGTATTATTATGTACGTAGATAATGCGAATTTATTTAGTTATGCCGAAAAATATTGAGCTAAATGTGCGAAAAATTCTTGTATCACGTGCCGGGTACATTTATGTTATTTATTGATTACTTCTTTTCTGTTTTGTTGTATTTCTTTTTTTCTTCTTTTGTCTTTCTACAAAAATTTTGGTCGCCGAGTGACAATGAAACACGTGTGTGTGTGTGTGCGTGCGTGTGCGATCCGCGCGTGCGCGCGGTTATACGATGGTATGAAGCAATAAAACGTATGCAATTTACAGATCTCAGTAACTCACTGTGCCGCGTAGTTGTCACAGTTATTTATTCATTTGTTTGTATCTTCTAATGTTTCACATGCCTTGTTCTTATTACGAGGAAGAATATTTTTTCTTGACCCTCTCCCCCCCCCTATCCGATGCTGCTCCAAGAGTATGGCGCACGCGTGACATTTGAGATACGTGCGAGACGACGGAGAGAGAAACTATGGAAGATCGCGAATAGGTGGAGCTGCAGCGGCCCCGAGGGTGAAGAAATCGCCAGGAGGAAGTCCATGGCGAATATATACATATATGGGGCAAAATGGTGGAAGACTTAAATATTAATATTAATAATTATTATTATGTATACATAGGTGATTAACGCGCTGGATTTTGGTTGTTTTTAAAGCTTGGAAAAATGGCGCGGTATATTGCGTAAACTGCAGTTCGTTTTTGTTGCACTCGCGAATTAACAAAGTGGCGGTATTTCGAGAGCAAATGCAATCCCCTTTTTTCCCTCTTTCTCGCAATTATTTTTTAACATTCTCTCTCTCTTGTTTTCAGATTCTGTCTCTGCCTTTTCCTCGCTCTTTTTTCGCATTCTATCTTTAAATATATATATATAAATTACTTCAAAGAATGAAAGGAACAGTACATTTCTTCCATTTTTTTAGTGTTTTTTGGAGCGCTGTATCTCTGTGAAAAATGGTCGTATCGAGGTGGCAAAAAAAGCATTTTGAAGTTTCAAATCTCTAGTTTTGAGATCTTTTAGCAAAATTTTTTTATGAGCTACAGTTATCTCGCATACAACATAAGAAATAGCGCGCCACAAAAATTATCAACTTTTTTTTTTCAGGGGTCGACGGGCTCGGGAAATTTTTTATCAGTTCAATCAATGTATAGGTCAGTTAGCTTGTTTATTCAACTACAATTTCTTTTTTTTTAAGTCTTTCTACGTCAATTTTTGGCTGAGATATCGGACTTTGAATGAAAACGGATCCTCTTGTTTTTTATCATCGATATCTCAGCAACCAATTATCGCACAGGGAATTAAGGGGCAGTTTAGAAAACATGAATACATTTCCTACAAGACCCTTTCATTGATTTTTTAGAAATAATTTTTTGCCACCGTTAACATCAATTTAAAAAAAGTACAAAAAAATGACTTTTTCCGGTGTTTCAGTAAATCTACCATTACTTTACAAATATTTATGGAAAGACTAACGTTCCCAGGTTTTTTCCAGTTTAATGTATCCCCAATAGCCCTGTAAATTTTCAAATTGATCCATCGAACCGTTTTTCCGGACCGATTGATCAAAGTTTTACATAACAATTAAAGGAACAAGTTTTCCTAAACATCGTGTCGTCATCATCAAAATAAAGACAATTTTCTTCGAATTTGTTCACAATGTTGCACTAGTTACTTGTTCAATTCAAGAAAAAAAAAAATTCGAAAAATTAAAAAAAAATTTGAATTTTTTTTAAAATTTGTAAAACATTTCGGGAAACAATACTGACTCATATTTTCTTCTGAAAGAAGATGAGCTTTGGAAAAAACTGTTTTTTTTTTTGTAACCCTAATAACCATCGCAGAAACTATCGTGAATTAATCGCATAAATGTTCTCAGATCGAGTAGTGAATACAGCTTGAGGGTATCAACTTTTAATTAATGCAATTCAGGATGAGTTAAATTATGGTACGCAAAGGTCGAATCGTGTCTGATATGAGTCAGTATTGTTTCCTAAAATGTTTTACAGATTAAAAAAAAATCAAACATTTTTGTTTGAGATTGTTTTTTTTCAATTTTCACGAGTAACTAGTGCAAAGTTGTAAAAAAAAGTTCGAAAAAAATTGTTCTTTCCATTTCGATGATGATTACACGATGTTTTGGAACGATACACTTGTTCCTTTAATTGGTTTGTAAAACTCTGATTAATCGGTCCGGAAGAACGTTTCGATGGATCAATTTGAAACTTTACTGGGTCTTTCCATGAATATTTGTAAAGTAGTGGTAGATTTACTGGAACACCAGAAAAAGTCATTTTTTTTGTACTTTTTTCAAATTGATGTTAAGGGTGGAAAAAAATTGTTACTCAAAAATCAATGAAATGGCCTTGTAGGAAATGTATTTAAGGCTTTAAAACTGCCTCTTAATTCCTTGTGTGATCATTGGTTGCTGAGATATCGATGATCAAAGACAAAAGAATCTTTTTTCATTCAAAGTCGAATATCTCAGCAAAAAATTGACGTAGAGAGACTGACAAAAAACGAAATTGTACCTGAATAAACAAGCTAACTGACCTATACATTGATTCAACTGAAAAAAATTTCCCGAACGCGTGGACACTTAAAAAAAAAACAAAAAAAAATTGAACAATTTTTCTCTTGCTATTTCTAATGATTGCGAGATAACCGTGGCTCATAAAAAATTGTTGCGAAAAGATCTCAAAACTAGAGACTTGAAGCTTTAAAATGCTTTTTTTTCATCTCGATACGACCATTTTTTACAGAGATACAACGCTGCAAAAAACACTTAAAAAAGGGAATAAATGTTCTGTTCTTTTAATTCTTTGGAGTAGTATATATATATATATTCCTGTGCTCCAACGTATAACCCTTGCGGGTTTTTACGCATTACTCTTTCGTATCACTCCTTACCCGCACTTCGGTAATCTAACCTAACTTCCGTTGCGTCCACAGCCGTCTTAAGCTACAACTATACCGCATTTGCCGAAGGTACAGGGAAACTGTGGAAAACCCGTACCGGTATAGACGGTACCCATATTCCTCTGATTCTCTGGTGCACAGACTTGTACTTAAGTATGAGCACCATGGCATCAGAAGTATTGTATATTTCCGCTCACTGATTAATGCGCCAGTCGGTGCACGACTAAACGGTCACCGCTCCGAGAAGTGGCCATGCGCAACGCTGCTCAACTCGGAGGACCGCCGGAGCCAAGCCCCGCCCGCACATCTACCAGAGTCGGTGCATTTTATCTTTCGCTCTCTCTCTCTCTTGCTTCATTTTTTACCGCTCTAACTCTCCTTTGGTCTCTCACCCTACTTCTTCCTCACCGTCTCCTCTCTCTTGTCCAGTCTTTTTCTTCGTCGCTCTTTTCAATTTTTTGCTTCCTTTCTTTCTCTGCTCTTTCCTTCATTTTCTTCTCTCTTCCCCTCTCTGTTTTTTTCATCCGATCTCCGTCTTATCACGCGAGATAAGACTTCTAATACTCGTATTGACTGACGAATATGAAGAGTTTTGCGACCGCGCTGCCGGCGAACGCGGTATTGTGATAAATTTCCATACTGAGATCGAGCTCAATCTCTTGAGGGCCGGGAATGCTCTGCGTCATAACGAAAACCGCCTGCGAGGGCGCAGGTCGTCGAAGCGCGAAGCAAGACTCGGTCGCTCGCGTGACGCCAGGTGGCGCTCGAGCGTCCACCAGCGCCATGGAAAATTGCACCGTCGAACCGGGCAGGTGGGTCCCTCTCATGGTGAACAATTCGAGCACACCGCTCGACGGGATCGGCAGCATGCTCACGAACGTTATGAAGTTGTAGGAGTAGTGCGAGGGCGCCCGGAAACACGCCAAATCCCCGCTCGGACAGTAAAGCGACGTTCGAACGCAGCGACTGTCAAACGAAAGTTCGATGAGCGATTTTTTTTGTCATTTTATTTATTTTTTTCCCGTTTCGAACTCATTACGATACTCACTTTTTTCTTTGGGGATCCCTGTAATATCCGCTCGGACAATCGATTCTGTTGCACCGGAAGCTACCACGCGTGTTTTGACACATCTCGCTCGGGTCCCGGCAAACCCGACCAGAAGCGCACTCGTCGACGTCTGGAGAAAAGAAAAATATTTATGACACGGAAACGTCGATTTTTACAAGCTTTTATTTAACTTCACTTGTTGTGAGATGCAAAACGGAAAATCGATATTTCACCAACTACTCGACTACTTATAGCTCGGAAATTTTGCAAACATGCATCTAAGAGGTGACAATGCGTGATTTAACTTAAAAAAATAAATAACAATAACAACTTTCTGTGAGATGTAAAACTGAAAATCGATATTTCACCCACTTCACGACTACTTAGAACTCTGAAATTTTGCAAACGCGCATCTAAGAGGTGGAAATGCATGATTTAACTTAAAAAAAAAAAATAACAATAACAACTTGCTGTGAGATGTAAAACTGCAAAACGATATTTCACCTACTTCACGACTACTTAGAACTCTGAAATTTTGCAAACGTGCATCTAAGAAGTGACAATGCATGATTCAACTTTTAAAAAATTAAAAAATTAAAACTATAACGACTTACTGTAAGATGCAAAACGGAAAATAGATATTTCACCCACTTCCCGACTACTTAGAGCTCTGAAATTTTGCAAACATGCATCTAAGAGGTGACAATGCATGATTCAACTTTTAAAAAATAATATAAAAAATGACTTTCTGTGAGATGCAAATCGAAAAATCGATATTTCACCCACTTCCCGACTACTTAGAGTTCTGACATTTTGCAAACATGCATCTAAGAGGGGACACTGCATGATTCGACTTAAAAAAAATGAACGACTAAAAAGTAGAAAATAATTTATATGTAAAGAAATAATTTACAAAACCAAGCTTTTATTTAATGTACTGAAAAGTAGAAAATAATTTTTCTTACCAAGTGACTACCTTATTTAATGTACTTTTATTTAATGTACTGAAAAGTGGAAAATAATTTAATGTACTGAAAAGTGGAAAAGACATATAATCTTTAATTCACATAAATCCGTTAACATATAAACTGTATTTAATTTACTGTAAAACAACCTTAGATTTCTTAAATAAAAATCGGTAAACTGAGTATAAACGTGTGATAATAATTTCTCAAATTACTATTGTGCCAAATTCAATGTCAAATTTCAAATTCAAATCAAATTTATTAAACATTCAAAAAGTTGAGCGCCCCAAGCTTTTATTTATAGTCACATATAGGTGACTTGGTAAGAAAAATTATTTTCTACTTTTCAGTAGATTAAATAAAAGCTTGTTTTGAAAAAGTTATTTTTTTACAAATAAATTTATTCATTTGGCTTGTGTCGAGAGATTTCCGGTTATTATCATTCACGCTGGTAGATCGAGGATGAAGGTCGAGGTAGATCGGGGTTAAAAATATTTTGAGCGGAGACGAATCTAGAGATGGCGTTGTGTGGGTTAGTCTGATGGTAATGACTTTTTCTTATTATTGGGCTTCTTTCCTTATTAAGAATTTTTCTTTGGTAAATCTGCAGAATCAGGGCTGCAGCTCAAAACCGCTCCAAATTTTTTTCTACCGTTTGTTATCATTAAAAAATGATATCTCATGTAATATTATGGTGGGGGAGGCCAAAATTTCCCATAAATTATGGGAAAATTGCTAAACCTATGGGATTTTGAAATTTGCTAAACGTGGGGACAAAATAACGCATCTGCGGACATTTCACACTTATGTTGGGGTGGAAGCAGGAGGAATTAGTAAAAAAAAATACTTTTTTTTTTACTAATTCCTCAAAATTAGGGCGAAGACGAGTACTGCAAACATCGCGCGAGGGGTAAAAGTCCTTGTCTCCGCGGTGCACACGATTATTTATATACCAAAACCATGTGTTCCGAGATTTTGCAATGTGAAATATATGTGGCTGCAACCGTGTGCTGTAGCTGTGTTGCGTACGTAAGATGTATCGCACATGGAAGGTGTATCGGACATGAAAGGTGTATTGCACGCGCGTCGAGGAGGGTGGAGGGGGCGGAGCCCCCCCCCCCCCCCCCCCGCGGACACCAAAAGTAATTTTGAAATGCATCACCAAATTTGAACATACTATGTTATTAATAATTTTGCTTTTACTAATTTAGATTTTATGGGAAATTTCGGCCTCCCCCGCCACAATATTACATGGGATATCATTTTTTAGTGATAACAAACATTAGAAAAATATTTGGAGCGGTTTTGAGCTGCAGCCCTAATTCTGCAGATTTACCTTTTCTTTGCTATTATAAACTTTTCCTCATTATTATGGATTTTTCTGAATTTTTATAAATTCTTCTTTATCGTTTTAGGCTTTCCTCATTATTGTGAATTTTTCTTAAATATTGTAACTTTTTCTTCATTATTATGAATTAGTCTGCATTTTTATGGACTAAAATTTTTTTTTGACCAGACGAATCGACAGATGGCGTTGCGTGGGTTAATCTGATGAGAATGATCTTTTTTCATTATTGGGCTCCTTTCCTCATTGTTAAGAATTTTTCTTTGTTATTGTAAACTTATCTTCAGAATTTTGAATCTTCCTTCATTATTCTAACTTTTTCTTCGTTATTATGAATTCATTTTCATCATCAGAAACATTAGGTCGTTATTATGAATTTTTCTGCATTTGTATCACTTTTTCTTCATTATTACAACCATTTCGTCAGTATTACCATTATATCAAAGCAAAAGCTCGACCCACAAAGACAAACTCGAAGTTTAACGAAGAATCGCAACTTTTCAGAACTCATTCGTATAAATTTATAGAATAAGATAGAAATGTAAATAAAATCCATAAAGCTATAGACCAAGTATAAACGAATTTTAGAAAGTGGCAACCTTTATCAAGCTTCCCAAGCTTGTATTCAACAATCATCTATTATCTTGGATTAATCCTGCAAACTTTCACCACCATCCAAATAGTTTCCAGCTACGTAATTACTCGATTTGGGCAATCCTATAAAAAAAAATGTCGATAGCAATAGTAATAGCCCAGAGCCTTCCGAATAGGCTATAATTGTATGGCAAAAAATCCAACTGCTCATTATTCAAGGGCGGTAGCGAAGAAAAAAAGGAATGAGTTGAAAAGATAAAAACTGAGCCAACAAATGGCCGAACGATTTTGAAGTGATCGGAAGAGACTTCAACCTTGGCAAGTTCGTCCGTCCACGCTGAGCTTGTATCCGTTGGGGCAGCTGCAGGCGTAGCTGCCGGGCGTATTTTCGCATATGCCGATGCACAGATTGGTGTCCTTGAACTCGACGCACTCGTCGATGTCGGTGCAAGATCTGTTGTCGCGATTGAGTCTGAAGCCAGGCTTGCAAGCGCATCTGTAGCTGCCCCACGCGTTGACGCACTCGTGTTGGCATAGGCCGGGTGAGCGGGCGCACTCGTCGACGTCTTCACAGACGCCAGGACCGCGAGTGGCGACGTTCTCGAAACCGGGCTCGCAGATGCAGCGAAACGAGCCAGGCGTGTTCTCGCAGCGTGAATTGGCGCCGCAGATACCTCCACCCCCATAACTCTGACCGCCGTAAAGGCTGCACTCGTCGATGTCAACGCAGTCCTTGTTGGGCCCGTCCACGTGACCGGGAGGACACTCGCAGATGTAGCCGCCCTGGCGGTTCTGGCAGGTCTGACCCGGAGTGCACTCGTGACTGCCCTCAGCACACTCGTCCACGTCGACGCAGTGAGAATTGCTCGAGGGATCCAGCGCGTAGCCGTTGCCACACAGCACTCGCGAGACGCATCTGGAGTGAGAGAACGAGTGAGAAGAGACTGGTAGTTAGGGGTGAGAGGAGCACCATACGAACCCAAACAAACTGAACCCAACAGGTAGTTAGGGGTGAGAGGAGAACCAATACAAACCCAAACAAACTGATTCAGCTTGTTTGGGTTTGCATGACCACGAGGCATAAGTATATTGCTAGAGTTTGAGTTTGTTTGGGTTTACTCGATGCGTACGGGAGAAATCGAAGGGATGAGCGTTCAAGCCAGGAGGCCCAGAAATATCGCGCAACTTTTAGTTTCATTGGGTTTGTACTTTGTTGAAAAAGTTTTTGTTTGCGTTCGTTTGGGTTTATTCGCAGTTTTAAAAGGTTTCAGTTTGGTTTTATACTCTGTTCCAAAAGATTCAGTTTTAGTTAGCTTGGTTTTATACTCAGTTTCAAAAGTTTCAGTTTGGGCTCGTTTGAGTTTGTGTCCCAGCGGTCTCGGTCAGACGACAACCGAGTTTGTCGATGCGCTTTTACAGGATGGTAGGTAGGTAGGTACTGATGCTACTTGAAAAAGACCAGCTTCCAACACGGCCTTAATTTTGAGAAAAACTAGTTTTAAGTTATTGAGCTCTTTACATCCTTCGCGAGGATGAAAATGATCGCAGCAGTTGACAGCCGAGCCGTCGGCAGCCCTGACTATCGCGCGGAGGTCTCGAGTTTGAATCCCCTCGACGCTACTTTTTTTTTTACATTCTTAATACCTTCGTTAGTTTTTTAAATCTTTTTTATGCTATGTACATTTTTCAAAATGTGTTTGGTGGATTAAATTATCTTTAAACAGTGAACTTATACGTGGATAAACAGGACTTTTATTGTTTATCGCTAACCTTTATTCTATTTTCAAATAGTTAATTAAAGAATGACACATTATTTAACTAAATAAATTCTATTGTCGATATTATCTGGTTATCATCAGATTTTGATATAAAAACAAAATCACGTTCACGCATGAACCATTCTGTTTGTTTGGGTCCTGTTTATCCACCTACAAGTTCATTATTTAACAATAATTTAACCCAAGCAAACACATTTTGAAAAATGTACATAGCATAAAAAAGGTTAAATAAAATTAACGAACGTGTTCAAAATTGAAAAAAAGTAGCGTCGAGGGGAATCGAATTCGAGATCCCCGCGCGGTAGTCACGGCAATACTCGCAAAGGATATAAAGAGCTCGATAACTTGAAACTCGTTTTTCTTAAAATTAAGGCCGAGTTGTAAGCTGGTCTTTTTCAAGGAACATCAGTACATAACTACCTACCATCCAGTAAAAGCGCATCGCACAAACTCGGTTGTCGTCTAACCGAGTCCCCTTGCAATTTCAAAAGATTGTGTTTCAGTTTAAAAAGATTCACTGTGGCTTTGCCTGCGGTTTTTCCTCAGTTTCAGAAGGATTCAGTTTGAATTTGTACACAACTGAAATTTCCAATTTGTGTTTGGGTTTGTATTCAGTTTCAAATAGTTCAACTTGTTTCGACCTGCTTCGGTTTGTCCTCAGTTGCAAAAGATTCCGTTTGGGTTTGTGCTTAGTTGAAAAAGTTCGTTTGGGTTTGCTTGGGTTTATATATAGGTTCAAAATGTTTAGCATGTTTGAATCTGTACGAGTTTGTACGAAGTTTCAAAAGTTCCAGCTTGTTAGGGTTTGCAATAAGTTAAAAAAAAAAGTTTCTGTTTGGGCTTGTTTGCGTTTACATTCGTAAGAGTTTCAAGAATATCTAACTTTAATTGTCCCCCGAACAAATCCAAACAAAGCTACAAAACAAAAAGATCACCATAGCACAATTGTTATTCCATCCATACCTGTAGGAGCCGAGGGTGTTGACGCACTTCTGCAGTGAGGTTCTAGCGCACGGATTTTGGCCTCGGGAGCACTCGTCGACGTCGACGCACTGTCCGTTGGGCCCGTCGACGAAACCACGTGGGCAAATACCGCGTGGTCCGCTGGTGAAAATCGGCATCGGAGTGGTCGCGAAGAATCTGGCCGTGACGGGTGATGATTTCGGGCCTACGCCCACGCCACTCGGTGACCGTGGATTCTTGTCGCATCGATAAGATCCCAGGGTGTTGCGGCAATGATAACCGCCACTGCAGTCGTGCGTACCGAGAACGCACTCGTCGTCGTCCTCGCAAATTTCCGTCGCTGCATTCAACGTGTATCCGGTGCCGCATGGCAAGTATCTGACGCAATTGTAACTGCCGAGGGTGTTGTCGCAACGTTGCGTCGACAAACAGTCGTTCTCAAGTAATTGGCACTCGTTTATGTCGACACATGCCTGGGTGAGATTGTCGCGACGGAAGCCAAGCTTGCACTGGCAGTTGAAGCTTCCGGGTGTATTGACGCACTGCTCGTTGCTCGAGCACGCCTCCTCGTCCTCCTGGCACTCGTCCACGTCCACGCAGCCACGATTCCTCACGTATCTCTTGCCCGATTCGCAGCTCTGTCCCGTGCTTGGAATTTCGACAATCGAGGGCGATTGACGAGTCGGCTTGACCGGAACCGGAGCTCGCGCGCACGAGTAACCGCCTGGCTGATTGTAACATACCTCGTTGCCACAACTGTGCAATCCTTCGGTACACTCGTCGATGTCTTTCGGGAACAAACGTTACGGAACAAAGAAATCTTTAATACCACGTGGATGCCGAGATTGGACATCGCCATTCTTCGATGATGTTCAAGCTCGAATCGTTGGAACGCAACGAAGTTTCTTTGTATTCTCATTTCCTTATTTTTATTAGACAAAATCCTTTTTTGCAAGCTTGATATCTTGGCGCTTTAACTATCTCAAAAAAAAGACGAGGGTTTTTTTTTTTCATAGGGAAACTCTGCTGGAAGACATTTGATTCGGAAATATGAATTTCCATTGCATTCCATTGCATTCGTTTTTGCTCAATCTCGAACAGAGTTGAAAAATTCGGTGATATTAAAAAAAAAATACAGGGTCTCTCATGCAAATGGTCCGCATTGAACATCATCGAGACAGTTTCCGGTTTAATGAAATATTAAGAGATCGCCGGAATACAATCTCTCGTTATTTCCTGTCTTCTCTCCCCTGTGAAATTTGTTGATCAAAAAGGCTAGTAATTACAAACAAAAAACATGATTCGACGACACTCAAGCTAAAGCACACGATCGAACAAGCGCGCATATCGAGAACAAGCCACGAGACAACGAGGCGAGTATCCTAAAAATCATTATTCAATTATTCGAGGAATGAATGATAAAGCAACTAGTTTGAGGTGAATGGACAGGCGTACGCAGGAACATTGCACGAAAAAGTAATCTCGTTGTCCGAATCTGTAACTATAAAAAATAATATAGACAAAATGATCGTTGTGTGTGTGTATATATATTTATTTATATAGAAGAATATAAATTCATTGAAAAATAGATCAAAATGAAGAGAGATCAAGATCACAAGAGAGGCAGAAATATATATTTGTTACAGTTAAAATCCGTTTTCATTTTGAACGCGTTTTACCTACTGAAAACTAGAATTTATGTTTCCAACCCCAAACAAACACAAATTTTGACCTCATTTGGTAATTCTTGTGACTGATTTATTTCGTTCCAACTAATTTTCGGACCAAACCCAAACTTTGACCTCATCCGGAAACAGTTTTACCCGAACAACCTAAAACAAATCCAAACCACGTAACAAACCCAAACCCAAACTTCGACCTCATTCGGAAAGCATTTTAACGGAATCATTTCGTTAGAACTAGCTTTTCCTAGTTAAGACGAGTTTTAACGTATAGTAAAATTTATTTATCAGTAAATTTTAGTTCTTACTAGGAAAAAACCAGTTGTAACAAAAGGGGTTAGTAAGAACTAGTTTTTACTAGGAGAAACGCGTTTAAGGGGTTACGTGGGTTTGAAAATTTCAAAAAATCCTTTTTTTTTAATTTTATTATCTAGTAGTATGTCTAGAATATTTTCCCAAAGTTTTAATTCAATCGGAGTAAAATTCTAAAAGAGAGAGCCTTTGGGAATTCCCCCCGTTGGGAAAGACCGGCCGGGCGCGATGCGGGTATGCGCATTTTTCTCAAAAAACGATTTTTGAAGTCGCTGGACACGTTTTCTCAAAAACCAATGCACCGACCTTATTGAAATTCTGCATACTTCTTCAAAATAGCATTGACTAGTGATTGAACGAAGGTTTTTTTTTCCATTACAACTAATTTTACAAGGCTATAGGTAGTGTAAATTGTATCAAAAATTGAACTATTTTGCATACAATCCTGCCAAGAATTTAAATTTCAATTTTTTTAAAAATCCTTCGGTCAATCACGAGCTATACTTATCTAATAACAGAAAAAAATGGTTTTTTAATTTCAGATAAAGCTATCATAAGTTATCCTGACCACCACGAGGACACTTTTTTTTGAGGGGTCTCCGGAAACCAGGTCCCACCGGCTGAATTTCCCAAATTCTTGGATGATTTATATATTATATTTAAAAAAAAATAAAGAAAATACGCTTTTTTCGGCTTCGAAACCCACGTAACCCTTTAAACCGAAAGCGGGTTTTAACTGTAACAAACACCCACACCCACACAAATATATATTTCTGTCTGATTTGTGTTCTTATATTTTTATTCATTCTTTTATTTCCATCAATAATCTTCTATTTTTATTTCTTTTTTCTTCTATTCTCACTCCTTCGTTAGTTTTCTTTTGATTCCCTTTACGTGTTAACATTTTTATTGTTATTTATTCAATATATTCTTTGTAATTCTACGGCTAGTCGTTGTAAATGCCAAAGATTCTGGATCGAGGCAAAAACCGTAAACTCTATCGATCGAATAAATTTCTCACCCGAGCATTCTCTTCTCGCAGTATCGTAACGATATCCATTGGGACAGGCGGGTTTCCGTCGTATCCCGTGTCCGCTCGATACGGGTCTCTCGCATCTGTAAGATCCCGGCAGATTGACGCATTTCTCGTTGAAGCGAGCGTCGCAGTTGTACTCGCCGCGTTTGCACTCGTCGATGTCCTGGCAGGCACGCGATCTCAGCGAATACTCGTAGCCCTTGGAGCACTCGGGATAGCGAGTTACGCACTCGTAAGTACCCTCCCGATTAACGCAATATTGATGATAAGCTAATGGACAGTCGTGAAGATTTTCCACGCACTCGTCAATGTCGACGCAGCTGCCGTTGAAGAGCTTGCGAAAGCCTGAATTACAGGGCGGTATCAATTGGCAATTGTAAGTGCCGTTGGTGTTGACGCAACGATGAGTCGTTTGGGGACAATCGTGAAGCCCGAGGAGGCACTCATCCACGTCGAGGCAGCCCTTGCTCGCGGTATCGAAGCGCCAACCCTTCGAGCACAAGGGCTCGCAATCGTAGCGACCCGGCAAGTTTTTGCAACGCTCGTGCTCCCGACAACCTGGCCCTTCGATGCACTCGTCAACGTCCACGCAACTACCGTTGTATATGCGACGATAACCATTGCCGCACGATTTAAGCTCTTCGCAAGCGTACGTGCCGTTACCGTTGACGCAACGATGTGTGTCGCGTGGACAGTCGTCCCGTCCCTCGAGACACTCGTCCACGTCCACGCAAACTTCGCTCGTACGATCGTAGCGCCAACCGTGCGAACATCCTGGCGAACACTCGTAACCCCCGAGCAAATTTTTGCACACCTCGGCCTCCCGACAGCCCGGACCCTCGAGGCACTCGTCGATGTCGCTGCAACCGGCGCCCACCCTCTTGTATCCTGGCTGGCAGGGCTCGTCCGAGTACGGGAACGTCCGCACGGTCACGTTCGACGAGGCGTCTGCCCGGATGGGAATCGGCGGAATCCCGGCTACCGTGAGCCTGTTGTTCCGTGAATGTTCATTCGGCTCTGTGAATTAGAGTAAATGTCGAACGATAAAACTCTTCACAGTTACAATTAAGGGGCGGGGGGGGGGGGGGGGGGGAGGGGGCGATTACTGGGTCGATCATTTTTCGTTGTCTTCATCGACAGTAATATCTTTCGAAGGATAAACTTCCGAAAAGCCCACACCTCCGAATAATTTAGAACTTCGTGTACTTATGTATTTTGATTCGTTGATCACGAATATGATAGTGAAAATACCCGCAAATTTGATTTTCAATGTCAAAACCCAAAAAAAAACGGTTTGTTTAGTTTTTCTATTTTATTTTAATAAATGTTGATCGTAGAGGAAAATGTCTCCTACAAAAATTGTAACCCATCAAAAGACCGATAATTTATGTTCTATACAAATTTTGTCTTAAATCATTATTTTCCAAGAAAATGGGATAATACTCCAATAAGTATATTTTGCTAAATTCAATTAGTTTCGATATTATCTACTTACGCACTTTACTGCATATGGGCCCAAACAAACGCAAATAAAACAAAGCCAAACAAACAAACCCAAACAAACTCGGATATGTTGAATCGTGGGGTGTGTAGTTCATTGGGGTGGGCGCCGGGCACCTCGGATGGGTGCGTACACGGAGAGAATTAAATGTTAAAAATTACCGTGCAGTAACGGTAACCAGATGACAACCCTGAAACTTCGCTTATTATTACTGAGTAAAACACAGATTTTCAAGTAAACTTTGATGTGTAACAAAATACGCAAAACTTACATTTAAAAAATATATAATATCAGCGAAATTTTACTGTGCATTTTATTATTTTATGCCTTTCAAAAATGTCTATAAAAAAGTATCGTCTTTATAACAGTTTTTTAAGATTTATTATAAAATTTAATGAGTGTTGTAGGAAAATGTATTGTGCTCTCGGTAAAAATTATCGTGCGCGCTACCCTTCTTGTATAGTAAAATTTTAGCTACGTATTTGAAATTTTCTGTAACGTGAGTTAAAAAAAACTTGTCGCATACGAATTATTATGCTTTTCTCACTTGTCACCACATTGAAATATATCATGGTAATTTTTACCGTGAAGTTCACGACAAAAATTACTTTTTAATTCTCTCCGTGTAAAATCGTCGGGTGTGTAGAACACTGGGGTGGGCGGAAGGTACCTCGGATAGGTGCGTGGAATCGTGGGGTGCGTGGGACACGCACCCCACGATAAATAGACTGATATAAAATACAACTCTTGTAGGAAACATTTTTACAACAACTCTTGTAGGAAACATTTTTCTCTAAGATCAATATTTATTAAAATAAAATAGAAAAACTAAAAAAAACGTTTTTTTTTTAGTTTTTACCTTGAAAATAAAATGCGGGTATTTTCACTATTATATTCGTGATCAGCGAGTCAAAATACATAAGTATACGAAGTTTTAAATTAATCGGAGGTGTGGGCTGTTCGGAAGTACACCTCCTAGAGTACAAATCCTAGAGTTGTAGAGAGACATTGAGGTGAAGCAAAAGCTCTACCATGTGACATATGAGTGCGAGAGAGATAGCTGTAATTTTCGAACAGAGATTTCTCATAGATGAATAATATTTAAGAGCCTGGTGCTTCTTTTTTCCTAGAAAAACATAACAATTTATGGGAAAAGTCCGTTCGAAAAATGTTGAGGTTACGTTGACTCTGTACATGCGCTTAAACGCGGTTTTCTCGAAACAAGATTCTCCACATTCGCGTACAAGATAGAGGAAAACCTATTTGACCAATCGACTCTACTCAAGATTTTTCCGCTAGATAATTGTTTTCTTTTCAATCCGAAACTGAGTGATTTATTTAAAAAATCGAATTTATCAACATTTTTCGACCCTTAAGTCGAAATTATTAATATATTAATCATTGAAGTAACTTTTGGCTCAAAGTAGTACAATTTGTTGAGGTTTACGTAGAAGCTAATTATATAAAATTTATGTACAATTTTTTTTTTTAAACAAGCTTTTATTTAATGTACTAAAAAGTAGAAAATATTTTTTTTAACTAGTCACTTATATGTGACTATAAATAAAAGCTTGGGGCGCTCAACTTTTTAAATGTTTAATAAATTTCATTTGAATTTGAAATTTGAAATTAAATTTGGCACAATAGTAATTAGAGAAATTATTATCACAAGTTTATACTCAGTTTCTCGATTTTTATTTAAAAAATCTAAGGTTGTTTTACAGTAAATGAAATACAGTTGATATGTTAACCGATTTATGTAAATGAAAGATTTATGTCTAAATCATGATCGCCCCTAGCTTTTATTTAGTCACATATAGGTGACTTGTTAAAAAAAAATATTTTCTAATTTTTAGTACATTAAATAAAAGCTTGTTTTTGAACAATTTTTTTTTATATAAATTATTTTATACTCTTTAGTCTTTCATTGATTCTACTAAAGCTCTGAAATGTTTGCAAAGAGGCATTAATTCGTCCAAACAAACCGGTCTTATTATTGGTTGATTGTCAGGAGAAATCCTGGAGAACTGTGATAGATGGCATCTATCATAGACGTTGGCTCACCACCTATTGTACCTTACCTTCTAACCTATTTTATCTATTGAACCCTTTTTTGCATGCACCTCTTAGATGCATGTTTGCAAAATTTCCGAGCTCTAAGTAGTTGTGAAATGGGTGAAAGATCGATTTTCGATTTTGCATCTCACAGAAAGTCGTTATTGTTATTTTTTTTTTTTTAAGTCGAATCATGCACGCCACCTCCTAGATGCATGTTTGCAAAATTTCAGAGCTATAAGTAGGCGGAAAGTGGGTGAAATATCGATTTTCGTTTTGCACCTCAAAACAAGTGAAGTTAAATAAAAGCTTGTAAAAACAGACATTTTTCGGCTTTTTTTTATATTTTGCACAGAAATTACGCACGTTACTTTAGCGCGGCAGCGTTCCAAGCGTTTCAGATTTTTTTGCACGATAAAAAATCAATATTTTCGTATTAAAAAAAAATGGTTTCCTAAAGTTTCGATAAGGTCGGAGTCATTGGAGGCGAAAAAAATCACAAATTGGCACTTCACTAAGGTGGCGTCTCCCTTGAGCGGCAATGAACGTACCTCGGCATTCGCCGTTGACCGGGTCGATCTGAAAACCTGGCATGCACTCGCAAAACTTTTTCTCCCTGTTGTAAAAAGCGCCACTAGGACAGGCTTTCGAAACGTCTTTCGTTCGCGCTCCCTCGTACTTTCCCCCGTCGTCGATGACGAATCTCTCATAGCCGGTGCTCGCAAACGATTCCGGCGCTCTTCTCGCCTCTTGTTGACGCGTGTCAACTGGATGGTCGATCTCGATCGAGTTGTCGTCGTTCCGTCCGCCCGAGCACCCATCCCCGACGTTCTCGCACGCCTTGCTCGTTGTGGCAGCCCTTGCGGTCTCGCTCGCTTCAACGACCTCGAGTTTTTTGCACTCGTAGCCACCCACGTTGTTGTGACAACGGGTGGCCGGGTCGGGGCAAGGGTGCGACGACTCCGTGCACTCGTCCACATCTGTGAGTTTCAAGGGCGATTAGAAATGTGCCAGAATTCTATTGGACTCCCTCAAGGCACACACGCAGATTTACCTGCTCGGAGTGCGCGGTTTGTTTGCGGGCTCAAAAAGTCCTTGCGACACATTTCTTTCGCATGCAGAGAAAATGAGGTCGTCACATGCTTCGTCATGCAGTCGTTAGAATGGAAACGACTCACCCAAACAGATGCCAACCCTATGACTGAAGGCGAAGCCCTTGCGGCACTTTACGTCGCACTCGTATCCGCCCTCGATGTTTCTGCACTCTTCCGCTTCTGGCAAACAGCCATGTATACCCTCGCGACACTCGTCCACGTCTGAGTTTCATTATTCCGTCATGCAGTAATGAACATAAATGAGGAGAATCATCAAAGTTGCCATTGAGAGCGATTGAAAATCCCATTTTTTTATAATGGCCGCCTTTTGTTTGTTTTCAAAATTTTTTATTTAACTTCTGTTTGCTTTAAATAAAAGTCAAATAAAACATTATAAAAGCATGCCCTTTATTATAATGTTGGTTTGGATTTTTTTGGGGTTAACACTGATTCATTAATTAATTAATAAGTTTTATGAATAAGTTGATTAATTCATTAGATAATCCAATTATTAATAAATTTATTAATATTAAGCTCAAACAAATCCAAACAAATATTATAATGAGAATCATGCCTTTGTGAATATGTAAATATTTTAGGGGACTAGAGGAAGTGTTAAAAAAGATGAGTAAGGAGGAAGAGGGAGGAGAAAGAGATGGAGTAGAGGAATAAATGAAGAAAAAAAAGAGAAACGTTAGAGAGTACGAAGTGCAAGAATGCAGAGTGTAGTAAATAAGTGGAGGAATACGTAAGCGGAACGTTACTGTTTTGTAAAAAAACTTGTTTAAAAAATTGCACAAATAAAAATCGTCTTGACTGATTGAATCGTGCCTTTATAATATTAGTTCGGGTTTGTTAAGGTTTTTTTTAAAGCAAACAAAATACAAATTTTCTAATAAAAATAAAAAAAATCACACTACAAAAATGAAAAGAAATGAAAATTGGAAAAACCTTATTCATGAATTGATTGATAAGTTAATTGATTAATTGATAATATTAATGAAGGTATGTTTGGGATCAATATTAATTAATTCAATTAACCAATAATAATCGTGTCATTATAATATTCGTTTGAATTTGATTGGGGTTTTTCTTATTATTATTGTCTTTCTTTCGCTTTAACAAAAGATTCTACCATACAAGAATCCTGCCAATACAATATTTGCTTCTTTTCAGTTTTTTCTTTGCTCCTAGCAGTTTTATTTCTCTTTCACCCACCACCGACCGATTTTTTTTCCCTAATTTACATTTTCCAATTCGATGTCTGTCTTTTTCTCACCATCGATTAGAATCTTTTTATCAAGATTCCACTCCATTCGCTCGTTTTTTTTTACCTTTGCAGATTTTCGCCGCGACGTCGAATTTGAACCCAGCCGGACAAGCCTTCAGTCCGGTCAACTCATGGCAGCTGAAGCTTCCCTGCGTGTTAACGCACAGTTGAGTGTCTTCGTTGCAAGCTCGACCCAATTCGAGACACTCGTCGATATCTGCGAATATATTAATATATTGATGTATACACGTATATTTCTGTTATCAAAGCAACAACGAAGGAAACGTCATCCACGAGAATCCTCGAATCTTTAAGCCAATGAAAATAATGATAGTCACGAAGTGCCGTAAATAGCGCGAAGTCTAAAAGTGAACGGATATCTCGGTAAGGGCAAACGTGGAAAAATTGATGAAAGTCGAAAGTTTTCAGATCCTTCGAAACTCACCGGCACACAATTGGGCCAATGGATCCCATTGATAACCAGGTGGACAACTCTCTTCCTGACGCATCCCGTGCACCTTGTTCTCGCCCATCAAGCAGATGTACGTTCCTCCGACGTTTCTGCACTCGGCTCCGGGACAGGGATTCTTCCTGCATTCGTCGATGTCTTATTCGCGACCGATGATGTTCGCATCGCGACGACGATGGGCAATATGTGCGTGCGTGCGTGCGACAAAAAATGCGGACGAGATACGGAATGGAAAGCGCCATTGACGTGGACGAAGCCGAAATTATACGAACAAATGCAGAGGTATGGCGTACGATTAAACGTCGGGGAAGCTCACGATGTAGCGTACGAGGACACTTACGCATGCGCCGATGCAACAAAATTGCGATTTCATCGGCAATTGTATTTTTTTTTTGCCAAATGAAAATAAATTAAAAAAGCAGCCGAATTTTGTTTCGGTAAGTATTGTTCTTCAAATCGTTTTTCACGATTACGTACACAATGGTCTTTTTTCCATGTCGCTTCTAGCTTAATGAGTTTCTTTTTATTTTTTTTACTTACCATCGCAAACCTGAGCGGTCTTGTTGTACTCGTATCCGGGCGGACATCGAGGCATGAGCTCGTTGTCCTCCGTGGGCTCGGCGAAACGTCCCGATATCGGCGAACAAGTGCGTTTGTCATCACCAAGAATGAAGCCAGGATTGCAGCCGCACGTTACTCCCGTGCCGGTGTCCGTGCAACGTTGCGAGCACGGATTTTTAGCTTTGCATCTGGGTGTTAAAAAATAACGTACGATGTATACACGGAGAGAATTAAAAAGTAATTTTTGTCGTGAATTTCACGGTAAAAATTACCGTGATATATTTTAATGTGGTGACAAGTGAGAAAAGCATAATAATTCGTATGCGACAAGTTTTTTTTTTAACTCACGTTACAGAAAATTTCAAATACGTAGCTAAAATTTTACTATACAAGAAGGGTAGCGCGCACGATAATTTTTACCGAGAGCATAATACATTTTCCTATAACACTCATTAAATTTTATAATAAATCTTAAAATAACTGTTATAAAGACGATACTTTTTTATAGACATTTTTGAAAGGCATAAAATAATAAAATGCACAGTAAAATTTCGCTGATATTATATATTTTTTAAATTTAAGTTTTGCGTATTTTGTTACACATCAAAATTTACTAGAAAATCTGGTAAAATTTTCTATCTGAAGAAGAAATTTTATTTAATTTTCGTGAAAATCTGTGTTTTACTCAGTAATAATAAGCGAAGTTTCAGGGTTGTCATCTGGTTACCGTTAGTGCACGGTAATTTTTAACATTCAATTCTCTCCGTGTATTAAACATTAAACATGTATATTAAAAAAGAGTGCGAAAAAATATAGTTCATATTATTATTATCTTGACACTTAATTTCAGTTTAAAAAACGAAAAGTATAATTTCCGTAAAGAATAATAATCATTTTTAAGTATGGATATTATATTTAGTAAGATCGCTATTATTATTATCATTTAATTGAATTGAGTCAATTAGTATATATATATATATATATATATATATATATATATATATATATATATATATATACATGTAAACTATTATGAATATTTAAATAAAAATTATTCGTAATTCATAGTATTCTTATAACCTTGATAGAATCCCTCAGTTATAAGAAAAATCGAATATTTTCCGTGTATATTTGAAATATATTAAAAAAAATTATTTGCTTGAAAAATTGGTAATTCAATTCTTTTTCGAATTTTTCATGGAAAACATCTTATTCTTTTTCGCGAAAAACAAGTTTTGAGATTATAAGAAAAATATGAATTACAAATAATTTTTTTCATTCATATATTTAAAATAACTTACACACACACACATCAAGAGACGCGGCAACGTCTGGACGATAAGCCATAAAAAAAAATTGACGCCACTATATACAAGCAATGCTTTAAAAAAAGTTTTCTTTTAAATATTTCATATATATTCAAAAATAATTTTAAAAACATATAAATTCATATAATTATAATATTATTAGATCATTTTCAGATTCGAAATAATGAAAAAGATTGCGATACTTCCGTGAAAAAAACTGAAGTATATGAAATTGAAAAAATTGAATGTTATGGGGCATTCCACGCCCAATCGACCACTTTCTGGCCCGACCTCTTTCGATTTGGCTGACACTTTAATATGTCATTGTTTTCATCTTAAAACGCTTGCGTGATTCTTTAAAAAAAAATTTACATAATCACAAATATGTAGTGACTTTTTGAAAAAATCGCCCATTTTTTTTTCTAAATGGTCATAACTTTCTGAAAATTGGACCGATTGAGATCTTTTTTTTAATGCTTCGTTTTAAAATGTTCTTTATAAAAACAAAATATTTGAAAAATATTCACATGATTTTCTTCGACATGATTTTTTAGTTTTTTGGAAAAAACGCGTTTTTTTCAAAGATCATCACTTTTGATTTTGGATTTTTTTTTGTAAAGAAAATATTATCAATTTTGCATTTCTTGCCGCCAGACCTATCGTGGTAAGATTTTTTCTATTTTTTTTCTAAATTAAAAAATTTTAATTTTTCCCCCGTATAGCTGTTTCCTATGCTGCAATAATATCCATTAATGGGTTATATGGTTTTCCAAAAAAATGCAGTGTACTATTTTATTTAGTTTTGCCGCTAAAATATTAAATGACAAGCACCTGTCAATGATAAAAAAAACGTTCCAGTTGAATCGTTTTTGTTTGATATGCACTGACTGTTTTCATCATCAGAAGACTGGAATAATGCTGTGAACGGTCTCTGTAATCAATTTACGAAAACCAAAACCATTTCAGGTACTCAGCTGTTGCACTGTGGCAACCTGACACAAATGATGGGTTTATTGTTAAAAATTTCTCTAATTCAAGAGATCACAAATTATGTTAATTATTCAAACGTCACAGAGATTAATAAATCCATAATTAATTATTATTAAACACTTAATTGAATACCTATTTACTTTATTGCCCATGAAATCATCCTTTAAAAATAATATAACATAATTGAAAAACCTTCTAAGTGAGTTAATATTATATACAAAGTATTGAGTATGATAGAATCAACGATTTAAAATTATTTCATCATAGGAAACAGCTATATCTGAAAAAAAATAGAAAGAAAAATCTTACCTTGTCATATTTTAATAATATGACTTAATAATTTGTCATATTTAAAAAAAAATAAAAAGTTGCGTTCTTGAAAAAATCACGATTTTTTTTTTCAAAAAACCAAAAAATCATGTCGAAGATGAGTTTGAATATTTTTCAAATCTTTTTTTATAAAGAACATCTCAAAACGAAGAATTAAAAAAAAAGATCTCAATTGGTCTATTTTTTTTAAAGTTATGAGCATTTGAAAAAAAATGGGCGATTTTTTCAAAAATTCATTACATATTTGTGATTATGTAAAAAAACGCACAAGTATTTTAAGATGAAAACAATAACATAAAAGTTTCAGCCAAATCGAAAAGGGTCGGGCCGAAAAGTGGTCTATTTGACGTGGAATGCCCCATATATATATATATATATATACACTCGCACCCAATGTTTCTAAAATGTCATACATTCAATAATTCGTATGTAATCAAAAATAATTTTCAATATACATAAATAATTTTATTTATATTTCACATTATGTCTTAATAATGACATATAGTCTTGATACTTGTCAGTGGAAGAAGAAAAAAAAAATGCAATCCCTTCCGTAAAAATCGAAATACTTTGAAATTGTATTTTACGGTCTCGTTTTATGTTTGTTTTCAGATTATCGATCAATTCACCTGTCTTCGGGGTCACTTTTCCGACAGGTTTTCCCGTCCTCAAGTAGGACCGAGCCCTCCTGGCACTTGCAGTAAAATGAGCCGGAGGTCGGCACACAAATGTCCGAGCACAGAAGACCTTTCATCAACTCGCAGATATCGTCGAGTCCTGCGTGATAAAGAAATCAATCACGGGTCTTCTCCGCGTATATGCACGCGCATACACAAGAGTTTTTTGCTCCGCCAGTGTGAGGTAAATAAGGAATCGATGAGGAATTCAATATTAAATGAGCGCAGCGGTAGCGCCGAGAATAAATATCTCAAAGCTGCATACACACAGACACACACACACCTGGTGTCGGAATATCCGTGGGAATGGAAGAAGACGAGGTGAAGTTGGTGCTGCTCGTCTCGTCAGTGGTAAATAACGGCGTCGATGAGGTATCGTCGCTGTTGGTAGTTGTCGGCGATGCCTCGTAACAGCACTCCAAGAACGCAGAATCCCACGGCTTACCAAAAGCAAACGACTTGAACGCGCAACCCTGGCCCATCGAGCCCGTCAAGATACCTGAACAACACGCTCGAACAGATAAGGAACACGCGCCGCTGCATTTTTCGAACAACTCTAACAACTCGATGTTTTTTTTTTGTATAGGCGGAACTTGCAAGCTCATCAAGCGTCAAGGAAAATCTCGTTCTGTTATTTGATGATGAATTATTCATTTATTATACATTTGAAATGAATTAAATACACATTTATTCAATAAAATTCATAAATGCCAAAATATAGCGTAGTAGAAAAAAAATAACATAATAATTTAGACGTAAGCTAAGGGATATATCGTAAATACAGTGAAACATCAGTTATACGTTTTTCAAGGGGCACAGCAAGCATGCGGTATAGATGATAATAACGTAGAAGTGAAATACCGTATGTATCGGAAAGTCTTTAGCATTTGAAAATGGCGATTGGTGCATAATCCGCGATGTTTTTTAACAGCAGTACCTCTAATACGCAAATGTTTGGCTTTTCTATTGAATATTTAATTGGTAGTTATGAAGTAACGAGTTAAGCCATCAGTCTCCATCTATTGCACATATTTTCAAGAATTTTTTTGTCATAATAAAATTTATCTCCATATTTTAATCTTTTTATACATAAAAAAAAAAGTTTCAAAGTAAAAGAAAAAAAAACTTTTAATGTTTTTCCAAATTTGTCTTGTTGATCTGGCTGCCTGAAGTCACCCCTTCTTTCACCTTGTCGACACGAAATGTTAACTTTGGAGTATCTTAAAACAAAAAGTCGAGTATTTTATTATACAGTGGAGTTGTAGTTGTGATTCCTACTAAAAACTTTCACCCCCGATAAAAACAAAACATAATGGCGCAATTTTGAATTTTTCGACTGTTTTTTTACAACTTACATTGTTTAAAAATAGGATTAAATATTAACGAATATTTATACCGTTAGTAGGGGTCGAAGAGATATATGCATAGAATAATCCCTGTACATTTGTGCCCAATCGGTGCAATAGTTTTTCCAAAATCCTGTCGACACGGTCGAAAAACGTTGTTTTCCAGAAAAACACGTTTAAGGAGTTTCGGGACACTTAACGAAATGGTACCATTTGATTCAAATTTATACAGTATATTCTCTGTCATATACTGAATGTACGCTCCAAATTTTAAGTCGATCGTCTACACCGTTTCTATAAAATTTACAATACAAGAAAAACTTTTTAACATAGATCATTTAACATTATGACACTGATGACGATTTTGTCATAATGTACTGAGCGATCTGACAGTTTTTCAAAACATTAAAAAAATGTTCACACTATTCGGTGCGTAAAACTGCCATGCAGGGATGAGCGTAAGCAGTTAAAATATCTCCTTATGTTAAAAAGGGGTTTTTTTTTAATTGTTAATTTTATAGGGACGGTGTAGACGATCGAGTTAAAATTTGGAAGGTGCATTCAGTAAATGAGAAAGAATTTATACTATATAAATTTTAATCAAATGGTAACACTTCACCAATTGTCCCGAAACTCCCTAAGGAATTTCGGGACACTTAACGAAATGCTAGTATTTGATTCAAATTTATACAGTAAATTCTTTGTCAGATACTGAACGTACCCTTCAAATTTTAAATCGATCGTCTACACCGTTTCTATAAAATTGACAATGGAAGAAACACTTTTAACATGGCGCATTTAACATTATGACACTGATGATGAATTTGTCAGAATGCACTGAGTGATTTGACAATTTTTTATAACATTTTTAAAAATTGTTCACACTATCTCGTGCGTAAAACTGCCATTCAGCCATGAGCGTAGGCAGTTTAAATATCTCCTTATGTTAAAAAGGTTTTTGTTTTATTGTAAATTTTATAGGAACGGTGTATACGACCGATTTAGAATTTGGAAGGTGCATTCAGTTTATGAGAAAGAATTTACTGTATAAATTTCAATCGAACGGTAACACTTCACCAATTGTCCCGAAACTCCTTAAAGTTTCTCTTGAAAAAATCTACATAAAACTTTTAAAAAGCCTCTTACCCCCAATCAGCGACACCTGGTCCATACATTATTCTTTCAGGTTCTTCAAAAGTTTCACTTTCTTGGGATTTTTGGTTTCGGTACTCTGTTCTGCGAGCTTTGGATGCTCGACACGGTGGTTGCGCGCTAAGCGCGCAGAGACGCTTCTATTGTAGGTGTCACACTTTTTAGCCACTTATCGGTCACTCCGACCTAAATAACGTTCTCTACCGTATTTCTACAGGTATTTCCGAAGATAGACTGATACTGATCCCTTAACTCAAATTTTTTAATTTTCGTTTTCGTATTTTCATTCAATGCGAGTTTGTGACGTTAAGCTTTGATCTTTCAGACTAGTGAATAACAGACATGTTCCTATTAATAAGAGATATGTAATCACAGTTAAGTGCATGCACACATACTGTACGATCCTAGAGGTATACAGTAGAAACATCAAGGTACGGCTTGTAAAAATGGTTTTATACTTGTCTGTTTTTTTTGTGTCAAAGAACACTCGTACATCAGTCATTCATAGTCACTAAGGATCCTCATGTCTCCTTCGGTAATCACTTTCGACATTATGCATCTTTTAGTGATTTCGAGTGCGGACAACACTTGAGACAGAGAATTAAGAATAGCAAGCCTCTTCGCAGTTATTGGTCCTGGATTCTTGGAGATTATCTCGTACCCCATATAAAATTGCTAATTTTTTATGAAGAGATAGAGATTTTCTCTTTCTTCCGCCTGCTGAACTAGCCATTCTTATACTTCGCATTAAATGGCTTACGAAATAATATGTACAGAAAAACGCGAGTATTAAGGGATCAGTATCGGTCTATTTTAGGAAATTTTCGATTTTCGAAAAACATCAGTTTCGTATACTACATACCTGTTGAAATACGGTAGAGAACGTTATTTAGGTCGAAGTGACCGATAAGGCGCTAAAAAGTCGTGTCGAGCGTCGAAAGCTCGCGGAACAGAGATCCGGAACCAAAAATCCCAAGAAAGTGAAGCTTTTGAAGAAGCTGAAGGAATAATGTATGGACCAGGCATCGCTGATTGCGGGAAAGAGGCTTTTTTTAAGTTTTATGTACATTTTTGCAAGAGAAACTTTAAACGCGTTTTTCTCAAAACGACGTTTTTCGACCTTCCCGACATGATTTTGGAAAAACTATTGCACCCATTGGCCGCAAATTTACAGGGATTATTCTATGCATGTATCTCTTCGACCCCTACTAACACTATAAAAATGCATTAATATTTAATCCTATTTTTAAACAATTTAAGTTGTAAAAAACAGTCGAAAAATTCAAAAGTGCGCCATTTTGTTTTCTTTTTATCGGGGGTGAAATTTTTTAGTAAGGGTCATAACTACACCTCCACTTTATAATAAAATTAACCAGCCAGATTAACAAAATATTTTTTTTTTATTTTTCAATTTTTTCTTGTATTTTGAAACTTATATTTTTATGTATAAAAATATTAAAATATGGAGATAAATTTTATTATGGAAAAAACATTCTTGAAAATATATGCAATAGATTGAGACTGATGCCTTAAGCCCTTTTTTGGCCTTATATTGTGTGATTTTTTTTCAGCGAAACCATACAATCAATCGGAATTACAAAATAGGGGTTTTATTATACACGTAATTGACTATACAAAATTATTTTTTCACAGCGATACATGGCAAAATGGCGACTGTGCAGCATTTTTCCGATGATTCCTCTATTTCTGGAAGGTCAATGGCCGGACCAACAGCTCCTTTAATTTTTGAGTTATGATGAGACACTAAAGTTTTTTCGATTATATATAAGAATAGCTATAGAAGTACGTAGGATTTTTTTGATATATTGTTTTTTGTCAAAATGGCGCATTTCTAAAACAAAAAGTATAAAATGCCATGAGAAAATCGTCGGAAAATTGTTTATAAAAAAGGAACTATGCAATATAATTTAAAAAATCCCACGTAGTGCCCCAGACAATGTAATTCTAAATATACAGTTAAAATTTCAAGTGAATCGGTTGAAATTTGTTTGAGTTATGAGTCCGGCCGACTTAAAAAATGTAGTTTTGAGATAAACGCGTTTAAAGTTAGTAGAAAGTCACGACATGAATTAAGAGGGGTTGCGTTAGAATTCGAAATTCGAGTACTTAGAGATTTTTCACGCCCATAATCTTTTGGAATATAATTTTATAGGTACTAAGGTACAATTTAAACAAAAAAAAATCGATTTTTGGAAAATCCTAGAGTGGCCTAAGGCCTTAAACACAGCCAGAGTCTGACTGAATTCTGCGTTAGACGGAAGCTCCAAAGCTAGCACGGAGAAAATTCTACAAAAGCCGGCTCACCACAGCCAGGCTGTATATAGGCGTATATAGGCGTTCGAGTGAGTATAGGCGCACGTGCTGCCCTTGCACGCACTACCTCAATTGACCATAAACAAAATATCAAAACGCAGTCTAGAGTAGTTGTATGTGATTTCCTCCAGCGAGAGAAAATCACATGTGATCAACGTACAACTGTGAAAAAAACGGACCTCGAAACGGACGCTGGGGAACAAAATTAATGACGTATAAGCGTGAAAAACGTATAAGTGAAAAATGTAAAAATAAAGCTTACTACATATTGTATAGGCAGAATCTCTCCGGGTAAGAGAAATTTCACGTATAAATTATAGGAACGTATAAACGAGGTTTCACTGTATATAAATAAATATCTTCGTAACATGAATCTGAAGTTTGCGTCGTTGGATTCCAAAAAAAAAAATTATTTTATATTTTTAATTTTTTTTTCGTGTATAATTTGATGCTAGGATATCAACACGCCAGACAAAGCATTAAAAAGAATTTGGTGGGCCAGAATCAACCCTTTTTGAGGGGTTGAAAGTGAAAAAAATTAATATCTCGGACGATCAAGACATGGTCCATTTTTTTATTTGCGCTGTATATTTTTTGTCTCTAAAGAAAATCACAAAAAAAATGATAACGATTTTCATCCCCCGGAACCCACCCTTATCGGTGGCGTACAAGTTGGAAAAAATCATATGCCTGGCGCTATGAACATTCTCAATTTTTTGTTATTTTCGCTGAATATTCCTTTGGCATAAGGAAAGCCACAAAAAAATTGGCAATGATTTTTATCTCCCGGAACACACCCTTATCAGGGGGTGAACGTTGGAAAAAATCATATGTCCAGCGCTATTGACATTCTCAATTTCCATCAGCTTCGCGGAAAAAAAAAACAACCCACGCGCAACGACCGCCAAACTTTAGCCGTGATTATCAATCCGTGATGGGCATAACTAAATTACATTGTAATTTGATTATTGATCTGGTTACAAAATAATTCAATTACAGAGTAATCTCATTCAATTCCATTCCATTGCATTGTAATTAAACTACTCAGTACATATTATGCAATCTGTTATAATGTATTTAATTACAAAGTAATCTGATTAGAATGTATTCAAATACCTTTTAATCTAATTACGTTGTAATCTAATTAGGCGACTGGCAACTTTAGAAAAACACACAACTTTTGTGCCTGGTAGACACGCAAACGGCGCACACTACTGTAACGTGCAATTGCACGAATTACCACATGTGAGGTCCAGTCGCGCTCGTGAATTGCAAGAACGGTAACTCGGATTTTTGTAACACGCACAATTACATTATTTGACTTAATATATAATCGATTTGATTTGTATCAGATTAGATTTCAATTAAATTACACAGTAATCAATTACGCTTGGAACTTGTGGTAACTACACGGAGAGAATTAAAAAATAATTTTGGTAATGTGGTGACAAGTGAGAAAAGCATAATAATTCGTATGCGACAAGTTTTTTTTAACTCACGTTACAGAAAATTTCAAATACGTAGCTAAAATTTTACTGTACAAGAAGGGTAGCGCGCACGATAATTTTTACCGAGCGCACAATATATTTTCCTATAACATTCATTAAATTTTATAATAAATCTTAAAATAACTGTTATAAAGACGATACTTTTTTATAGACATTTTTGAAAGGCATAAAATAATAAAATGCACAGTAAAATTTCGCTGATATTATATATTTTTTAAATTTAAGTTTTGCGTATTTTGTTACACATCAAAATTTACTAAAAAATCTGGTAAAATTTTCTATCTGAAGAAGAAATTTTATTTTATTTTCGTGAAAATCTGTGTTTTACTCAGTAATAATAAGCGAAGTTTCAAAGTTGTCATCTTGTTACCGTTACTGCACGGTAATTTTTAACATTTAATTCTCTCCGTGTATAGTTACTTCAGTAATCCGTTACAAGGTAATTAAATTATCAATTACAGAAGTAATTGTAATTGTTAGCTGTTAATTTAATTACTGCTTGCCCATCTCTGTTATCAATGAATAATATTCAACGTTCGCGGCACATTCGCGAACGACAAACGCGCATTAATTTAAATCGCGATGAGTAGCGTTGCGCGAGAAACAAAAAATCCGAAGTAATCGAATTTTCTATGAGGTTCTTAAAAAAATAGCCTGCACACGGTTGTTCCTCGCGGCAATCGAGGTAAAATGAAATTACTCTGATTCACCTGCATATCTGATCGAGTCCCACTTTTCAATCCATTTATATCGCTTCTTTTTGTCCATTTTTAAAGGGATACTCATCTTCTTCTTTTTTTTCTAGTCGCGACCGGAAGTTGAACTCGAAAGTTTTCGTATTCTTCGCTCGTTGATCAAACGCGCGACTCTGTACGTACCCAGCTTGCAAGCCTCGCAGCAGTCCCTCTGCTGGTCACTGGGACACGGTGATTTTTTGGAGCCCCCGTCACCCTGGACGCAGGCGAGACCAGCCCGTGCGTCTTGTTTGCCCTTCTCGCAGCTCTTCTCGTGATAGGCCCGCACGCAACAGATGTCGACTGTCTCGAGGCAGAGCCCCTGCTCGACCCGCGGCACTCCGTTCACCGGCCCCGTGAACTTCTCGCATCTGAGACCCTCCGTGGCCCAGGACTTGCCCAGGTCGCAGCACCTCTCGAATTGGCTCTCCATTCTCGTCTCGACCCCCGAAACGCCTGCTCGTCGGCGCGAGATCCGAGAACAAGACAAAAAAACGTGGAAACAACAAACAAAAAAGCTTGGTCGGATTGTCCTGTGGGCTTAAGGGGTAACGGAAATCCGGAGACTCGAAAAGTTGGTGTAATTGAAACGTTTATTTTTGAAAGAAATTTTGAGTAAGTTTGACAAAATCTTTTATGTTTAAAAAATTAAATTGAAAAAAAAAAAAAACTGAAACCCTGTTGTGTGTATCGTAATTGCTCACTATATTATTCTCTACAATTTTATGCGTCTTTTGAAAGAAAGAAAAGAAACTTTTTCGATTCTCTCGACTACTGTTACCCCTTAAGGCTCCCCTTGTCTATGGCGTGCGCCACTTCCACTCGTTCCTTATCAAAATTCGTTGCACGAAAAGACAATATTCGTGTTTACGCGTTCCGTAATTTTTTTTTTGTCTCCCGGATCGCACACACGTAATCAAGGCGATATCATCATCGACGGTGCTACGAGATCGTGCCGAGATAGAAAATGTAATGATATGACGCGTGTATCTGTAGTAAAAACTGGAACGAGGTCGCGGTCGCGAGTCTGACGCCGATTTTGTGATTGTTCTCGACACACACCTCTTTCACGTCCAAAAAAATATTACCGCTGCTCTCTGATTAATAAAAAAGAAACCTCTCGCCTGCTCAGTGGGAAAAGCAAACACGGCGGATTCCCAAAAAACAATACAATTTAAAAATATTCGTGAACATCCAATATTTTTTCACTTTGTTTTATTTTCGAATAAAAAATTAGTCGTTTGAAAAATTTTGCATGTTAAAATTTTAACTCCTTTGGAATCTTAAATTAAATCCTTGAAAAATCCAGACTTATCGAGAATCGCACACTAAATCTTTTAAAAAATTCAAAATTCCTTAGAATCTTTAACTAAATCTGAAAAAATTTCAATTCCTTTGGAATCTTAATATAAATAAATAAAATTTCAACTCCCCTGAAATCTTAAATTAAATCTTAAAAATGTAAACTCCCTTAAAATATTAAATTAAGGGCAAGTCACCTTTGATGACGATGAAAAATTTGATTTTTTTTTTACATAATTTGCATCCTTAAAGTGTTTATAACACGTGGGTAAAAGGATATTTTCATATCTAAAGTATTTTAGAATTTACAGCCTAAACGTTAAACTTTAAATGCGTTTTTCTTGAACCAGCATTTTTTAACGCGCGGGCCGCTCTACAGCTTCAACGGATGAACCGATTCACATGAATCTTTGCGCAATTGAAAGGAAATTCAATCTGCGGGGCCATCAGTGAGTGATTTTTGTCAAAAAATGATTGAGAAATATTTTTTTGGTCTGATCAAGCAAAAAGAAAAGGGGTTTTCTTCAAGAGGCTGCCATTTTGTTGTTCAGAAGTTTTTCAGCAAACAAAAAACGATAAGGCTCCCCCAAATTTAGGCTAGTTTTATTTGACAGAAGTTGGAGCCGCCTTTTCGGATTTTTCAAAAGAAATAAAATTGGAATTTACTCTCGATTAATAGAAGAATAAAATACATTGAAACCCATTTCCAAAAGTATTTATTTTATATTAAAAAAATCCCGAAGTTCATGCATTTTTCATGCCTCTCGACGGTAACCTTGCCTTAAATTATGGAAAAAAAATTATATCTCTTAGAATTCTCAATTATATCTCACAAGATTCCAAACTCCCTCAGAATCTTGAAACATTTAAACTCCCTCACAATCTCAAATAAATATTCAAATCCTCTGAAAGTGCATTTCCATCAAAATCACGATGAAAAGGAAACCAGGAAAAACTGTTGAAACATTTTTGCACGTTTATTTTCCATGCCTGACTTTGCATTTGTGATCACTATCCCAATAGAGCGAGAGGGAAAGATAAAATCCGCGACTATTTCGCGACAAAAAATCCCGCATAATATATGCACTATTATTCCTCGAACTGTCATCACTCGCGACACGCGAATCTTAGAGATAAGTAGAAATCACAGGCTCTGTTTGTCTATGATATCAGTACATCGCATAGGCTATTACGCGACACGATGAGAGTCTTTTTTCAAGGTTTCTCTTCCTCCTGAATGCGAATAAAATTAATTCGCTAAACTGCGCGCAATAGAACGGCGAAAGTGAAAGGGCCAAAAGAAAGAAAGAAAAAAAGAATGTGATCAGTATATTGGGTGACGGCGGGCAGCGGCAGCCACAGAGTCGTCGCAAATTCAATTAATTTAGCTCGCTGTCGACGAGGGGGAAGGGGGGGGGGGGGGCTCACTAGAGCACTGTACTGGAATACAGAGATGCGTTCATATATGCAGATACGACAGTAATTATGCGACTTTCTTAAAAGAAAAAAAAGAAAACGTTAACGAAATTGTCAAGTCTCGGTGGTCTACTCTGGAGCCACTTTTTACGAATAAAAAAATTTTACGCGTTAATGAAATAGACAAAATTTAGTCATTAATTCTTGTGTCGTAAAATCAAATCAGCCGTAAAATAAAATATACAATCAAAATCAACAAATTTTGATTATCGTTCCGCCCACTACTGTTTGCAATGAATTTTTTTGCAATTGGAACACAATGTATTTGGTTGTCACTTTTAAGTTAGAAAAATTGGAATACTCCGAAGAAGGAAACAGAATTAGTAAATAATATATTTGTCATTCGCTAATGGTCATAATTAATGTTATGATTGGAAAAAAAAAAATTTGCAGTCATCTACGCATTCATTCAATAAGATTGAGAAATTATTCATTAATATTAAATATCATTTAACTTAAAAGTTAAATATCAATGTCATTAATTTATTTAATTCTAATAATAATAATATATATATATATATAATAATATTTGCAATAACTCGAATACGCATTTATTCGCCAAGATTGACAACTGGAAAAATAGCGCGTAATGGAATAAATAATATAATAAATTAGACGCAAGCTGAGATATATCGTAAATGTATTAATAAATATGTATATAATTGCCTTCAGGTATCCAGATCGTAAGAGCGAGAAAAAGAAGAAAGGGCGCGAACAATCTCGTTCGATTTATCACGAAGAGCGTGAGTTTCCGGCGTTTTTCCATCATCTTTCCGTATAAGAAAAACAAACTCGCGGGCAGTGACCGCTAAACGTTAGTCGCGATTATCAATGAAGATTCTTGCAAGAAAAAAAGTTTTAAAGATTCGCGAATTGAGCAACGTTCGCGGCACATTCACGAAGGACGCACGCGCGTTAATTTGAATCGCGACGAGTAGCGTAGCGCGAGAAATAAAAGATGCGAAATAATCGAATTTCGTATGAGATTCGTAAAAAAAAAAAAGTAGTCGGTAACGCGGTCGTTCCTCGCGGCAGACTGATCGTTTGTGTAGTGCGCGTTGCGGGCGGCGGAACGTTATCCGACGAGATGCTGCGCTGCGCGCCTGAGGAATCGTGAAAAAGCGATGCCGAAGGGGAACAACACGTGTTTCTTGGGCGATATAAGCGCTTAGACGCGCGGGGCGGCTCGTCAAGGATAGGGGAAAACCGGGTACACAATCTCCCTCTCGTTCTTTCTCCCTTCGCGTTTCGCGCCTGGACACACTTCGTCGAGTCAATCTCTCTTTGTCCTCTTCCTCTCGCTCTCTCCTTATTTTATTGTATTTTATTCTTCGCATTTATTTTCTTTGGCTCGTCTTTGGCTTTTCCAAACAATTGCAAAAACTACTCCGAAATGCAACGAAACGAAAGGAAATTAAAAATAAATTTAACTTCATGTTTTTAATTAGCAAAAAATAAGAAAAAAGAATAATCATTTGTTAATAAAGCGGAAGAAACGGAAATAGAAGAAAGAACACGATGTAAATTCACTTTATATCAGTAATCGTTATTATTTTTTCTTATTTTTTGTTACTTTTAAAATGTAAGTTTTCAATTATTTTACACTTTCTTTTGTTTTGTTTTCAGTTAAACTTTGTTTCACATCGCTTTACACCGCGTTAATTTGTTTGTTTTTTTTCTTATACTGCGTTTCTTTTCGTTTTATTTTTTTTTCTTATCCTTTGATTCCTACAATACAAAATATAAAGTTTATCTCGATAATAAACCAAAGAACCACAGAAAATGGCGAATCTTTTTAAACTTAAATTCCAAAATTAACCAAAAATAAGAAAGAAATAATGATTACTTGATAATAAAGCAAAAGAAATACCAAAAAATAAAATCAAGCTGACGATGTGAATTTGCTTTATATCAAGTAATCATTTTTTTTTCATATTTTTCGTTAATTTCAAAATGTAAGTTTAAAATTATTTTCCACTTTTCTTTGTTTTTTGTTGAGTTAAACTTTGTTTTTATTATATTTTGTATCATCTTATCTCCAGTTGCTTTATTTTATTCTTCTTGACGACGAGTACATTTTTTTTGTTTTTTTGTTTCATATATATTGTGTTATTTTATTATGTTATCCTTTGATTTTTATATATTTCAGTTGCCCGAGAGTTCCACTAGCCCATAATGAATGTTATCTATCTCTCTCTCTCTCTCTCTTTCTCCCTCTTACGCCCCCCCCCCCCCACACTCTGAATATAAAGTACTCGCTACAGATTGGAATATCCAAATGTCCTCGAAACCTCATCAATTATCATCAATAAACGAGACATCTCTTCACTTATATCGTTCAAGTCCGAAATTCTCAGGACTCACTTGTGCACCCCACTGGATATAAAAAAAAAACAATAATGTTCACGCTAATTGAATTTGCAGGACGATCCCGCTGGATTCGCGCGTCAAGAGGCGCGGACGCGACGTAATGGGTCTCGCCGGTATATGACATCATGCACCGGGAGGGTACTTGGTCTCGGATCTCTTCGCGTGTGGAGCGTTACGCACATATTATCGTATTACCCTTGTGTAGCTACGCGTGTATATATTCACGAGTAAATCACGAGGGCCACGTGCTCTATGTTACTCGGCCACGAGGCCATTTCTTCTTCTCTCTCTCTCTCTCTCTCTCTCTCTCTCTCTCTCTCTCTCTCTCTCTCTCTCTCACTCTCGCTCTCTCTCGCTCCACAAACTCTTTTGTCTCATTCGCCAATAATAATTTTTCGTCTTCGACCCTCGATATTTTCGACGGCGCGACCAACCTCGAGATTCTTCTCAGCCAACTGGACACACCACTTTCGAACGAAAACAGAGCTCGTCTTTATTCGGGAAAAAAAATTATATACATATATGTTTTATGTGATGAATGGAAAAAAATCATGACACGTTATGTTGTAGAGGATCCTTGGACGCTGGGGAACGAAGGCTGGTGAAAGAAGAAGAGGAGGAAGAAGCGGAGACGAAGTATATATGGCCCTTTTTGCGGTTACGACGAGGGGGCATCTGGGACCATCGCAGACTTCGACGCGCAGCGTATCACAAATACGTACGTAAACTCATATATATATATATATATATATGACTTTGTAGGAGTTAGCCGTGGGAGCAAATAATCGAACGACTCCAAGAAGTAAAGATCTTAATGGCAAACATACGTAACACTCCTTAAGGACTTTAGGACCGTATTCGACGCAAAGAGAAACGAAAAAAAAGCTCCGCGACACGTCTCGATGTATTCGAGTATACAAGACTGCATAAATTACATGTGCAGAATTTCTAGGTCAGTCCCAGACTCCCCTTTCGTGAATAAATCCTTTTCCAACGCTCTCGTCACAACGTTTTTATTTTTTCTTATTTTCTTTTTATTCGGCGCCAATAAAAAGTTCCCAGGATATTTCGCGAATAAAAGATTTCTGATCCTGCCTTGGTATCATTTCTAAAATCATGCGGACAATCCCATCAATAGAGCCCGAATCCACTAATTTTTCTTTTCCATATTCAGTTACGCGGTTTTCATTCCCCATCGGTTTTTATATATTTCAATGATTATTCATAATATTTGGAGAAATGCTGACATTTGTCAGATTTTACGATAAATTACGTTGCGCGTTGCGTCTGGAGAAGAGAAAAAAGAATCTTGACATGACACAGCTCGTGGCACTTGGTGACGTGCTTGAGTGATCGTCTTTGTGGATTGTGATCGGTAGCACCTCTTCGGGATATATACTCGTCAGAGGAAGAGCAATGTTCTTGATGGCTGACGAGCTTGATGACTGAGAATCTGCAAAAAAAAACGAATATATACACTACCGGCGAAAAGCTTCCGGACAAAAATTTAAAAAAGTTCCGGAACTATTTTTTATGTCATTTCGCCGATAGCTGGCATAAATGAATTTAATAAACGGCATTTTGAAGGGGAGGAATTCACCTTCATTTTTGTTCTTTTTTTGCAAATTTTTTAGTATTTTTTTTACGACTAGTACCCTTTTTAGAAAACGACAATTTTTCGCCTTTTTTTGTTCCTTTTCAGGTGGACCCCGTTTACAGACAAATTTTTTTTATGCATTTCTTTGACCGGAATTATAAAGGGGGAAGCTCAAGCTTCAATTTTGTTTTTTTTAAAGCTTCGTACGATTTTTGTTTCTAAAGATATTTTGATTGTTTTGAAAAAAGAAACAATTTGAAAAATAACGTGTAACGCGAAAACGACAAGGATTCAAGGAAAACCTCAAGATAGTAAAAAGTTGAATCAGTTTTCGTTGAGATCGCGAGAATTTTTTCAGATTTTTTTATTTTATTTTTTTATGTTATTTTTAATTCAATTACCGTAACTCGAGAACTGAGGAGTTTGTGGTAAAATTTCAACAGAGGAAAACATTTTATTTTTCTATTTTCAACGCAATAGAATTATTTCAGATTTTTTTCGACATTTTTTTCTCGTGTTCCGGAAATTAAATCATCTGATTGTTTACCGAAAATAGAAGAAAAAAAATTCGAAAAAAAATCTGAAATTTTTTTCGTGAACTCAACGAAAACCGATTCAACCTTTTACTATCTTGAGGTTTTCCTTGAACACGTTATTTTTCAAATTGTGTCTTTTTTTTTAATCACAATATTTTTAGAAAAAAAATCGTACGAAGCTTTAAAAAAAAACAAAATTGAAGCTTGAGCTTCCCCCTTTGTGATTGGGGTCAAAGAAATGCATAAAAATTCTTTGTCTGTAAACGGGGTCCACCAGAAAAAGGGAAAAATGGTCGTTTTAGAAAAAGGGTACTAGTCGTAAAAAAATACTAAAAAAATTTCAAAAAAACGGAATGAAGGTAAATTTCTCCCCTTCAAAATGCCGTCTATAAAATTCATTTATGTCAACTATCGGCGAAGTGGCATAAAAAATCGGTCCAGAACTTTTTTGAATTTTCGTCCGGAAACTTTTCGCCGGTAGTGTATATATAATTATTTACTTATTAACTTACAAAAATACGTATATTTTAGTCATTTTTTCCCTGAGTTCAAAAGCGAATCCTAGGGACTTTTACGTATTACCTTTCCCAATTCTTCCGAATGCCTTTCCGAAACCGAACCCCGACCACCAGTGTCGGTCATTTCAGTCATTATAATTTTCATAAATGTTTATCATCTCACGATATTAATTTCCGGCTTTATTATTAATATTATTGTATTGTTATGCCATTATAATATTATATAATACTATTATGAATTATATGTATACTTTAATTATATCATATATTTATATCACACAATAATAATACTCATATATTAATTTATACCCATTGCTAATTTTACACATTTACCTTGCGGTTTTTCTATTTGTTCTCTCCTTTTCCATCCCCATGTCTCCACTCCATATAACATACCACTCTTTGCCTGCATTAGGCATAGTTTTCTGCTTAGACTATCTATTTTTCTCCTTTTGCCTATTGCCCCGTACCGCGTTTATCCCTTTTCGTATTTTTCCCGCTATTATTTTCGTGTCTTTCTCAAAAGTGTTTCTCGTTGAGAATCACACTCCCACACTATTTCCAAACCTACCCCTTTGTATTTCCACATTTGCCGTCTCTTCTGTATTCCTTCCGTTTTTTCAATCATTATTTTTGTTTTATCAATGTTCATTCATATATTATATAATTATATATATTTTATCGTCTGTATTTAAATTATTATGTTCATCATACATTTTTTCCATATTAATAATTTTATAAAAATATCATACATATAATCGACAATCGACAAGATATGTTTATCTTGTCGATTGTCGAAATGACGGGCACGTAAATA
This sequence comes from Ophion ventricosus, assembly GCA_963932345.1. Lineage (NCBI taxonomy): Eukaryota > Metazoa > Arthropoda > Insecta > Hymenoptera > Ichneumonidae > Ophion > Ophion ventricosus. Next base: position 19,666,733 of record OZ010711.1, on the reverse strand, counting down.
TAAAACGAATAAAATCTTTTTTCAAACGTTCAATAGAAAATAAAAACCCAATCAATTCCGTAATACAGATACTACAGGTTGTTTTTTTTTCAAAATATCGCTGTAACTATTGTTAAATGTTTTGTTAGAAATATTAACAAAAACGATGATTATATTTGTAAGATCGTAGATCGGGCACGCACCTCGCGGAGAGTGTCTTCTGGTCACGTAATTATGCACTTTTCGGAGCCAGCCCTCGTACAGGCGTTCCCGAAACTTGGGGGTCGTGAAGGTGTACAATAGGGGATTGACGGCGCTATTGACCGGCAGAATGAAGACTACGACCCAGGCGTGAAGATCCGCTATATTATTGACAGCACAAAACACAAAGTACGTGAGGGTACGTGTTCGAGCGACGAAGGTGTGACTTTGAAATAAAAAAAAACGTGTATTCTCTGCATTTTGAACGATCGTGTGATCGGCTGCACCCGAAGGATTTTTCCGAAAGATCCGCGCGTGTGCGTGAGAATATACGGTTTTTTTTGTTCGTAGATACTCACGAGGCACGGGATATTTCATGAAAGCAAGAATCTTAAGGCCTATTATCGGAGCCCAGCAAGCTGCGTCCGTCAATACGATGAGAAAGAATCTGAACGCGAATTCTGAGTCGCCAATGGGAAGAGGCGTTTCGTGACGAGTCCTCCAGATACTCGCGAACATTCCAAAGTACACGTAGCCTATGGTCACGAGTCTATGACAAATGTAGAAAAAAAAGATCAAGCGAAAGCGCAATAAGAGTACCAATTCTTGCGTCAATTTTTGTTTCCTCGTGAAGAAAACTTTGAGTTTATTTGTTTCGTTTTGATATTTGGTTTGATATTGAATTTAGAATTCGTGCTTCCTCAAGAAGGAAACTTTGTTTTGGTTTTTTTCATTGGTCTTAATATTTGGTTTGATATGAAATTTAGAATTTTTTGGTTCTTCGAGAAGGAAGCTTTGTTTGAGTTTCTTTGGGTTTATTTGTTTCCTTTTAATATTCTGTTTGATATTCAATTTAGAATTTTCGTTTCCTCGAGAAGGAAGCCTTGTTTTGGGTTCATTTGTTTCCTTTCAATATCTGGCTTGATATTAAATTTAGAATTTTCGTTTTCTCAAGACGGCATATTTTATTTGATATTAAATCTAGAATTTTTTGGCTCCTCGAGGAGGAAGCTTGGTTTTGTTGGTATCGTTTCAATATTTTGTTTGATATTGAATGTAGAATTTTTGTTTATTCGAGAAGGAAGCCTCTTTCGTGTTGTTTGTTTCGTTTTAATATTGATGAAGTTAAAAGTTCTGAGCGTTTTTTCGCTCTATTTCGGGGATGAAATTAACATAGTTAGGATTATCCGATTTAGATCAAATATGCGCCGTTTTGTTCGATAACTTTTGTTCATTTTGAAGGCAATTTCATAATTCCGCGATTGAAGAAGTCCTCGTCCCTATTGGTAAAAAACTTGACCAGCTCATTTTCACAAGCCTCTCTTGAGGCCAGTTTTGTACCATCAAGAAAATTTTGCAAATGCTTGAAAAGGTGATAATCGCTTGATGCCAGGTCTGGACTATACGGCGGGTGCGATAGAACCTCCCATCCAAGCTCTCGGAGCTTCTGGCGCGTCGTTAAAGATGTGTGCAGCCTGGCGTTGTCTTGATGGAACACAACACCCTTCCTATTGGCCAATTCTGGCCGCTTCTGGTCGATCTCCTGCTTCAATCTGGTCAGTTGTTGACAGTAGAGGTCCGAATTGAATGTTTGGCCCGATGAGAGCAGCTCAAAAGTGGATGATTCCCTTCCAATCCCACCGAACACACAGCAAAACCTTCTTGGCCGTTAATCCGGGTTTGGCGATCGTTTGGGCTGGCTCACCGCGATTGGACCACGATCTTTTTCGGCTGTTGTTCTCGTATGTGACCCATTTTTCATCGCTAGTCACCATCCGCTTCAAAAATGGGTCGATTTCGTTACGTTTCAGCAAAGAATCGCAGGCATCAATTCGGTCCAAAAGCTTATTTTGCGTCAATTCGTGTGGCACTCATACATCGAGCTTCTTCTTGAGACCAGCCTTATGCAAATGGTTCCAAACGGTTTCTATGGCTAATCTTCAGTTCTTGGGCAATGAAATAAGTGCTCACATGCCGGTACGACTTGACGATTTCCATGATTTTATCGACATCTTCGACGATTGGCTTACCAGAGCGTGCCTCATCTTCGACGTCCATATTACCAGAACGGAATCGTTGGAACCACCGCTTCGCTGTTGCATTCGATACTGTATTGGGTCCATAAACAGCACAATTTTTTTTGGCCGCCTGCTCCGCCTTTTCACCTTCGTCGTAGTGGTACTGAAGAATGCATCGAATTTTCCCTTTTTTTACCTCCATTTTGGAACGCTGTAACACACAACTGGCTTCACCAAACATAAAACTGTCAAAGAACTTTTTTTGAAGCGTAATGTCACCTTTAAATCGCCGTATAGTATGGCCCGATGCGATGTATACATCGTGAGATATGGCTCACTAAAGACATCTAGCGGAAAACGCTCAGAACTTTTTACTTCACCCAATATTTGGTTTGGATATTCGTTTTAGAACTTTTAGTTCCTCGAGAACGAAGCGTCGTTCTTGAGGAACTAAAGAAACATTTTGTTTCTCAATGTTCTAACGGAAAGATGCTCAGAATGTTCCAAACCGTCGAAAAATGACATTTACTAAGATTTACTGTGTGTGTACAAATATTTGGGATACTTCGTTAAATTGTTGCACGCAAATTGTTCGAGACAAGCTATCTATAGGGATCTTTTTTTATTTTCCGTTGCCGCAGTTTCGTAGCACTCACCCGACGAGATTGAGACCGAGAAAAATAAACGCCGAGTATTCCCAGCCGATGAGAAAGGGATCATCGATATGGAGCGGGAAGCACATACCGTTGACCCCGTAATAACGCGTGCTGCTTCGCCAGTGGATCGCCGGTATCAGAGCAAGAATTATTCCGAAAATCCATATCATGATCATCGATATGAATGCCGCGTGCGGGGTGAGCGAATGATGACGTCTCAACGGGACCGCGATCAGCAGGAATCTTTCCACCGACATGAACGACAGAATCATCACCGATACCTTCGAGTAAATTGATTATCGATTTATATTAATTTTAGTTTAAATTCATTATAATTAGTATTAGTTAAGTGGAAAGTTCACGGGGTAGAGATTGAGGCTGGTGGAAAAAAGGCGTGATAGAAAGGCTGCCGGTTTAATATACCAAGATGCCGGTGGGGATAAAAGAAAACACGGTGAATTGCATTTGGTGGATGGAAGCAGGCTGCAGGGGAATAAGTATAGAAATGTGGAAGAGACCCGCGCGAGACATAGATGAAGTAGGGGAAGGTGGGGCGCAGTGTGTCACTTTTTTTCTATCGAATTTTTACTCTTACCAAAATAGTCTGATTAGAAAAAAAGTCATAACTGATTTTATAGACCTTTGGGCGTACAATAAAGCTACCATATTTTTTGCAAAAAGATTAAAAATCCTAAAATAATGGGATCGAAACAATTCTGCGGATTGGCTCATTGTGTCACACGGGTGGGGCAAAATGTGTCAGATAGGTGGGTACAGTGTGTCAAGTGCTGCGAAACGTAGGGTACAACGAGCCGGTTGAAACTTATATTTTCCTAACATAGATAACAGATTTTCATACATACCGATAATTTCGGAACGGGTATTATTTGCCAATAACATTGGGAGTCGACTCATTGTGCTCCACAAGTCGATGACACATTGTGCTCCACACAATTGCCCCACAATATTTGACGTTATCCCAGCAAGCGAAAATTTTTTTTTCGAGTCGCAAATTAATTTTCTACTTTTAATAATTCTTCGTGAGCTGCTGTTGACTTTCTTTTTTAGGCCAGCCGAAACTTAATATAAATCACGGGCCAACACAAAAAAATTCGGATTTTACAAGCTACAAAACTCCGAGAAATCGCATGTGGTTGACAGTTGCCCGTGACAAATTGCGCTTCTTCGGAGCTTCGTCACTTCTTTGTTTCCTCATTGGGAGTCGACTCATTTTGCTCCACCACTCGGTGACACATTGTACCCCACTAGTGAAATATTTGATTATTGATGAAAATAAATATGAATTAAACTACGAATGGAAAAGCACAAGTCACTGAGTGCATCATAAATAATAAAACTATTGATTAGGACCGAAAACCGGAGCCGCTACAGAAAGTGTCATTGTATTTTACGTTTTCCCGGCGATCGAAATGCTTTTTTTCCAAGCCTCGAATCAATTTTTAATTTTCAATAATGCTTTGTGAGCTGCTAGAGACTTTCTTTTAGGCTTGACGAAACCTAATATAAATCGCGGTCCAACACATAAAATTTCGGAATTTACGAGCTTCAAACCTCCGAGAAACCGCATGTCGCTCACTGTGCCCCGTGACACATTGTTTCCCACTCTCCCCTAGTGGAGATGAAAAACCACAGATGGCCAAAGAATTGCCTGAGGTGGGAAGCTAGATGAGGTAGGAGCTATGTTAGATACATTAGAAACGGAAATCCAACAAAATGGGGGAAGAAAATGAAATTAGCCATGGAAGATACGGGGAATGGGCTAAAAATAGCAAAAAAATAAGAAACGGGGTTACGGGAAGAGTAGAGCTGGCAATAGAGCGGACTAGCAAAATAAAAGTTGACCCGGGAATACAGGAAGACTGGAGCAAGGTAGAAAAGTAACGTACTGAAGCGTGTACAAAGACAGGAAAGAGAACTTAGTAATAGAAGATTATTGAAAGGACAAGGAAATAAACCGGGAAACAAAGGAAGTGTGTGCAAAAATGAGATGTGGGAACGTTGGAAGGGAAAGAAACAAGGACTATACTGATACAAACTATCGGGCATGTCGAGCACAAGTGGAGATCCTGGTACACTCATGTGAATGCAGAAAAATTAAGGAACCAATCAAAGAAGAAGTGATAGATGATAATGACGGTATGGTTGAATCGCAGTGTAGGAGAGAACTTAAAAGTGAAAATAGAGCGCGCATTGAAGGGAGGGCTGGAGCAAGTACTGTGCCAGTACGTGAGAATGGCTGAACGAGTGGAATAAAAAATGGAACCAAGATAAAAAGAATGTTGTGTTGTATTACAAGCTTATACGGAAAAAATATGTATCAGGGGGTACTGTGCAAAAACCCGAAAGGGCATACCTGGGACATAAAACTATTACTACTAGTATAAATTAATAAAAGTATAAATTAATTATAGTTTAAATAAATTATAGTTTAAAGCAAACTAACGAAAAAAAAGATTACATTTTTCCTTCATCTTTTCATTCAGTCTTATTTCAGTTTAATATCACTTATATTATTGTCAATCATTTTTCCGTGTAAAATCTTTTTGCTCTTTCTTTCACCTCGGAGGAAGTCATTGCCAAGATTCCCACGATCGTGCAAGACCACGAAGACATCCAGGCGCTCGCTTCCTGCTTGTATTTGTCTCGAAAACGCAAGTCCTCGATTCCGATTATGAACAGATAAAAACCCATGAGCATATCGGATACTGGAAAATAAATGGGGTGTGATTTATTGAACGGTGCGATAGGATGAACTTGATCGATCGTGTAACTTTATTGTACTGTTTTCTTTAATTTATTGTTTATTACTATCTATATTCTGTTTTATCGAGGATTTGTGAGAGCTATAATTACATCCGGATATAACGTATATATTGCTATTATTATAATTTTCATTTAATAATAATACGACGACGACATTATCAACTAAAACAACAATTATTATTATTATTATTTAATGCTAATCATAAAATCCAATTATCATACGAAATAATACTAATAATAAAGATAATAAATCGCCGTGGTTTATTTTTATGGAGTTCTAAAAATAGTCCGTAGAAATGAACCATATATCTATATTTAGATGTATGTCAATATATATAGACAATTGCATACAGACACAAGCATACACATATATACCTATATATATTCAGGGTGGACCATTTAACGTGACCACCCCGAATATCTCCGTTGCCTTTAGAGTGACGAAAAAAATGTCAGGAGGTAATTTGATTGATTTCGAAGGGCTGATACAGTGGTGAAAAATTCATTTTTGTCAAGGTCATAGTTTTTGTGTTCTCAAGATCGTCAATGGTTTTTCAAATGGGAACATGTTTTTTTTTATCAAGACGTTGTAGCTGATATTCAGACGAACCTTGAAATGATTTTTCACCAAAATACACGTGTAAAAACGGGAAATCGTGATGGTATTGACAATAAGAATATTCGAATAATGTACTTGAATTTTTTGTGCAGAAAATTAATTGTAACAAATTTTCGAAGTGATGGCCATTAACCTCGACACATTTTTGAAGACGTCGGATGAATGATTCCCTTGACCTTCGAATAGTTTCTGGTGTGATAGCGGCGCAGGTCCACTTTCTGTGCTTGACTGTACAATACCATTTTCGATACGGTTATTACATGTTACTTTGAATCGTGGTCGGGTTCTACTGCCAAAAAAGCACTGCTAAAAAAGTACTGTTAAAGGCTTTACTGCTAAAAGCTCCACTGCTAAAACTGTACTGCTAAATGGGCTCTACTGCTAAAACTGAACTGCTAAAACTAGCTTCTGACAGAGGGCTCATATAAGTCCCACTGATGGAGGTTATACTGTACTTTTTGCGGTTTTTTGACGATTTTTTGGAATTTTTCTGAGAAAACTTACCTTGCTATCGGCGCCATTGTGCTGCACTCGGCGGGAGGTTATACTGTACGACGATTGTCGCTAGTCGTCGCGGCCTTCTCCTTAATTTCTGCCATGATCTCCTTCGTCGCCGCTTGCGCAGGATCAGGAGCACCGCAGGTGTGCGTGTTTTTTGAAACTTTTCTGGAATTTTTCTGAGAAAATTTTTTGGAATTTCTCTGAGAAAACTTCATGTCATTTTCCCTTTGTTTTCAATGTTCTATTACCTTTTCAATGATTTCCAATAAAACTTTTCAAAAACATACCCTTTTGCGTTTTAGCAGTTGAGACTCTTCAGCAGTGCTGCTTTTAGCACTAGAGTCTATTTAGCAGTCCAGTTTTAGCACTAGAGCCCATTTAGCACTAGAGCTTTTAGCAGTACAATTTAAGCAGTAAAGCTTTTAGCAGTACAGTTTTAGCAGTAGAGCCCGTTTAGCAGTAAAATTTTAGCAGTACAATTTTTAGCAGTTCTTTTTTAGCAGTAGAGCAGTAGAGCCCTTTGAATGGATACACTTGTCTACTGATTCTAATATTGGTAGATGGTAAACATTCTTCACTCTACTACAATTTTACTACGTTACAATGCCAGTATTTACAAACATCAGAAACCTCTCCGACTATTGACATTATTGTATCCGTTGGATAACCTGCGCCGCTATCACACCAGAAACTATTCGAAGGTCAAGAGAATCATTCATCCGACGTCTTCAAAAATGTGTCAAAGTTAATGGCCGTCACTTCGAACATTTTTTACAATAAATTTTCTGCACAAAAAATTCAATTACATTATTCGGATATTCTTATTGTCAATACCATCACGATTTCCCGTTTTTACACGTGTATTTTGGTGAAAAATCATTTCAAGGTCATGATATCATAGGTCGTTGGATTCGTCTGAATATCAGCTACAACGTCTTAATTTAAAAAAAAACATGTTCCCATTTGAAAAAACATTGATGACCTTGAGGACGCAAAAACTATGACCTTGACAAAAATAAATTTTTCACCACTATGTCTGCCCTTCGAAATCAATCAAATTTCCTCCTGACATTTTTTTCGTCACTCTAAAGGCAACGGAGATATTTGGGGTGGTCACGTTAAATGGTCCACCCTGTATATATATATATATATATATATATTTCAATATTTAAAAGTGGATGTATAAAAATTACCTGCAAGATTTCTGATAACAATACTGAGGACACGATTTTCATCTTTCGCTGTAAATCGTCCCCAGAGAACGAGCGCATTGCCCAAACAAGTTACGGCCGATATGCCCCATACCGCCGCCCTCAATAAAGGTTTTCCCAGCAAGTGCGACAACGACGACACCCCTGTACGATTTATACGTTTATTTATCTATTTTTTTACTCTGGGTCGAGAAACCGAGTTATCGGGACAGTACGACGTGGTTAGTTAATTATTTGCCTTCGGTAATGACGACGTTCGGAGGTGATAAAGGAGAGAAGGAAAAAAAAGTCTCACCGTCGCTGACTGGTCGACACCTTTTGACTTTTGGCGCGTACGTCGTGCAGTAGTAGAACTTCTTGAAGTATCTTGAAAGATCGGATAAAATAAAAGACGTTCGTTTTTGTTTTCTTTTTGTTTAAATAATGTTTGAGGATAAAGCGATCGGGACTCACACGAAATCCAATTTGGTGAACAAATCGAATACGTTGCTCCGCATGTTGTCCATGTCGATCTCCTCCACGCCCCTTACCGAATCGGCAAAGTTTTTTTTTGTTCTGATTTTTTTTTTACTTTTGGAACCTACTATTTTTTATTTTTCGGACTTACAGCGATTCCAAACTTGTGAGCGGCTCGAACACTGCCACCGGCAAATCTTGGATGGGATTGTAACCGATCATTCTGAAGAAGAAAAAAAAAACGACGAAAAACAAGATTCAACACTCGTCATAATACCGGTAAGAACGTTATTTCCGGATACGAAAAGCCGTGCGAGAAATTCTCATTGCGTAATTTATTTGCACTTGAGAAATAACACTCAGTATCGTATTCTGAGCACGTATTCGAAGCTTCAAAGCATTCCGCACTATAATCCCCCGTGACAATTGTCGTCGATGTTGTTGTCGGTACTGCTGTTATTATTCGAATTATCACTATTATTATCTTCCTTTGTCGTTTATTTATTACCTCATGTATCATTGTCATAATGAAAATTATTGTTATTTAAGTAAAATACAGAGAATAATGCAATACTCACAATTTCGTAAGATTACGAACCGGTTCGAACAAATTCGGTGGCACGGCAACAATATTGTTGTCCGCGAGATTACTATAGAGCCGGAACATTTCGAACATTAGTGAATTTGCCATTTTTTCAAATCATTTTTATCTCTGTCGTAAATATGTCCGGGAAAAAATGTGAAAGAGAACAAATTATGTACTCACAGTTCTGTAAGCATTGTTAAAGGCCGAAGAGCATTGGGGTCTATGCATTTGATGAAATTGCCTTCGAGACTTCTGAAAAATTGATTTTTAATTGATTTTCCAAGGAATGAATTATTAATTTTCGATAAACGAAAAATGATGAATATGAAATTTCTTTCGATCGATTACTCAAAATTGTTTTTCAACGTTTACGCACAGAGATCGTAGCATCGGTAATTGGGCAAACGTCAGATCCGTCACGGCTTCAAATTTATTGTCGTCGAGGGTCCTAAAAATATTTTCACATGAATTTTTTTGTTGAGTTTTTTGTCGTAGAAGATTGTCAGTTTGAGACTTACAGTTCTTTTAGTGCGGGAAGAAATGGAAATTTGAGTTTGTCATCGGTGAGTAGATTTCCACTCAGATAGCTGCAATTTACAGAATAAGATGAGTGGAAAAAATGTGCGCGACTATTTCCTGTAAGACGGGTGGAGGCGGAGGAAGAGATAAATTCTATTCGGGTGGAAAGTTTCACTCATTCGATTGGCTACGATAATTTGCATACTTTTGATTCGATTACAGTACTTGTACTTCTACGTTACGACAATTTTTACTTGGGGTAAATATTCCACCGCCAAACAATTTAATTTTCCTCGTCATCGAGAACTCTACTCTTCAATTGATTTCGCATTGATTATTCATTAATTCATTTACATAATTAGCCAATACGTAATTACGTTGACTAAAAATATTCTCACACTAATTCAAGGGCCATGCTATTTTCAAAATCCGTAAAGTCAGCCTCGGAAATGCTGTTGTTGTCGGCCATGAGGGTCTCGAGAGACGAGAGCCCGGCGAGTTGGCCCTTGCGAATTTCTTTCAGTCGATTGCTCGACAATATCCTGATGGGCGAAAAAAAAAAGAACAAATAATTATTTTTATGCTCGTTCAGCCGTCAACTTCGTTCTTTAATTCTGAAGATTCTTACGCACAGCCAGTACAGAGAAGTTTGATTTCTAAAAGCGCCTTCCTCGATCGTCTCGATGTTGTCACCATCCAGAAAGCTATAAACAATAAATGCAGTAAAAAAAAATCTTAATTCTCATTACCCAGTGCCTGGGCTTTTTTATTCTTAATAGCACTTCTCGAATACTTGTCAAAAATTAATAACAACAAAAGCGCGTACTCACAGAGATCGTATCTGAGTGTATCTCGCCAGAGCATTCGCCGAAATACATCCCAGCGAGGATTCCTCGAACGTTCTAGAATTGATCAATGCCCTAGTCTCGTAATCCGATATCTATTGCTTCATATACCGATGCAATAATTCATCCCTTTAATTCTTTATGAATTCGCATTCAGTGCAGGATCTTACATGGTGGAGATGTTGAGCGAGAACGACTGAGGTATTTCGTTGTAGCCTGTGCAAGTTACGACGCACTTCACGCAGACACAGTGCTTCAGGCATTGCTCCGAAGGATCTGCACGACGGTGATAAATTCTCGTTAAACAATTTTTATCGCGTGTATGTCACTACTTATTGCGTACCAACTCAAAATAATATACGCGAATGCATAAATATTTTTACTTATATATCCATGTACATGACGACATTTCAGGTACAATAACGTATTTTTTTTTTTCCCCTCGATTTCAGTCGCACTTCATTCAGTTTTGCTTTCAAGAAGAAGATTACCGCGGTCTAATGGTCCGCGGAGTCGTGCTTTATCGTGTGCTCCCACACTTCCGGAGTGACAATGTTATCCCGATAATACTCTCATCGTTTATGCTAATCGTGGTGTATTTCATCTTTAGAGCGATGCTGCGCTTATCAGCGCATTCTTCAAACTAAAAGACTTTGACGCCGCGCAGTTGAGGGTCGGTAAATAATAGAAATACCCGTACGTATTTATGCACATTCCTATACATGCATATAGTATTTTTTTTGTTTAAAATTTATCATTAAGAAAGATGATAAATACAAAATAAAACCGTAAATGAGGCATTCTTCATCAACTGGGCCACTTTTTTTTTCAACCTCTCCAATTTTTTTCAAAACCTGCCAGTTTGAAATATTAGTCAAAAGGAACGTCTGTGATTTTTTTTAGATTTTTTCAGGCTTCCGTTCAGGATTTTCAATATTTCATTACGAACACTGTATCCGAAAAAATATTCATCAAACAAAAAAAAAACAAGAATAAAAACTTTTTTATTTTTTCCGCTTTATCGAAAAAAATCAAAATCATAATTTTTCTGCATTGAGATCATTGAAATTTGGCAAAAAAATGAGAATAACATTTTTTTAAACCTAATAACACACTTTCGATTTCGGTAAAAATTTTACAGGATGTCTGTCATTGGGTAAAGAGTCTGCAAAAAAAATTTCAGAATGGTACCTGCAATGGTTAGGATGAAAAAAAATTTAAACCCTGCGAAATCTCATAACCGCATATATGCGGAGATGAGAGATTTCGCAGGGTTTTTATTTTTTTTCATCCTAACCATTGCAGGTACCATTCTGAAAATTTTCCTAAAGGATCCTAATTTTTTTTCATCCTAACCATTGCAGGTACCATTCTGAAAATTTTTTCGCAGCCTCTTTACCCAATAACAGACATCCTGTAAAATTTGTACCGAAATCGAAAGTGTGTTATTATAGGTTTAAAAAAATGTTATTCTCATTTTTTTGCCAAATTTCAATGTTCTCAATGCAGAAAAATTATGATTTTGATTTTTTTCGATAAAGCGGAAAAAATAAAAAAGTTTTTATTCTTGTTTTTTTTTGTTTGATGAATATTTTTTCGGATACAGTGTTCGTAATGAAAAATTGAAAATCCTGAACGGACGCCTAAAAAAAATCACAGACGTTCCTTTTGACTAATATTTCAAACTGGCAGATTTTGAAAAAAATTTGAGAGGTTGAAAAAAAAAGTGGCCCAGTTGATAAAGAATGCCTCAAATATTAAAAATATTCATTGCTGGATTCATTTGAGAAAATTAATTCATGTTATATAATTAAAAAAAAATAATATCTCGTAATTTTTCAATTGAAATACTATAATAAATAAGAAAAATTATACATTGAAAATAAGAAATAAAAAAGAATTGGTACAGAGCTTGATGCTTTTATTTATTATAGAACAGAGTTCTGTAATAACTAGCTTCAATTTCTTCCACAATTACATTGCAATTAAAAAATTGAAACATTTAAAAAAAAAAAATTCTGTAGGTATTTATATTTGAGAAAAATATAATTTTTCGATATTATATCGTAATTTTTTCATCGAAATTCTATAATAAATAAGAATAATTGAAAATAAGGAATAAAAAATAATTAGTACAGATTATGATGATTTTCTTTATTATAGAAAAGAGTTCTGTGCTGAATAGCTTCAATTTTTTATTTTTTATTTATAATTCGTTTTTATTTTATTTTATTTCGAAAATAAAAAACACACATTTTTTAAAATTAGTTCTTATTGCTCCGGTCAACGCATTTCTTCAGTTTGCACTAGGAAACATACACCTCCCCCCGGGGGTTGAGCTGAATTTTTAGCTAGATCACAACTAGATCAGAATTAGATAATGAATTATTATTATTATTATCTCACCTACCGCAACTTTCGGCTGGCTTATTGTCCCGCTGCTTCAAAAACCAGTCCCAGATACCGTGAGAATCAACTGATAAAATTAAAAAGAATTAGAACAATCCACCATTGGATTAATATTATCAATGTTTTCCAGAACCTCATTACTTTTTCTAAATTATATTTTCGATTTATAGGATTAGGAAAAAAAAACGTGAATCTTTGTCCAGTGAAATTTTGATGACAGAAAATATATGAAACTCTGCGGAAAACTGTCCTCATGAAACTGGTACGCTCGAACAATGGTACAGGTTTTTTTTTGTCGCCGGCACCGTTGGTTTTTAGTCGATGTAGTCGATCAATGAATTGAACGTGCGGTTTGGCGATAAAAGATTGGACAGAGGTTTGATTTAAACTTACAGCAGGAGATTTGAGCCTCGTCATCGCCTGCTGGACACTCTTTAATTCCGTTACACCAGCTCCTCTGTGGCATACAGATCGTGCTGTTTTCACAGAGAAACGTTCCCAGGGGACACCCGTCTGCAAACAGGATTAGCTGCATGGATTTTGCGACTTGGATTTCTGAGCAGAGGCGATTTATCGGAGTAAATGTTTCTCTCTCTCTCTCTCTCTCTCTCTCTCTCTCTCTTTCTCTCGCTCCTTCTCTCTATTGCCCCTCCGCTAATACTCATAGCTTCACGAAAATTCGCGCTTTCAATTACAGAACCTTCGGAAGATCCGCGTGACCGGTCCAGCGTGGATTTAGTACGAAAAGAATATCGGGCCAAATACAGAGAAAAATAGAATTCGCACGCGTAGACCGAATCCCATGAAATCCTCGAGATTTCCAACGGAGCAGGTCGCGTTTAAACGAACAAATCCACACACGCGCGAGAATCTGGACACGAAGCATTCTCGCATCAACATTATCGAGTGATCGACCCACATATGTGGAGCGGAAGAGCACTGCAACGTATTTTCGCGAGCTTTAGGCGAAAAAAGTTTTCGAATCGCAATTTTTTTGTTTGTTTATTCATTTATTATTTTCTCGGTCGTTAATTGAACGAGGGTCAAAAGCGATGGCGAGAAGTGGAGAATAAATGTGCCAACATTCTCGTGCATTTTATTTGCTTTCGAGATGAAAGTCGATCGGTATCGAAATCGATTCAGTCGAGGTACAAAATTCAATAGATCGTTACCAGAAAAATAATGAGGCTTTGCTTGCTTGTGAAAAGAAAATTAATTCAGGAACACGACAATTATTTATTTGGATTTGCTTGTACAGAAATGAAATTAATCAAGGTACTCGATAATCTCCAGAAAAATAATTTGTTTGGGCTTACTTGCATCAAAATAACAATTAATTCACAGACACGAACAATTATTTTCCATTTGTTTGAGTTTGTTTGTACAAAAATTAAATTAATCATAGTACTCGAAAAATTCATTTGATTGAGTTTCTTCGAGGCGCTTTAAATTCGATGCAACGTTAATTTTCAAATCGATCGAATAAATTTCGCCAGGAAACGCATTCAGCGCGCCACTTTGGTTTGCGTTTCGAAGACACCGATCGGCGAGCTCGATCCGAATTGAGTTTCCAGTTTTCACCGATTTTTTACCGATCAAATCTAGTTACCCATCGAATAAAAAAAAATCAAAGAAATCCTCGCGCAAGACAGAACAAAGCAAAATTTTTCGCGTCTCTTACCTTGATTGAAGTAAAACATGAGGGCAGCGAGTACGCAAACTATTGATATGAGCGCGCCCCCAACGATAACGATATTCTTATACTTCATTTTTTCCTCTCCGTCCTCACTGCAATTCTCTCTTCTCTACACCCGCCTTGTTTACCCAACGTTTCGTTTTTTGCGTTTGCCCTTTTTTTTTCTAGTTTTATTTATTCTTCAGGCAAAAACGTTTCAGCGAGTCTCTTTCGTGACGCGACGATGCATCGGGAGGAACGTGTGACACGGCGATTTGTCAGCGCGCGATACTGTACAACGATGAGCTTGGAGCCTCGCGATACGCGTCTCCCGCCGTACGCAACCCCGACGAGGTGTTACGCTCTCGTGCACAAGCGCTCTTTGCAATACACGCAGGCTTCCTTCGTATGACGTCCATTAGATCGCAACAGTTGAGACGCAGCGTTTTCCACTACGTCCGATGAATCTTTTGGCTTTTCGTTCCACGTGTTCCTGGAGGACCCCAAGAAAATAATAAAAAAATTATTGCCTTCGATTGATTATTGCGAGAGTCCAATGCGAGTCTCAAGTCGACGTTCCCATCATTTTAAATAATCAAAATTCAAAATACAAAATAATTCGCCAAAAAAAACGAAATCAACATTGCCACAAATTGTACGGAGTACGTTTCGCTGCCCGAGGCAAAACGTATTTCTCAATTTACATTACGCCCAATCGCAATTTCACCATGGTCGCCCAATGATTTTCCGATCTCGCCACTACTGGACTCGTAAGCCGCGTGGGCGCGGACGATGAGTCCAGAAACACAACACGTGTCGCGGACGCTGATGCAGGTATCATAAATCGACTCGACGCCACTATCAATCGAGACAATTTTGCCGTGCGACAATCTTGATCAATACATATATAGACACACATTTTTTTTACACACTTGTGGCCTACTTCGAGTTTTGTGAAGTTCTAAACCCAAACAGTGTGCTTAGTTTTTCGTTTTCTCGCTCGATGTCTCCGATATTCTCACATGGTTCGCGGCAAAAAGGAATACGAAATAAAAGGCAGAATCGATGCGGAAATAAAAAAAAAATGTATTCGTTTTATTGAAGAAAGATACAGAGATAGTGTACAGTCGTAGAGGAGAGAGAGAGTACAAATTTCCCTAATCTTCTCATCCCCAATGATTACGTGGATTAAGGATAAGTGTGTCCGTGTGTTTGTTTTTTTTTTCTTGTTCTTTCTTATTCATATAAATTCGGAACGACATATCTCGGCGCTTTTGACACATAGATGTAAATCCGGTTTTTTCGCAACCTCGTCGTTTATTTTTATTTTTTTTTAATTACTACGCGTCATGGGCCTTGATTAGTTCACGAAAAAAAAAAGAAAGAAAAAAAACAAAACTAATTAGAGATTACATGATTTCTCGTTACGATAATCTCGTCGATGACGACGCTTAAATTCGTCGTACAGTTTTTTTTTTTCCTTTCTTTTTTACTCATCGAGCATACGTGAGAAATTTGTGATTGGAGGGCCCTTATCGAGGTCCATAGTCGAGAATTTTACTTTTTCCCTTTGATTTCGTTTGTCTTGCCGTCGAATTAATTACGGTCGAGTGGATTACGATTTTTGCACCTCGAGCAACTATCCGCGGACATGCGCACGCGCATACACACACACACACACACACACACACACACACACGCACGCGCGAAATTCATGCAATTCTGTCCCCTGTGTGCACGCGTTTGAATTTAAATAAGGACAGAAAACGAAGTCGTAAAAGTGAGCCTGACGGGAGCGAAGGGGGGCGAGGGGCTGTAACTCTCGTACCGAGCGAAATTATTCTTTATTGCACAATCGTGTGGAGATCGCATTTTGTCGATCACACCCGAGACGAAGACAATAGAAAATAAATAAAAGGAAATTGGACGAAAAAAATTGCTAGTTCCGCGATGATGTATCGTATATTGTACACACACATACATACATACATACATACATGCATACAAATATATATATGTATGTATATATATATATATATATATATATATATATATATATATATATATATATCCTTCCAACTATCGTTATTTAACACAGAAATGCCCCAAACGCGATTTTTTTTCCATACAGCACAGTACAAGTACAATATCCTAAGCTTTTTTTTTGGCGATAATTTTTTTTTTCTTTCTCTTTATTTCCTCCCTCGAGAGATACACACAGCGGTGTAGGGAGGCGAGAGGGTACGACGCGGGCGTCAAACCCTTCTGTAATATTTATATACATATATTAGAGTGGGGTGAAAAAAATGCCACATTTGAGTTATCAAAATCAGGCCTGAGTGGGAGGGTTCCATTGTATTTCTTTTTTACAGCCTCGACGAGCTTTTTTTGAAAACAAAAATCTCGTTATCATTACTTTTACACAAATTACAACTATAAAAAAAACTGCGTTTTCCTTTTGAATGATCGAATTTTGTTTATCAGTGATACGTGCACTTTTCAAAAAGCTGTATTTTGACCAGGAAACAATGGTATTGAGATTTTCAAAGAAACTTGTCAATCCCGTCATCTGTAGCTTTCTGAATGTTAAAAAGAATCGACCCAATATTACACAGTTGTTGAGTTATTCGGGTTTGAAAGCAGTGAAAAATTTTTTCGTGTGAATCAAATGTCGAAAGAAATTATCGGGCGCTACCACTTAGACTTGATTTAAAGAGCTCAAATTTGACAAGTATTTTTTTATACCCAGTACGATCGTTTGAATGGGTAAGAGTTGACTTTTTTATCGCCACACCCTAATATATATCATCGTATATTCTCTCTGTCAAAACCATTTATAACGCACAACACACATACAAAAGTTTTTATCATACGACGACGACGACGATATGACATTGTCGAACACATACGACACTCGAGATTTAAAAAAAAGTAATAATTCTATTGGGAACCAGAGCCGCATATACCAGTATATACATAAATACATACATTTCCGTGGTTACAATATATATATGTGTGTATGTGTGTGTGTGTGTGTGTGCGTGCGTGCGTGGGTGTGTGTGTGTGTATGTGTGTGTATATATATTCGAACCAAACGTAATGTTTTTGGATCAGAAGTATATAGAGCGACTATTTTCTTTCGCAAAATGAAAGATTAACAAAATAACGCGATGTGTCCAAAAAGTCCAGTATTCGCGATCATTCATTGATCGCTAGGCAAAAATGGACTTCCAGTTTCAATAATGAATAAAATTTCAACCGGACATACAACGATCATGTGAAATAAATAATTGGCCGCGTCGCGAACTTACATACTTGTCGGATTACGTCTCGCGAATAGAAATCTCCCTCGCCCCCCCCCCCCTCCTCCCCCTGACTCCCTTCTCTCAACACACGTTTCACCATCGTAAATGAGGGATCTCGATCGGATTTTTTTTTAAGTACACGCACGCAAAGAGCTCGTTTCTAGAATTATTTACGTTCGGCGACTATTATCGTGTGTGTGTATATTTATATATATATATATGTGTGTGTGTATGTAATAGTTGTAAAAATTAACGCGAGGGACCTGAGAAGTGCGAGAATTTATTATGTGAATGTACAGAGTGGCCCAATAGAAGCGTTACACGCTGACATTTCAAAGCGTACGTATTGTAATGAAAAATATTTGAAATTACAGTAGATTTAATTGTTCGAACAATGTGAAGATCACCGTTAAAATTATAAAAGAGAACACGCATTTTTCAAGCGAGAGCTTTTCAAAACACTGTACAAGGATTTTTTTCCATCAAACTCTTGAACACTTTTTTTTATCATGAACACATTTTTGATTGACTATTCTTGAAGCTTCTTGAAGAGTTTTGAGACGTCAGCTCGTAAAACTTTAATCGAGCCACCCAGTAAACTTCGAGAGAGAAATGAAGATCCACCGTTCGGCGATCAATCGTGCATCAATATATATATATATATATATAGATATATATATATATCCACACATACAAATTTAACACGATCCCCGAAGTGTGATGATTGAAAAGGATATTTTTTACCAACGAGGATGATCGGGCCATGTTACAGTAAAAAAAAAAACGAGAGAACGGAGAAGGAAATGAAAACGATGGATGGTGTATCGTGTCCGTGTCGAAAAATGATCGCCTATCTTTCTCTTCTTCGTCATTATTTTTTCATTAATAGAGGGCTTTTTACTCTTTCTATACGTAATATATACACGCCGGAGTGACCGGAAGTGATCGACAGCGTTCATCTCGTGGCTGCGTATCTTCTGTTTTCTTTTGTTTTAAATTCATATATGTGTATATCTATAAATGTTCTTTAGATACGATTTTTTCGGAAATTAACAGAGACCACGATAATAATAAGAGCCGCGTAATTCAACGCGAGCGACAAAATAGAAATACTTCCGATATGAGGAAGCGAAAAAAGGAAGAAAATAAGAGAGAAAAAAAGGAACACCGAGTGCGGGCTTTGGGTATCGAAATTTTCCGGATATCGAAGTCCCAATTATTATGCATGTTCGTCCTGGCCGTATCGAAAGTTAAGACATATATACATACATCGAATATACGTGTGTACATGTACGCAGCATTGGCCAGAAGTGTCAGGCACTCGAACGTTTCGCAAGCTAGAAAATAATTGTTTCGCAGCAATTGAAATATTGATAGGAATTACAAAATATTGATGAGTTCGTAATTGTTTTTTTTTTCCTCACGGCAGGCACCATACTCCATTTTTCTATCGTTATAATTTCGGGTAGTGCGATTATAATTGAAGTGCCCGACAATGATGGCCGAGGCTGTTTGAGTTCGGGTATACGCGTGTGTATATGTCTCGTTCGTTATATAAAAAGTAAAATGCCGCTTTCGTAAGCGCCCTCGCTCACCCCCGTCCACATTCGTTTTTGCCCCGTCGTGTCACGAATTATTGAACGGTCAACTTTTGGTCCATCTTGGCTTTTAGCGAGGGAAAAATGGGAAAGAAAGAGAGAGGTGAGATGAGAGAGAAGGGAAAACAATGGAGGGACTTACGAAGTGGGCAGTGGACAAGGCCTGTCCGCGCGCGTGTTTGTATAACTGTGGATCTGTGAGTGTGTGTGTGAAATATTTTCTTATACTTTAGATAACCTGGACGAGCATCTGTTGTTGATCATTTTGAGGTAGTATGCATACATCGGTCAGGTGCAAACGAATCCTTCCTGCACCACCGTTGAACCACCGGCCGGTCCTTCCTGCGAATTCAACACGGAGAAAAAAAAAGCCACGGTTGCGATTATTATACGCTGGCGAAATGTGGATTCTTCGGTTCAAATGTATATGTATACAGGGTGATTCGCAACTATCAGAATTCCCTTGGTGAGCATACAAGCTGTGTCATTGGGAACAAAACGCTGTTTTTGCCATGCCTACCCCGAAAGTGTGATTTTCGATTGGTGTTTAGCGTGCGAAAAGTGGCTTATTTCTCAACGATGCTTACTTTCCCGCACTAGTGCGGGGATTTGAGACTTTCCCGCACTAGTGCAGAAAAAAAATCTATTTGTAGCTCACTTTACCGCATTGATTCACGAAAAAACGGGTTTTTTTCACGGTTGATAGTTTTTTGTTCTACGATTTTGGACCGATTGAACAAACTTGAATGTAGCGAAATTCATGTTATATGAAACGTCAACTTATCACAGTCGTATTTTCTGACAAGGAAATGATCTGAACCGATCTGATATATTTGAATATAATTGTTATTGGTTTTGTTGAATCTCAAATCCCACTTTCGAGACGTTCATTGCAAAAAATAATGTATGAGACATGTGCGAAAAAAAAACGAATTACATCGCGCGTAAGTTGCCGAATTCGCTTCGACTTATGGTGCATTTCTCACTCGTACTCGTGTGAAATGCACCATAAGCCTTCGGCTCATGCGGCAACTTCACGCGCGATGGAATTCTTTGCTTCCCGCACATGCAGCATAATAGTAATTTATGCTACAAGTGCGGGAAACAACGAATTCCATCGCGCGTGAAGTTGCCGCATGAGCCGAAGGCTTATGGTGCATTTCACACGAATACGAGTGTGATTTGCAGCACGAGCCGAAGGCGAGTGCTGTAACCGAACGAGTACGAGTGAGAAATGCACCATAAGTCGAGGCGAATTCGGCAACTTACGCGCGATGTAATTCTTTTTTTTTCGCACATGTCCCATACATTATTTTTTGCAATGACTGTCTCGAAAGTGGGTTTTGAGATTCAACAAAACCAATAACCAATAACCATAACGAATTCTTATTTTTTCACATTTCAAACGTCAACTGTGATAAGTTGACGTTTCATATCACATGAATGTCGCTATATTCAAGTTTGTTCGATCGGTCCAAAATCGTAGAACAAAAACCTATCAACCGTGAAAAAAACCGTTTTTTCGTGAATCAATGCGGTAAAGTGAGTTATAAATAGATTTTTTTCCGCACTAGTGCGGGAAAGCCTCGCATTCTCGCACTAGTGCGGGAAAGTAAGCATCGTTGAGAAATAAGCCACTTTCCGCACGCTAAACACCAATCGAAAATCGCACTTTCGGGGCAGGCATTGCAAAAATTACTATTTTCAACGCTGAAACTCACGACTCATTTTTTTCCCTCTGAACGCATGACTGGGGTATATATGCACCCCGCGCTTTTCTTAATCATAAAACCGGTCCTACGGGGATAAATGGACTTTATCATACAAGAATTTCTTCGTTTTTTCATAAGGGAAAGAATTAAGTGCGAAACATTTGATTTAAGGGGAGAAAATCCTTTAGAATTTTGAAAAAATCTATTTTTGTTTACATATTTGGAAACTATAGTATATTAAGAAGATACTGTTAAAAGGAAAAATCGAAATATGAAATATTTACGGAGTTATAGCTCATAGTGGAGAGCGCCGAGACCGCATACCGTGAATTAGCGAGCCAGGTAACTCCGTTATTTGGTGAAGAGATGAAGCAGCATCTCTTACCAATTTACAAAGATTTGTCGAGGGAAAATTTACTCGAAAGATGCTTGGGTGGCCATACCCAAAACGCGAATGAGAGTTTCAACGCAACAGTTTGGCGATTGGCTCCAAAACGCCTCCATTTTGGGCTCAAAATTGTTGAAATCGCAGCCTATATTGCTGCTGGGGTGTTTAATGAAGGCTATTCCTCCATTCTAAGAATTATGAATGCGTTGGACATGTTGAGACGTACGCCAGAGTTTTCGCCGAAAACTCCGACGAGGCACGGATAGAGAGGCAGAATCGGATGAGCCTTTCCTCGACAGAAGCAGCTCGTACAGCGCGAAAACAGCAGCAAGTGGAAGAAAATCAGCTTTTCGAGGAACTTGAAGGGTTAGTGTATAGGCCTGGAATCGCTAATTGATCGGTAAGTCACTAAAATTTATAGTTTTATCGTATTGAACCTTTAAACGCGATTATCTCAAAACTACATTTTCAAAACTGCTCACACTGTAGCTCAAAAAGTTATTGATCGATCTCGCTAAAATGTTGAGTTTTCTGACTATGATATTACCGGAAGGATAAACCTAAAGTTTGAAAGATATCGCGTAAATAAATAATTTTTTTGGGGTAAAAACTGTCGAAAAAATGGTCGAAAATGTGAACTTTTGGTTAAAAAGCCTGCGAAATTTTCAATTTTATACTTTTCAATAATTTTATAGGTTTATCCTTCCCCTACATGTGGCAGTAATCGAAAAATATTCTTTTCCTGTTTCAGATGAACAGTAAAAATGTGAAAAAAAAGTTTTGATGACACAGGAAAGACGCCTGGGGGGAAAGGCTATAACGTCGCCATTTTCTTTTGTAAAGAAAAAAAAATGTTTTTGAGCTCTTTAAACCTATAATAAAATCGCATTAAAATTTAAAAATGATACGATTATTTCATCACCTTCAAAAAAATTCACAGAAAATGGCTCATTTTCGGGCGTCTAAAGGGTTTTCTCCCCTTAATGAAAATGTCAGGACATGGACAGATCACAATTCGGGCAAACGAAGAGAAAGGCGTTGTTCGTCATTCAACAGAGCGGAGAGTGTGTCTTTTCTTTTTTCCAAAATATCAGCCGTCTCGAAAAACACTGGGGAATCTGCAAATCAGCTATCTCTCCCGCACTCGTGGCCACTCGATCGGTATGACACATGGCCGTAATTAGTAAAAAAGAAATGCATTTAAAGACATGAAACGTAGAAAATTAGCAAAAACGTCACTTCTTTGAAGAAAAATTAGGGTGTGAACGGACCCCAGTCGTGAGTTCTGAGCTTAATGTCGCGCGACAAAAATTGACCGAAGTATTCGCGTTCAAAGTCCGACGCTGGTAATCAATGGCGCTGTAGTAGCGCACGAATAAAATACGAAAATTATTTAATCGTATTATCTATTTGCAAAGCAAATTTCCGTGTTGATTATTTTTAATATATTAATAAATTTATGATGAATTTGTCCGAAGGTGAATTCAAATCCACGCAAGATCTGGCTTGCACGTTCCGCGCGTGAGCAACTACTGTGCCATTCTTTACTACTTGGGCTTTGAACGCGAATATCTCGGCCAATTTTTGTCGCTCGGCATTTAAACAAAAAAAAGCCTTCTGCGAATCATCCTGTAGATATATACACCGGAAGAATACAGAAATGAGATTACGATATCTTTGATGCTAATGAATTGTGAACACTAGTCGATTTTTTCACACTTATTATCGACTGTAGTAGCAAAACCAGTGAACGTTAATTCTCCAACTGTTGTTGCCTATAGTGAGGAAGAAATTCCACGATTCGAGACTGTCGAAGAGATCGTAATCGTGCCGATCGAGCAAATAGGAAAAAAATATTGATGGAGGACAACTCGAGAATCTTACCTTGTCGCCGCTTCAAATGTTCGAGGCGAAACTGTCTTTTCTTTGCCACCAAAGAAGGTCTGAAATCGAGGAGGATCGAGCGCTTTACCGATCAATGTTGTAGGCTACCGATCGTAGACGCAGATACGTCCAATGAAACATCAACGGCAGCTTCGGAACTTTCGAGATTTTCGTATGTTTTTTTTTTTTTTTTCGAAAACGACGTGACGGAACTTGGGGAAACTTGGAAGGTAAACTTTCATTGGCGGTTTTCACGTGTAACAGAAAGATCGGTATCAACATTGTTCGGTGAAACGTTCGACCCTCGACTGACTTTCTATAAATGCACTCCTTTTTTTTTTACCGACTCACGGTTGGACCGTTCGTTACTTTTTCTCGTATGACCTCGTGTTATTCGTTAGATGGTTGGGTTAATGATCTTACGTCTTTTGCAGTTGTCAAATTTTGTTTGTACTCGTCCAAGCTGAATCCCGAATTGCTATCGTCGCCACACGATTGAACTACCAACGTGCCGTCTTCTCCCTGCACAACAATTCAATTATATATAACGGTATACAAGAACGAGAGGCTATTTTTCCATCTGGTCTCACTTTTCGGAACCATCGTCTTGCGCACCGGACACCTGCAATCTCACTCAATCTTTTCTCTTTTTTCCGCAAAGCCCCCCCCCCCCCTCTCACCCTCCTAAGCCAACCGTTTTCCCCATTAATTTTCAATTGAACGCTGTAATCACGAAAGCACCTGTGTTATTTGTTGCTCGTTGTCGTGAACTCGGCGCTTTTTGCCGCTGGTATCGATCGCTTGATCGGACAGCCTCTTTCTATTGGCGGCAGGTTCGGTCTGACGATTCGGCGATGGATTCTCCGCGTTCCCGTTACCCCCGACGTTCCCGTTACGATGATTTCCTCCGGAGATCTGCGGGATCACGACCTTTCGAGTATTTTTTTTTTCGTTGCACTTTAAAGGGAAAAAAATCCCTGACGTTGGAGGTTCGTTCCATTTTTACCTTTCTCTCGCGCTTGAGCAGGCTCGGCGACACGTACGTGTGGAGATCCTTTCGTTTAACGTGTTTCGCTTCTATGATCATTCCCTCTTTCAAGACGTTCAGCTGCTCGGCTAATCTCTCGACTGCAAAGGAAAAGAAGAAAAAAAATCCGTTCTTTTTTTCGTCGCTCGTGCGCTTTTTCATTTCGAATAGCTCGTTGGATACCTCGCGTTACTTACTCGTCTCGTTGAACGACCTTATGTCGTAAGTGAGATCGACGTTGAGGTTTTCACATTTAGCGAAGAGCAAACCGATGAACCACATCGAACAGTTGTTCCCGTGCGCCGGACTCATCGGGGCGAAACCCTCAGGATTCACGTGGGCCAGTGTTATGTGAGGATTCCTTTCCAGTGTACCTGTTCGCGACAAGTTAGGAATATAGAGTCTTTATCATTTATTGTTTGAAGATGAAGGTGGATTGGGCAAAGTTTATCGATAAAGTTGTTGTCTAATAATTTTTTTTTCATTTCTTTCTTTAATCCTCTTTATTCAATTTTGCTAATGACTCTTGGAATTGAAAAACAATGAGTGGTTCGCTGTCAAACTCGTCGATTCGAATTTCGAAGGTTTTTTTTTTTCAACGTGGTGCAGAAATAGAAGTGAAACGAGCCAACGATTCTTGGAAAATTCAAAGAGTTCGGTAATATTTCCGATTTGATTGTTTTTCGGTAAAACCGCAGAAAAGGAGTCCCCGAAAAAAAATAGATATTTCATTTTTCGACATATACGTCATTTCCTTGTAGTGAACCAAAATGGGCTCTATCACGTTGAAAGAAAAACCGCGATTTAATCATGCTAGTTTTATTTTTTTTATTATCGTTACCTATCAGATGTCGTATTTTAGACTCGACGAGACCACACCACTCGAGCTGATCCTCGGCGGTCAAACTACTCGCCAACAATACAATATAGTGTTTATATTTGCAGAAAAAGTTTGGTGGCTCGAACAGCTTGTCCCACGTGGCCTTTCCCATAATAATCTCTTCGGTTATCGAGAGACCGGACTCGAATGCCTCCTGCATTATCGTTCTCGTCGATACTGACACGTTAAAGGTCGAATTTTGTTGCGGATACGCGGGTGTTATTATTGGCATCAAGTGATATCTGTCTGATATATTGACCTGAAAAAAAAAAAAATACAGAATGTCAAGAAACTATTGGAATGATTCTTTCCAATGTCAGTTTCCGGTTGCTTTGACGATGGGAAGCTCTGTAAAAGTGCCTAATGACTCAATTTGCGGCTTGACGGGAATCCATCCTCAGTATTGGTCTCGGACCAACGGACGCTCGACACGGGAGATTGCCGAAGCCGCGCACTAACCGCACGTCTACCACCGCCTATTTTACATACTGTATTATTCTTTGAAAGCAGGTCAACTCACTCTTGGATCCCAAACGGGAAATCCCAAATTAACATTGTCTGGTTGTTTTAGAAGAACGGGCTGCGGCCACTTCCATTGTGAAAAAACGAGGAAAAACTTCTCGATCAATGTTGCTGCAACAGCGTTCGGATAAAGCTGACAAGTTCGCGCGACCAGCATAGCCCAAGAGACTCCACCGAGATAGCCCAGAACGTTACTGTATATTCCGTGTCCTTGTAATTAGAAGGAAAAACAATTAATATCATATTCGCCGATCGTACAGACGAATTTTACAAAAGAGAATCCTCGACACTCACGTTTCGCCCATAGCTTTATTGCTCTGAGTGCCAGTCGAAAATTTTCAATGTTCGGCACGAGACGCAATATTTCGTCCGTCACCCGACAACCGTTGAGACTCCTCACGCACTTTTGATCCAAATTTTTCAGCAGCATGTCGTCTCGCAAATCCTGGAACAAAAAAAAACTCGCGAGATACAGAACTTTTCTCGTACAAGGCTTCCTACGAAGAATTTCTTTTTTCCTCATTGTCGCTTACCATAGAGTCTGGTATCTCTTTGAGCGTGAGTTTGGCAAAAAGCATATCTATCTCTATGCCATCAAAGTTCATTTTAATCACAGGTACGAAAGCTTCCTCGACCGCCTGAACAAACACGGACGCAATAATAATTAGTTATTCGGTGCAATAATAATTTGACTACTATCTAATTAATAATGGTAATAACGTATTATTATAATACAATACAAATATCAGTTACAATACAATAATACATTATAATAACAAATAATAATTATACTAGTTTTGAATCAAGAAAATTGCCGCTCGGTAATTACCCTCAAATCTGTAACTTCAGGTTGTTTTTTCAGCATCTCGAAGAATGTTGAAAAATAATCGGATCTCTTTATGTGGCGTGGAACGACGCAGAGTGCGTCAATGTCAGCTCCTTTGTGATGTACGCCAAGTCTGTACGAGCCAAAGGTATAAATTTTACCCCCTACCTGTTCGGCCACGTTGGGTGGCATGTTCCTAGCGATACTTGTATCCTTTATCCATTGCTTCACCAGCGTATTCAATTTACTGCAAACGAATGATGAAAACAACTTACTTTCGTGCAAAATGATAAAAAAAAATGATTTTCCCAGGATCATCGAAGTGGACCCACCTCAAAATTTCCATTCTGTGATTCAACTCTTCCTCCGACTCAAAAACATTGTACGGCTTGAGCGCCTCTCTTAATTCATTGGTCCTTGTGTGATCGCTAGGCTTGGGCTCTGCAACGCTTATTGCCGAGGTCATTCCCAAGGTACGAAGGTTCTGGGTGTTGGATGCCGAATTGGAGGTAGAATTGTTTCCCTGGGAGGACCACATCTCGAAATCACGCAGCAGCGGCTTTTCTGCAAAAATACTATACCGCCCCACCGTCGATCAGAAGCACGTTCCTTTTTCTTCCTCGTGGTAAGTTCTGAGTTCCTGGGTCGTCGCACCTACCGAACGAACTTATCACATCCACTGGACGCTGGACATTATAGCGTATGTGCTCGAGCAGTCTCGTCCTTGCAGCGCCGTTGATTGAACCGAAAAGTAGCTATGTCGAGTGGAACAGCCTTCACTTGTACTCGTACGCGGGGGTGTACGTTCGACGATTAAGGGGGACGCGCAATCGTGTAAACAACGCACAAGTGTCCCACATAACCGGTTAGGCCGCTTCCTCGTCCTTTCGCTTGGTCCTTAATTTTCGACGAAACTTCACAGGACCGAGGTGACAAACAAAGAGGAGCTAGGAAAAAAATGCGTATTTTCGCGCTATTGCGGAGCGAGGGGGAGAAAAAGAGAGAAGCAGGCCGGGCGGAGGCAAAGAGACAAAAAAAAACGTCGCGAGCAAGAGCGAACGCTCACAACGCTCTTCGCGCTTTTCTGCAGCAAAGGTCACGATCGTCCCACTTGTCTCTGCGAGGATATTGTCGCGTGTGTTTTTGTTTTTGAATTCTTTACCTTTATCCCGTTTTTCCTATCGCCGCACGAGACACGCACACACAACCACGCACGCACGCACAGTCACTCGACGACCACGCACTCACGCACTCCTCTCGACACCACTTTTTCCGCTCTTTTCCTTCTCACTTAATAAATAACAAAGTGCAAACTCGGGATAGCGCACATCACTGCGCTGCGAAACGCACGCGTCGAGGACAGAAGATCGGCGCTCTTGCGGCGAATGCACCAACTAACGAAATCCAAAGCGGACTCGCCGCTAGGAGGCGCACGGACGCTACGGAACGAAGTGGGCTGCGAACAAGAGAGTGATGTAAAAATCCACAACGATGTGAAGTACCCGTTCCATCAAATTGACAACAAAAGTGCTTTGAGTTTAACGCGCGTTTTTACGGACCGTGAAGAACGAAAATGATTCAAAAAGAGTTCTGTACCCAAAAAATGTTGTATTTTGTATTTTTAGCTCAGATGAATACTTTCTGGACCGTACTCTCGTTATGAACTCTATAATAATGTACATTGGGTTCGTCGTCTGGTGTGACAGATCAACATAACCTCGAAAATTGGAAATATCACTATGATCAAATTTAGCTTGAAGTCCAAAGGGGTGAGGGTTGAAATGATTTTTTTTAACATCCTAATATGTATATATATATCTGTATTTAACGAATTCTCCTTCAAAGTATCCTCCCTGCATCATGACGACATCACACTCTTGCACTCGTGATGCAAAAAAGTAATAATTGTACTCGTAATTATAGCCGCATACACTTTTACATATATATAAACTCTAACCAAACCAAAAGTTTTTGGGTCAGTAATACAGCCAATTTTGTCACTGGAGCGAATATTTTCTTTCGCAAAATGAAAGCCTAAAATAGCGCAGAGTCGAATAGTCCATCTGTGATCGTTCATTGCTCGCTGCACAAAAAAAGATTTTTACTTTCAATAACAAATAAAATTTCTATCAGACATAAAATAATTGCTTAAAATAAATCATTGCACAGGCTGCAGACTTATAGTAATACCCCAAAGTTACAGGATAGATAGGAGCGACAAAAATCATTTTAGATGTACAGCTTAAGGGGTACAACTTTGCAGATAAAAA
Source organism: Ophion ventricosus (assembly GCA_963932345.1). Lineage (NCBI taxonomy): Eukaryota > Metazoa > Arthropoda > Insecta > Hymenoptera > Ichneumonidae > Ophion > Ophion ventricosus. Next base: position 19,637,862 of record OZ010711.1, on the reverse strand, counting down.
CAAATTTTGTTTAATTAGGACCAAGGACTAACGCAAATACCAGTTTAGCGGGTGGCACTGTTGCAAAACAAAAAATCCGTAACCTTGTAAGTCGAAGTAGCGTAAGTCAGGGTATTACTGTACTTGTCGGACCCTGCCTCGCCCTCTGACGCCCTTTTTCAATGTACGTTTTACCATCGTAACTGATGGATCTCGATCAAAATTTCTTTCACGTAAACGCACGCTACACTCTTGTCTCTAGAATTATTTACAATTGTATACGTCACTAGAAAGAAATTAAAGGGACCAATACTTTTCTTGGCACAATAATTTTGATACATAGAACTGTTTATGATGGCGAGACAAGGGACGCATCGATTTGCACAGCGGATATCTCCAGTCTCACTCAATCTTTTCTCCTACTCCCCTCCCCTACCCTGCAATCGTCAATAAAGCGTACTAATCGCGAAAGTATCTGTGTTATTTAGGGCTCGTTGTTGCGAACCCGCCGCCTTTTGCCATTCGTATCGATCGCCTGATCAGCCAGTCTCTTCCTATTGGCGGCAGGAGCAGCTTGACGATCCGTTGATGGATTCCTTAGGTTTTCGGTGCTCTTGATGTTCACATTGCTGTGATTTTCCACAGAATTCGTCAAAATTAGGTTTCTTCGAGTATCGTTTTTCCCTGCACAGCCAGTTTTTTTGTCTTGTGTTGGAGCCGGTCGTTTTATTCCTATCTTCGTCTTGAGCTTGAGCAAGCTCGGCGACACGTACGCTTGGAGATCCTTCCGTTTAACGTATTTCGCTTCTAGTTTCGTGCCCTCCTTCAAAACGTTCAGTTGCAGAGCTACTCTCTGGACTGCACAGAATGGAGAAAATCAGTTTTTTTGTGGTGTTCGCTCGCTTCGTCATTTTAGAACGATAAACGAAGTCCTTGCGGTACTTACTAGTCTCGTTGAACGACCTTATGTCGTGAGTGAGATCGATGTTGAGATTTTCACATTTGGCGAAGCACAAACCGATGAACCACATTGAACAGTTGCTCCCAGGCATCGGATTTGGCGGGGCAAAGCTTTTGGGATTAACATGCGCCAATGTTATGTGCCGATTCCTTTCCAGCGTACCTGTTTGCGACAAGTTAGGAATGTCAAGTCTTTGTGATTTATTGTTTGAAGATGAAGGTGGTTTAGGCAAAGTTTACCGATCAAATTAATATCAAATTGCTTTTTTTTCTTTTCTTTTCTTTCTTTAATTCTCTCTACTCAATTTTGCAGATCTATCGACTCTTGGAATTGAAAAACAAGGAGTGGCTAGCTGTCAGACTCGTCGACTCAAATTTTGAAGGCTTCTTCAACGGGGTGCAAAAATGGAAGTAAAACGAGCCAATGATTCTTAGAAAATTCGAAAAGTGATATTTGCGCTTTGTTTTTTGGTGAAGCTGCAGAAAAGGAGCCCCCGAAAAAAAATAGGTATCTTATTTTTCGGCGTATTCGTAATTTTCTACATAATTTGGCAGTGAAGAAAATGGGCGCTAGCACATTGAAAGAAAAACCGCGATTTAATCATACTAGTTTTTTATGTTCGTTACCTATCAGATGTCGTATTTTAGACTCGACGAGACCACACCACTCGAGCTGATCTTCAGCGGTCAAACTACTCGCCGACAATACAATATAGTGTTTGTATTTGCAGAAAAAGTTTGGTGGCTCAAACAGGCTGTCCCACTTAGCCTTTCCCATTACAATTTTCTCCATTGTCGAGAGTCCGGACTTGAGTGCCTCCTGCATTATCGTTCTTGTCGATATCGACACGTTGAAGGTCGAATTTTGTTGCGGATACGCGGGCGTTATTATTGGCATCAAGTGATATCTGTCCGCTAAATTGATCTGAAGAACAAATGATAACGAATGTCAAGTAACGATATTTCTCAAGTTTGCTGAAGAAATCATTCGGATCCTTATCCTGGAATAATCTTTGAAATCATGACAACTTACTCTTGGATCCCAAACGGGAAATCCTAAATTAACGTTGTCCGGTCGTTTCAGAAGTATGGGGTGTGGCCACTTCCATTGTGAAAAAATAAGGAAAAACTTCTCAACCAGTGTTGAGGCGACGGCGTTCGGATAAAGCTGGCAAGTCCGCGCAACCAGCATAGCCCACGAAACTCCACCGAGATAGCCCAGAACGTTGCTGTATATTCCGTGTCCTTGTAATGAAAAGGAAGGATAAAATCAACATCACATCCGCTGAAAGTATGGACGATTTTTTCAAAAGACCATCTCGACACTCACTTTTCGCCCAGAGCTTTATAGTTCTGAGTGCCAGACGAAAATTATCAATGTTCGGCACGAGACGCAATATTTCGTCGGTCACCCGACAACCGTTCAGACTCCTCACGCACTTTTCATTCAAGTTTTTCAACAGCATGTCGTCTTGCAAGTCCTGAAACGAAGAAAATTGGTGAGATACAGAACTTTACTCATTCAGAGCTTGCTTCGAAGAATTTGTTTTATCCCCGAACGTCACTCACCATAGAGTCCGGTATCTCTTTAAGCGTGAGCTTGGCAAAAAGCATATCTATCTCTATGCCGTCAAAGTTCATTTTGATCACGGGTACGAAAGCTTCCTCGACCGCCTGAACGAACGAAAACAGAAACAATAATTATGAGTTATTCGCTGCAATAATAATTTTACTGCTTTTGAATTATTAATTATAATGATGGATTATTATAATACAATACAATAACTGGTTATTATACAACAATATAATATAATAACAAAAAGATAATAATTATACTAGTTTTAACCCAAGAAAATTGTCGCTCAGTAATTACCCGCAAATCTGTAACTTCCGGTTGTTTTTTCAGCAACATGAAGAACGTCGAAAAATAATCGGACCTCCTGATGTGGCGTGGAACGACGCACAGGGCATCAATGTCAGCTCCTTTGTGATGTACGCCAAGTCTGTACGAGCCAAAGGTATAAATTTTCCCTCCAACCTGTTCGGCCACACTGGGCGGCAGGTTCCTAGCGATACTCGTGTCCTTTATCCATTGCTTCACCAGAGTATCCAGTTTGCTGCACAAAAAAAACGATGAAAACTATTTAGATTTGTACAAAACGATAAAAACTAAAATTAATTTATCGGAATTTTTTAAGTCGACTCACCTCAAAATTCCTATTCTGTGATTCAAGTCTTCCTCCGTCTCGAAAACATTGTACGGCTTGAGGGCCTCCATCAATTCGTTTGTTCTAGCGTAATCGCTGGGCTTGGGCTCGGCTACGCTTATCGCCGATGTCATTCCTAAAGTGCAATTATTCTGGGTGTCGACCGCCGAATTTCCAATCGATTTGTTATCCTTAGACGACCACATACCGATATTACCCTACTACTTCTTTACGGCTTTCCGTGAACTCTTCTTTTTTCGAGAAAAAAAAAACAAACACTTTTCGAAGAAAATGTCGTCACTCGAGAAAAATATCCGTGAGTTTATAATTTGGCTAGCCAAACAGATTGACTTTATCGAAGAACGGACTCGACAAACTCGTATGTATTTTAATTTTCTGAATCTTCTCAGGTGCCCGTGGGACCGAAAAAGTTCAGAGTCACCCCGAACAGGACTCGCGATTTACTGATGCGACGCGTAGACTTGCTGAGGCATTTAAGGACCCGTGGACTAGATGCCGGGACCCGGATGGGGGACTAGTTTTGACCAATGGACGTTGTCGATGGCCGATCGTGTGTAACGCACGCTCCTCGCGCGCGTCCTGACACGCGTCGCCTGGGCGAGCGTCTCTCCCAGCTACAAGAACACGTCCCGGCCCGGTACGTGCCAAATGGCGCAAAACGTATCGTTAAGAACATATTAATGATATTTTTGGATAAACGATATTCAAATGGCAAATATTCAAGCAATTCAGCTCGTACGGCTTTTACCTTCAAGGAATTTGTAAAAAGTGCGTTTTTTTTAAATCGTTCCAAATGTACCGTAATTAAATTTGTTCGTCGCTGATTGTTCAAAGAAAAGTTATTCGTAGCACAGCTTAGTGCATGTTGCCGAGGAACTTTACTCGGTCTCGTTTACAGTTTTTTAAATCAATGAATTAAACCGATTTTTGGAAAAGATTAACCGATATAAAAAATAGCGAAAAGCGTATTTCGTAGCAAATATCCGTAACTTTCAAATGGGACTATCCCGATTGGATGTGAAAAAACCAGTCACCGACAGCGAACGCGAAATCGTGTGAAACGAGGCTTCCAGCTCCAGAGTTAAGAAAATTTACTACGAAGTACTTTGGATTTTTTATATATCGATTAAACTTTGCCAAAAATCGGCGAAATTGTTTTTCTTTTACTTCAATCTTCCGTGATTTTGTTTACCTCGGTTTTGCAAAATATCTCCGAGCAGTTGATCTTACGACGAAAATGGTCATAATTATTTGGAGGAGAATATTTCTTACTCTTTACGTGTAAAACTTTTTTCTGTAGCGTTAATATGCCTTTACATTGCGTAAAGAGATTTCGATAATTTTTTTTTTCATTAAAAAAAGTCTGAACGTTTGCGCAAAATCTTACATAGCATAAAAATCTCTTCAAATTTAATATACACGGTTTTTTTTCTGTAGGATTAAGTCGTAATACACGCCCGACGACGCCGCACCGTGGCGCCCCTTGCGGCGACTATAGTAGATCGGAGAGTCAGCGATGACAGTAATGCGCGATCACAAAGCCATCAAATCGGGTTTTCCCGGCACCTTGCCATGTTGATCCTACTTGCAGGTTTTTCCCGCCATGCCACCTGACTCCCTTGCAGGTTTGTCTCAATTGGCCACCATCCCGTTTCGTTGCCTTCAACACCTCAATAGCAGACAATAACAAGTTCCAGTCCGTGACGCGTTGCGGAAATTTTTTAACAATAAACTTCAACGCGCCGTAACTCGAGTAATATGTCTTTGACGAAAAATATTCTTCTATGAAAATGATAGGAACATTTTTTTTCTCTACAAAAATAGTTACGAATATTTTTGTCGTAGGATCAACCGCTTTGGAGATATTTAACAAAAACTGAATTCCAAGATGGCGGCTGACAGATGCGTAGCCAAATCGGCTTTAGACTCAGGCGACAGACCGTTTGTGCCTCAATGTTTGCAACGCAAACTCGTTCTTAGGGACTAAGGAAACAATAGAGACGCCCACAATGATCCTTCGATGCTCCAATTTTCCTGAGCCTTTTGTCCTCACCAACCAACGCGTGTAATTGTTGGTGAAATCCTTTCGCAATAAGCAAGGGTCGAAGGGGACTCCGCTGTGGAGAAACAAATTGTCCCTGTATTATTTGCCCTAAACACGTTGAGACCTCATATTTATGACAGGCAATCAACACCACTGACCGGCCACCGATCCGGGTCACTCCCGAATGACCCATCGTAACCGATACTGCTACGGAGACGAGGATTAAGGGAGTACGGTTTGAAAAGTTGGTACAAACCAGGAAGGGTTAAACCCTTTATGGTCACTGACGCATAGATGCGCCAAAAGTGGTTTACCTTTTAATTCCCGATGCATCCTCGTCTTGAGCGAAAAAAATATATACTAGTGCGATTCAATAGTGTTCTGGTATTTACGTGTTGGATTCGAATCTGAAAAAAGATTTGTTGTTTCGAAATGGCGGACGACTCGATTCTGGCATTGGGGAAAAAAAAGTACAAGACTTTTTTCTTCGTCGTTCGTCACGGCATGCCGTTTTTCCATCAATATATTTCGTCCGCGACAAAGCTAATTTTATTATTCGGGGTACGAGATACCCGCTTTGTAGGAATTTAAAGAAGAAAAAAGACTTCGCGTGCAGATCGCAATGCTCCCGAATACAGAGTTTTATTCGAATAAAATAATTTTTTGCATTTTGGTCCGCCATTGTGAATTGAAAAAAATCTGAATTCTTATTCAGCTGATTCGGCTGACTTGCAGTTTTCTCCGAGACGGTTGATATTTCAGACAGAAGACCTTCCGCTCTCTCAAAAGACAAACAAATATCTCTTGGTTTTTCCGAAATGTAATTCTTCAATGAAAAGAAAAACCTTCAGACTTTATTTTCTCGAAGAATAATTTTCTACAATCACGAACCAAAAAAAAAATTGATAACGATGATATTTATCGCTCTGTTCGAATCAACCTTCCAATCACAGCATCGATGTAATTACACATTATTTTACACCTACCGAAAAATTATTTTCAAATCGTATTCAATCGCCCTCATGACGATTTCCTATATTGTTTCCATATCTCCGTCATCGATCTACGATTGATCAGGAATCAACAAATTCGTCATTGGGCGATGCTCTCCGAGCACGCGCTAAAAAATCCTCCATTTTTTTTTCTACCGTCAATTTTACCGTGCCAATTTGAATCGATCACAGCGTGTCGCTTGCCTTTATCCGCTACATTTATAACGTTTTTGCCAAATGCGGTCGAAGATTATGGGCCCGTGCGGGGGCGAATAGTGAGGATTCTTTACGTTCCTCGCGAGTCAAGGAGATCGGCGAGTTGGTCGGGTTCGAAGACCGGGAGGGAGCACCTGTGATGCTGGCACACGTAGGCGGTTGCTCGGCCATTCTGGCACCTCATATTACGCGAGATCTCATTCTTGCGGAGGATTATACTCTCAGGATCGTCCGGATCGACGAGGAGCAGAGTCTTCGCGGGTATCAGTCGTTCGCGAACGACCCTCACGAGATCCTCGGTGTCTTTGCCGTCTCTCTTGCCCACTACGAATATCTGCGAACCCCAAGCGTGTCTCTACAAGTCTTCATAAAAAGTATACGAGACCATCGAAGTCTACAAACTTGTAGGAACATCGGCAAATGAAAAGAATAAAAACAAAAGCCACCTGTGTCGTCGAGTCGTGATAGTGCAGCAGAGCAGACACCAATTCGGGCACCGCCGCGGGTATGCGAGTCAACAGCCGATGAAAGGAGGCTTGAAGCTGGCTGGCTTTCTCCCTCAAGTCCGGACGATCGAAGCAGGAGGAGAGTCGCAGCAAGTTGCTGCACGCTACCGAATTGCTGGATGGCTCCGCACCGTCGCTATCTGTCGTTTAAAAAATATATATACTTTTTCCAATTAACGTAAACTCTATTTTTTACTGTGTTCTGATAATAATGATCATTTTTTATTTAAAAAAAAAGCAAGAAAAAAACGCAATTAAAATACACAATTCTCGTAAGCTAGTGGAAATACTCTAAGGGGGTCATGTGAAAATAGCCATGGGCCTAAATAGCAACACGCTAAACTATATGTGGCGGATGGAAGCAGGATGTAGAGGTATAACGATAGAAAGCATGGAAGAAAGCGACGACCTGTTTGATAGCGATGATGAAGATAGCTGAAGGAATGCCTCAAAGACGAGGCAAGAGGAGTGTTCAGGGGTTACGTGGGTTTGAAAATTTCAAAAAATCTATTTTTTTAAATTTTATTATCTAATAGTACTATATGTCTAAAATATTCGCCCAAAGTTTTAAGTCAATCGGAGTAAAAATCTAGGAGAGAGAGCCTTTGGGAATTCCCCCCGTTGGGGAAGACCGGCCGGGAGCGACGCAGGTATACGCATTTTTTTCAAAACACTATTTTTGAAGTCTGTGGACACGATTTCTCAAAAACTAATGTACCGTCTTATTGAAATTTTGCACACTTCTTCAGAATAGCATTGACTAGTGATTAAACGAAGGTTTTTTCTTCGACTACAACTAATTTTACAAGGCTCTACGTAGTGTAAATTGTACCAAAAATTGAACTATTTTGCATACAACTCTGCCAAAAATTCAAATTTCAATTTTTTTTTAAATCCTTCGTTCAATCACGAGCTATACTTATCTACGAACAGAAAAAATTTGGTTTTTCAATTTCAAAACAAACTATCATGAGTTATCCTGACCACCATGAGGACACTTTTTTTTTAGGGGTCTCCGGAAACTAGGTCCCACCGGCTGAATTTCCCAAATTTTTGGATGAATTTTTTTTAAAATATTGTTGAAATGTTGCTCTTCTATGTGCTTAACATTTTGAATAAAATAATTTATATATTGTATTTAAAAAAATATAGAGAAAATATGCTTTTTTTTTGCTTCGAAATCCACGTAACCCCTTAAATGGGAACCTAACAAAATAGGAGAAGGAAGCCAAACATGCAATGGAGAAAATATGTGAGGGAAACATATGAAAACCGAGAGCAAACGACGATATAAGAGAAATTGAGAGGATAGTAGAAAGGGGGGCGAGAACAAAAGTCGACCAAGAAATCCAACAAGATTGAGACAAAATAGAAAAATCGACGTATTGCCCACAATACAAAAGCAGTAGGAATAGCATAGAGACAGAGAAGTATTTGGAGGATGTAAATATAGTGGGAAAAATAAAAGAAACTTGGGCGCGATTAAGATGTGGAAATATAGGGAAAGAAGGAAATAAGGGGTAGAGTGATAACAAATGCAGGGTCTGTAAAAAGGATGTAGAAAAGTTAGTGCATATGTGTACATGTGAGAAAGCCACGGAAAAGATTAAAAAAGAAATAATAGAATATCTGGAAAAATGGATAGGGAATTAAGAGGGAGAGCAAATCGACAGAAAGCTACGGACGGTGTTAAAAGAGGAGCCTGTGACTGAACATATACATGTATATGAAGCATTTCCAGAAATTAATTGGAAAACTGATAAACGAGGAAACCAATGAGAGAGAAAACGAAAGGGAAAACGACTGTAGAATATAAGTTTAGAAATAAGAACATTTTGTAAGGGGTAACGTGTGTAGGTGGGAATTTTTTCTGTGCAAACACCCTCAATGGGTATAGCTGGAATAATAAATACTACTACTACACAATTCTCGCAGGACAATAATGAATACTGCAATTATTATTAAATATTGATGAACAATACAATAATAATAATGACGATGATGCTGATAATAGTAATTGGAGATTTGTACCTCTGAAAAATTATAACAATAATTATTGGTGACTTGTAAAAAAAAATAATAATCGTTGTTGACTTGGAAAAATCTTAACTAATATAATAAATCTGATTTAAACCGGTGCAATGGTCTAGTGGTTAGCGTGCTTGCCACTAAACCTGCGGACCGGGAGGTCCCGGGTTCGAATCCCAGTCGCGTACATTTCGTCGTGAAATGTTTTTCTTCGGCATTTCGCGGCGAAATAAGACTAGTTCCACGACTGGGGGGGGCGAACTTGATGACCGGCTGTATTGGTTGGTATAGGGTTTTCCGCAGTTTCCCTATACCCATGACAGAAATGTCATGATGAATATGATACAGAGGGGGAAGTCGGCTGCGGCCGCAAGGTGGCGTATGGAAGGTAGACGGGGGAATTGTGGAGGGGAGGTGGGAATTGTGGAATCAAGAAGTTATAGAAGGGCGAACTGGAATGGGTGACAGACCGAAGTTGAGATAGGGGCTCGTAAAAAAAGGGTAAGACCCTGTACGACTGGAACAAACCAATAATAATAATAATAATAAATCTGACTTTCTGTCTGTCTGTGTGTTGCTCAATCACACCAAAACGGCTTGACCGATTTCAATACAATTTATCATGTAGATAGCTTATGGCCTGGGTTAAGACATAGAATAATTTTCATTCTAATATCTAATATTTTTCTAATTACAATATTATATACTCAAATCTAATGTATGAAATTCAAATTATTATATAATCAATGAAATTTCAAATGTAGATAGCTTATAGGCACAGGATAATTTTCATTCTAATTCTAATATCTAATATTCTTCTAATCTATATGCCTGATGTACGGTCCGCTATCACGCCTAAACGGCTGAACCGATTTGGATGAAATTTGGCACACATGGAAAAAGTTACCTGGAATAACACATAGGTTATGAAAAATACATCCAATATTTTTCTATTTCTAATATTCGACTCCAATCCAATTCAATTATAAAGATATCAGTCGTATATAATAATTATTATAGGGTACAAACAAAAACCAAATCTAATTGAAATAGATGATAATCTAATATCAAATCTTATATAAATATATCTAATATTTTTCTAATTATAATATTTTGAAAAATCTAATGATGGAATTATAATTCTCATAGAATACGAACGACTAAAATATAATCAAAATTGAATAGAATCTAATATATCAGATATTTTACTAGTAACAAATATAACGTCTATTTTTTAAATTATAATATTTAAATCAAATATAATTTAATGATAAAATAATAATTCTTATTGAATACAAAGTGGAAAAATGAATTAAAATAGAATAGAATCTAATATATCAAATATAACATCTAATATTTTTTTAATTATAAAAATATAATTGAATGATGAAATAATAATTCTTATATATAATCCAATAACAGTAATATATTAATTAAATAAAATTGAAATTGGATTTGTAATTGAAATTCTAATTTACTGGAATATCTATCTATCTATATATATATATATATATATAAAAGGCAAAGTCATGACTGACTGACTGACTGACTCATCATCGCCCAGCCTAAACCGTTAAAGGCAGAAACGTGAAATTTGGAGAGGGTGCTGATTTCATTTTGGAGGCATCGTTTAAAAAGGAATTTCTCGAAATCCAACCCCCAAGGGGGTGAAAAGACCTGGCAAAGTTTGCATGGGAAATTATATTCCTTGCGTGTATCAATTTGAAACCTGGAATATATATTACTTGGAAGGTGAAGAAGTGCACTAAGAGAAGATTTTTCGAAAATCCAATCTTAAGGGGGTGAAATAGGGTATAAAATTTTGTATGGAAAATTTTCCTCGGGCGCATCAACTTGAAATGCGAGGTGCTACTTCTAATGAAGTTTCTATGGGCCAAATTCTACGCCGCGGGCAGCAGCTAGTAGTAATATAATTATAATAATGATAATAATAATCGTAGTAGATTTGTACATAATAATATTAATAATAATAGTTGTTGGCTTATACAAAATAATTGTTGACTTGTGAAAAAATAATAATAGTTGTTGATTTATAGAATAATAATAATAATAATAAATGAATACGTGATATCCGTACCGTCCTTCAGTCTTAAAATCACAGAACGATCCTCCATCGTCGTACTGTAGTAACCACCGTTCTCGGAATCCCAAAACAATTCGTTCTGAATATCCTGAAGCTCTTCGGCAAATTCCAACCAATGCTCGTTCAGACTCGCCTCGTATAAGTCGAGAAGGCCTCTTACGAGAAAAGCGTAGTCCACGTGAAATCCCTTTATCGGTGTACTCCTGAGAAAAAAAAAATTACACGTGAAAGTTTGAAATTATTATTGAATTTAAAGTTGGAAGCTAGTTGAAAAAAAAAACCTATTCAAATTTAGCGCCATTTTATTTGTTCCTCTCGTACTCACGGCTGAGTTACAACGTCTCCCTCGCCTCTGTAACAGCTCCTCAGTAGAATTCGCTCCTTCCTGTCGAACAAGTAGCGTTCGACGAATTTTGCCGCGTCTTCGGCGAAATCGATGTACCGTTTGGTTTTCGTGGCTGAACCAGCATGCGCCAGACCACTGATTATGAGACCTGGAACTCGTAAATACAAATTCTCAAATTTCGCACTCGCTGAACTCGCCTTGTCAAATTTCTCGTTATTTTGTCTCGGAGAAGTTTCCTTGAACAAATTTTACATGTCATTTGTTGTTTTTTTTTAATTTTTTAACACGTATTCTCACCGTTCCACGCTGTCACGATTTTGTCGTCCAAGTGCGGTCGCGGCCGTGCGGCTCGAGCTCTCAAAAGTATCTCGCGCGACTCGGCCAAATAATTCTTAACGTCTTCGACATTGCACTCGAAGTGATGAGCGGTCTCGTCGATGCTCCCGTACACGATCAGCACGTTCTTGCCCGTAAGCTCACCGTGCGGATCCTCCGATGAAAATAAAAAAAAGCAAAAGAAAATTCAATTTGCGAGGTCGATTATTGCTCGGTAAAAAAAAAAAAGAAATTCAGCACGAAAAAGACCAGTTCATTTTTTCACGTCGTTCAATGCCTTAAAACTGTCTTTTTAATAAAAACAATAATAATAATAATTTTGGGATTCAAATGAAAGAACAAAACTGTTCATCGGAATATCTTCAGACGAAAAAAAATGTTTTTGAAACTTTTTATAGTGATAATTACAATAATAATAATGATGACGATGACGATTATATATTAATGGTAATATTTGGAATATCTTCAAAGAAAAAGAAATGACTAAAACATTTTCTCTCCTTTAATAATAATAAGTTTGTAATAGAACGGGAGCATTTTTTCTATTCAAAGATCTTCAAAAGAAAAAAATGACTTCAAAAGTTTAGTTTTTCTACCTATATAACAATATTGTCACGAAGGGATAATTTTCTTTTTCATTAACAGCGTGCCTACAAATTTTGAACGTAATTAAGGCAACACCTGTTACACGTACTTGTTGCTTCTCGACATTGCCATCCTCCCGAACGTGATAATGATAAGCGAATATATCGCAAAGTCGCAAGTTCCTCGTATTCGGTATTTTATTGTCGAGATGGGTCTTGATCTCGTCGAGAGTCCACACGTAGAAAGCGCCCTCCTTCTTGGATTTGGAATCCTTGGTTGGCAGCGAGTCCGCGTCCTCAGCGCTGTAGAAACCTCCCTCCTGGAATAGTAAAAAAAAAAAAAGAAGTAATACCGCGAAAGAGAAAGTTTGATGTGGTACGAATTTGCGCTTACCGGATGTCGGAGATCCCGAGTGATGTAGGTTACAATGTCCTCAAGAATTTCGGCGTGGAATTCATCTCTCGTGGCGAGATATGCATCCGAATAAGAGCGCAACAATTGGCCCTGATCGTAGAGCATTTTTTCGAAGTGGGGCACGTGCCACTTGCCGTCCACAGAGTATCTCGAGAAGCCCTGTCGAAAATTACTTCTTTAAGGGGTCTGCATAAGTTTAAAATTTCCGAACTACCTTTTTTTGTTGAATAGTTTTATAGCCTAGGGTCTTAAGTTTAAGTTGCAGCAAAGATTTTGTAAAAGGACCAAAAATTGACCGAGTTATGACGAATAATAATTATTATCATTATTGTTGTTGTTATTAAAAAGACAGTTTTAAGTCATTCAGGCCCATGAAAAAATTGACTGGTCTATTTCATGGATGATTTTTTTTTTTGCCAAGCAATAATCGACCGCGCAAATTGAATAAAACTTGTTTTTCTATTGCTAATTTTTATTTTCGTCGAAGGATGCGCATGGCGAGCTCACGAAGCTCATCACTTCGAGTGCAACGTCAAGGACGTTAAAAATTATTTGGCCTGAGAGCGCGAAAAATTGATCGAGTTATGACGATTTTTGTGAAGGATCAGATCGCCCACTGCGCTACGGCGAACCGCCCCGCTCTCATTTATCCCTTTTTCTTTTGCCTTTTTCTCGAACACTACGTTTCACGAAACCGTGTAAATCGTATCTCAAAGTCAATTCGTCCGATTCATTTCAAATTCGGGCAGAGTATAGCTTATAGCATTTTCTATCGTATTACCAGATGATTTGTTCACCTCTTCACACATTCGTTAATTTTTTTTCGTCGAGAATCCAACGTATTTTTCTACAGCTTTCCATTTTGGTAATTATCGAAATTTCAAACAAGTATCCGGGCATACGAAAGTTTGATCATTATACTGAAAGGACATTTTTTATTTTTCACTCGAGATGAGCCTAGTTGTCAGAAGCACCTCCACCGATTCGCCATGCATCAATGGCGGCACTTTCTTTAAATAATAATAACTTTATTATTTATCAATATTTTTCAATTGAAAAAAAACTCAAACTTGGCAAGACTGTCTAGTAATTATGTGTAAAAATCCCGACATCGTTATCCTAATACCGTCATCAAAAAAGAATATTAAATCTATCGTCGAACGATTATGAAGAACACGATGGTGTCTCTCTCTCTCTCTATCTTTCCCTGCACACGAATCATCATATCGCTTCGCCCCGTGTACTCGCCTGTCCGACGTGATCGTGAATACCGCCGTTCGCCATTTTCGTCAGCGTGTGAACACTCATGTCGAGGCAGTGCCTGCCGGACTCGACCTCCCTCTCGCGGGCATAAACGTGGAACAGCAGATTGATATTGACGGGTTGCGGGAACTTGGGCGCGTCCGTGAAGCCACCGTATTCCCGGTCGTATCCACGGGAGAGTTGTTCGACGCAGGATCTCCAGCAATCGACGCTGGGCACTTCCTTCTCCTGTGGAATCAAGACCCTGTTTAACACACCGAGTGAAGATAGCACCGTCAGCTGTTGAGGAGAGACTTTCACTTGCTTACGTCCGAGCTGGTCTTCGAGGCCGTCGATTGGCGCAGAATCTCCAAAATCCTCGAACCCGACTTCAACAAGTCTTGCTTGTTCTCCAGCCACTGGGAAATCAAACGTTTGTATTTATCGTTACAGTTCAACACCACGACCTTTCGAAAGCTCGAACGGCCCGACGTTCCAGCGTTCTTTACAGTTCGTTACTTTGTGCGCAACCGTGAGAAGGATCTTCTCGAAGCCTGGCTGGCCGTATTTGTCACTCGGCGGAAAATACGTCCCTCCCGTCACGGGTACCAGATCCGGCGTAATGAAGACGTTCATTGGCCAGCCGCCATGCCCCGATATCGTCTAAAATCAGCATGTCGTAAAAAAGGCCTTCAATGGAGAAAACAACGAAACGTCAACCAAAAGATCATCACCTGTATGAAGGTCATATAAATCTTGTCAATGTCTGGTCTCTCCTCTCTGTCTACTTTAATGTTAACGAAGTAACAATTCATTATCCTCGCCGTTTCCGGATTTTCGAATGACTCTCGCTCCATAACGTGACACCAGTGACACGTGGAATAGCCCACCGAAAGAAATATCAATTTGTCCTCGCGTCGAGCTTTGTCTAGAGCCTCCTCGCCCCACGGATACCACTGTACCGGATTGGTGGCATGTTGAAGCAAATAGGGTGACTTTTCCAGTGCGAGCCTGTTCTTCTCTATCGTCGCAGACGATGTCGCCATTGTTCTCGCGCTGAAGGTTATCAAACTGTTCGAACGCGATCTGTCAAGTTGAATTTTTTATGTTTTAATCTGGTCGTTCGAAGATAATACATAACTATGTATAACCAAAACAGGTGGTAATAGAAAATTGATCTATTATGTAAATAAAGAAATAAAAGTTACAATGAACATACGTAATTTTTATTTGTTTATATTTATATAAATATATATATGACCTGCCAAACTGTCGTCTATTTATTGTTTGTAAGAACGTATCCGCAGAAACGACACCAGCAGCACCGCCGTTATTGTTGCCGTAACACCTAAACAATTCTAGCGCATAACGCGTAGCGCCTGGTAGTACGGAACATCTTCCCGAAATCATAACATGTAAATGTTTAAGATGTAACGATAGTTCGGGCGATCAACGAGCTCTTACATGTGCAGTCGAAATTCTTCAGAGCTTCTACGTAGTCGCGAACGCGCCTAGTCTGATCGTTTCGACGTATACTTCAGGCTGCCGTTATGTAAAACAGTAAGGTGTGCTATATACAGGAAGAATAAAAATGGGACAATTGCGCTCGGATCGGTGGCAGTTCGCGGCGCCGCCGCGCCCTGGTATTATGTTATAATATGGCATGTATATATATGCGCGGAGTATGACACACAATCGTTCTGGTTCTGACCACGGTCTTACATACAGGTCTGGAAACTCCGCCGGATCGGGGGGGGTCGCTTACTGACGAAAATTTTTTAATGCACTGGCCGCTGGAGCGCTGCGATCTTAAAAGAGTTGGAGGCGAAGTGCGGTACGGGGGCAGACGGAGGTATTGAAAAAAGACAGAGCTAATCGCCGCATTACTCTGCATCTGCCTGTCTCCGTAACACCTCATTTCAATTATTGGTTCTGCAGTATATATATATATTGGTGGTATATCTACCAATATAGCTAATTATAATGAATAAAATTAAGCGGTGAACCAACCCAACAAGCCGCCAAATCTAATTAAACCCCAAGCGTGGCTATAACTTAAATATTAGAAAACTGTCTTACTCATGGAATGATAATCGTGGTCGCACGGATACGGTGCTGACATGAGCTACCGTTTTGAAGGAGCCGAGTTCGATCCCCGAAGAGTGAGCTTTTTTTTTGCATAGGTTTCTGGTGTTGTATTAATTATTTATACACATTGTATCATTTTTGTATGTCATCATTTTCTTTCTCGTAAATAAAAATTCGAATTAATTTTTAAATAAATGTTTTTATTTTTTTATCGGTTTTTTGGTCGTTGGTAAAGGTTTTGAACTATGGGTGAATAACAAAACGATGAAATCATTTATACCACGTCGCATTTTATTTTTACAATCTTTAGAAAAATCAGGAATTCGTCAATTTTGACAATTTTTTTTTTACAACGAAGTCTCTTTTCAGCTTCTGGTTTTCTTGATACGCGTTTTGTCTCTTTTGGCACGCGAAATAACGAGTGCTTCGATAATACAATTCTGCTTCCAGTTTTGCACCCCGGCACAACACAGATTCTCGGCATTTTTTCACTTCCGATAAGTCAATAGCACAAGAAATCCACTAATGAGTCGCTTTTGTTTACAAAATTATTTTTGGTGGTTATGTTCATCTGGGGGCAAGATTGAGGCGCCACGTAGTGTCAACTCTCAACGAAAATTTTCGTCCGTAAGCGGCCTACCCCCACCATGCGAATTCTGGCAGAGTTTCCAGACCTGTATGTAAGACCGTGGTTCTGACGTTTCCGCGGTGCATAAAAAAGAAAACAATAATGTCGGGAATGCATCGTGAAGCGATCCAAAAGCAGATACAACAAGACTGGGCGAATCGCGAGTACATAGAAGTCATCACCGGAAGTATCAAGAAAATCACGGATTTCCTCAACTCCTTCGGTGAGACTAGAACTTTGACAAAAGTACGCGCGTGAAGGTTAGGTCTCGGTGTTTTGAGAATTTTTGGAGCCAAACACCGAGGAATAGGATCACCGTGCTTTTTTTAATTTGTTGCACTCACGAGTAATTCAAGATGGCGGGGAACCGACAATCGACAATAAATAGATTGCGGCAAAATTTCAGACATGTCGTGTAGATCGCGTCTGGCGGTTCTCAACGAGAAGCTCACTACGCTCGAGAGGAGGATCGAATACCTGGAAGCCTGCGTAAGTGAACTTTGTTCATCTCGACGTCATAACGTTGTTTTTGTTGTTGTAATGTTTATAAACAGTGAAGTGAAATTGGCAATGAAAAAAAAATTTGAAAAACTTTTTTGCAGATTTGAGAATTACGAAAACGCCAAGCCACAGAAAAAAGTTTGGTTTTCAACGAATTAAACAAAACAACTTAAATAATTTATTAACAAATAGACAAACGTATAAAATAATTATCTGGATATATGATAAAAAATGTTATAAATTATGCTCTGTTCGAATTTTACATGAATCAGACAAGTCCATTTTGAGATATATTCAAAAATAGTATTCTAAAAAAAAGCTTACACCATTCTGTAAAATGGTGTGAGCCTTTTAAAAAAATAATGTTCAAGAAAAAAATTATACCATTTCGTAGAAAATAGAGTTCTAGAAAAAGGCAAAAGGAAAAAGGGTAAATCGCAGTGGGGCGATGCACTGTAGTGCAGTTGGTAGTTTAAAAATATTGAAGTTTGCATCGTTTGAATGCAACAAAAATTTATTATCTATAATGATTCAATTTCCTTTTGTCCAATGTAAGATTTGAAGGGCGCTGAAACATTTTTGGGTATTGTTATTAAAAATTTGCGACCTTAGTTTGCAAAAAAACGACTTTGGATAATGATAAAGATAACATTTTAAAAAGACATCGTTAACTCTTTACAAATGACGTCACATCTTGCTCAATTTTTTATCCTTTTGCGAAATCTTTGTTACACATTGAAGTTACGATCCTAGACTATAAAACTGCAATAGGAAAAATCGTGTTTTTGAAATTTGAAGTTTATGCAGGCCTCTTAATTCCTGCCAATTGGGTCATTGAATTATTATTTTTTTCATTGTAAAGATCATGTACGGTTCTTAGAGCAAAGTATTTTTCTTTTTTTTTTCAACAATCAACAACGATATAGCACTTTGAAATTGTTGTTCTGTTTGGCTCGGCAAAAACACGCCGAGAGCGTCCGAAGTTACCCAAGCGCTCTGTGACGTCAACGTTCGAAAACCGATAAACAAAATACTCGTGTAATATGAGTATTCTCTCAACGATGGCAACGACAAAATCGTATAAAGCTTGTTTCGTTCCTTTTTGTACAAATACGATGAAAAGTGCCCCAATAGGTATTTCTAAATGTGCAAGACATAAAACTTTGAAATCTGTGGTTCGATGCAGCACGACGTGTCAACCCGAAATCATCGTTCACTTATTTTTTATGTGAAGACCACTTTGATGTCAGTGTAAACGTGTTAAAAAATGACCCAAACAAAATCGATAGGAAAAAATACCATTTCATTGGTAAAATGTCATTGTCGATTCGTCTCCGCATAATGTTGATTCTAAGTTAAAAAGTCATCTGCTAAAGCCCATCTTGGTGTATAGTCGCGGCGTGTCGTCATGCCCGTCGTTTTTTTTATTACTTGGCGTTGAGACGCTGCCGCGTCTCTTGATAACATAAACTGTATTGAAATATTTTTTTTTAATACGTCTTTCTCGAAATGCTTATGATACGTAGTGACAATAATTAACACAATTTATCAAGGCTCTCCTAACCTAAAAATGTTTAGTTATCCACGGTCGGTAAATTACTCGAATTTGCTTTAACAAATCCACTTTCACACATCGTTGCACGAAAATTAAACGAATTTTTTACTTTTTCAGAATGCTCGAGATGTTTTCAGATCTAAAATGACACAAAATTTTACATTTGTGTACACTTGCGTGTAAGCCGTATACATAGCCTATTCGGTCGCGTTCGAACAATGACGTTACAAGCGCCAGCGCCGATAGCGTGGTATTTCGCGCCAACATCTACAATTTGAATTATCGTGATATAAAAACAATTAATAATTATCTTTAGAATTATTTTAAAGAAAAACCCTTTTGACATTCTGTTTAATTATGACAAAAGATCAATTCTAAATTTAAAAAACGAACATTTTTTTTTCTCAATTGATATTTTGCAACATTTTTTTTCAATGACGCGTAAACGTACGGAGAATGATAATGCACAACAGAAGAATAATTTTTCTTTTAAGGCCATGTGTCACACGTCCAGTCGGTAGAAAATCCTACTGCCAAGTTTTCTCCTAGACGGATCATATTTCGGGCAAAAGAAGAGAAAGCGGTTCTTCGTCGTTCAACAGAGCGCGACGTGTTTCTTTTCTTTTTTCCCAAAAATCAACCGTTTCAGAAATCATTGGGAATCCGCAAATCAACTATCTCTCTCGCACTCATGGCCGCTCGGTCGGTGTGACACTTGACCTTAAGGCGGAGGTATTCTTTAAGATTGTCACGGTTAATTTGTGAACAAGCTCAACGCCGACCGTCCGTTTCTCGTTTCAGGTCACCAAAGGAGAAACTCTGACTTAATGAAGTACCTCACTGTCTCTTCTTCCCTCAATCCTCCAACTCTTCCGGCCGGACATCACGGAACGATAAAAAAAATTGCACGAATGTAAGATAAAGAAATTTTTCCAATCTTCTCGCCGTATTCTCCTTTATTTCTCCGTTTACAACGCGCAACAACGTCGCACGTGCGCTTTACTACGTCTCTTTCCCGTCGCTCTCTTCAACGCGCGATCCGAAATTATCCCGTTGGTATCAATGGCTGCACCTCTATGGCGTAAACGATCCGCGGGCACTTTTTACATCTGATTACGATACGGCGTTCGGAAGTCCTTGTCGTATTGTTTGGTCAGCGACAAATCGGCCCAATGGATACCGTAATCGTGTTCCGCATCCTCCAGGAGTATCTTCCAGCCCACGTTGTGCTTGTCCTTGGCAATGGCCGCCAGCAACATACCGGCCCCCGTCATGTACAGCGTGAAAGCGAGACTTTTCTTCCAGGCGTGCAGTATCGGAGCGCAAGACGCGACTGCGACAAAAATTTTATTCGGTTAGGCGCGTGAAGGCTCGGGCCATTCGCCGATTCGTCTCGGAGGATTTTGACGTAGATACGTTCGAAGCTTTGATGAGTTACACCGTTTCGGTTTCAAGAAAGAATAGATGCACGTTACCTTTTCGTCTATTTTATTTCACCCCCAATGCCGAACGTACTAGCAAGGTTACTTTTTTTTTTCACGCAATGCTTTTGATTTTGGCTTTCTTGTTAAAGGCAAAAAAAACAAATGATAATTCGGACAGGTGCGGGTACGCTACGCGAAAATTATGCGGCAGCAATGTGCAAGATTCTATTTCGCGTGATAAAATTTAACAAGGTTTTTTTTACGTGAGAAGATTTTACTCCGTTCGTTTCTTTTTAGATTTAGATTATTAAAAAAATCAGACGCACGAAACATTTTAACTTTTCGAGCCACAATAAACCCAGACTAATTGTTTCAAAAATTCAAACGCACTTACGATTCGAGTTTTTAAAGTTCGAACGAATTTAAATCATTTAAAGAATTCCAACACACTTAAGATCCGACCATATTAAGCGCGAACAAACCCAAAGAAATTATTCCAAGAATTCCATCACCCTTAAGATCCAAACTTTTCGACCCGAACAAACCCAAACATAAAATTTGGGTGATATGTTCTTTAGAAGGTGTAGAGATGCATTAAAGGAGGAATTTTCGAAAATCATCTTTTAAGGTGAAATGGGATGTAAAGTTTGTATGGAAAAATATATTCCTTCCGTGTATTAACTTGAAATTTGCAAGATATGTTTCTTAAGAGGTGTGAAGGTGCTCTAAGAGAATTTTTCAAAAATGAACTCTTAAGGGGGTGAATCAGGGTGTAGCAGTTTGTATGGAAAATTGTGGTTCTCTCGTGTATTAACTCGAAACTTGGTATAAATATTTATTGGTATAAAACAAGTAATTATAACCGGTGCAATGGTCTAGTGGTTAGCGTGCTTGCTACTAAACCTGTGGACCGGGAGGTCCCAGGTTCGAATCCCAGTCGCGTACATTTCGCCGTGAAATGTTTTTCTTCGGCATTTCACAGCGAAATAAGACTAGTTCCACGACTGGGGGGCGAACTTGATGACCGGCTGTATTGGTATAGTGTTTTCCGCAGTTTCCCTATACCCATGACAGAAATGTCATGATGAATATGATACAGAGGGGGAAGGGGGCTGCGGCCGCAAGGACGGGGGGGGAGGTGAAGAAAAAGGAGTGTGGAAAAGGAAGAAAGAAACAGACAGTCACAGTGGAGGAAAAAATAGGTAACAAACGCGAACAGCGTGTGTACCTTAGGAAAAACATTAAAATAAAAAAAACAAGTAATTATACGCATATTTTAAGATTTCTTAAACAACCCCTAATAAGGGGTGCAACTGGTAATGAAGTTTCTATGGGCCAAATTCCATGCGGGTGAAGCTGCGGGCAAAAGCTAGTTGTTGAGTATTAGGATTTGCGAAAGGAATGCCTTAAAAGAGAGAATAGAATATTAATCGGGTGGATCTAGATCCTGACTAAAAGGAATCAGTATCCCGTGACATTTATCGGCGAATATCGGTGACTTACCGCCGACCACATAGTTGACGGTGTCATCTTTTCCACGAAGCCTGGTTGATATGAAGGTGGTAGAAGCCCACATAGTGGTAAGACTGAGCGTCGGGACTATCCAGTAGGCCAAGCAGTTCAGAGTCTCAAGGGCATTCTTTGTGTCGGTTATAAAGACACAGTCCATGATGCCCGTTCCTAAGGACATGAGGAAGCCCTTTTTGCCAATTGCGACAATTTTCTCAAAGGGTGCTGTGCCCTCGGGGTGAGCATAGTAGCTCGGCTCTTGGAGGAACAGCGGCCCCGATACTGAAAGAAAAATAGGAACCGATAAAACTCTCGATTTTTAGGTTAAGTTTTCGCTGGCGATTCCCATGTTCGAATTCTTCGTGACTCGGGAGATTCTTTTCCATTCTTGGAGAACGAACAATCGAGGAAAACACGACGAGGTCAGTTACGATACCTTTCATTTTTGGAACTGGTCAGGTCAGAGGAGGCCTGGAAAAAACGGAGGGTCACCACCGCGAGAAAAATTAAAATCAAACGTTTCTCGTTTTTCGCTGCTCGATCGTGGCAGTGATTATTCAGTTTTGTTTTCTTTTTGTCGGCTGCGATGAAATCCGACCGGCTGATAGGGTCCGAGTCTCATCCACGGGTACTCTTTTCAGGTCGGTGTATGCTCTTAGCTTACCCGGATTTGCGTGAAGCAATTGATGACGTTTTCAGCCACGGCGCTACAGTCGCGCGGACCGGTGTGCGACAAAAGCAGCTGATTTTTTACACGCGCACAATCATGCCTTATTTTTTAAACACCTCGTGCAAAAAAATAGTACATAGTAGTAAAAGAACGAGTTGAAATTCGGCTGAAATTCCGTCTAATAAACTTTTATACGATAAATCGGAAGAATTAGACATAGAAAGTCGACCGAGAAGTATACCAATATTTTCTTGTATAAAAACCAATACATTTTCGACTCTGAAAACAGCGTAACGAGACAACAATTACTCGTAATACTGTTACATAATTTGATTTTCTTTGAATATTTTAACACGATTACGAGTACGCGGGAATGAGGAAAATCGGGCGCATTTGTAGGTCCGCTCGTTTGTAACGACACCTCACGGCGTGAGTCGAAACGACGAGTTCACGGCAATTCCTCTCCAGCGGAGTGTCCAGATCCGAACGAAACATCGTGCGCCCGACTTATGTAATTTTTCGCTCTTCCCGCGCCATCTGTGTGCGCCCGTTCAAACCTTTCCCTCGTGCTTCGGCGTTATCACGTGAGATGGCGCGAGCAGTCGCGCGTAGTCGTTCCACAGGGGTGAGAAGTCTCCCTTCCCCGCCACTGCCCGCCGAGAAGTCCGGCCGGGGTTGCGTGTAGCGCGCGCAGAGGCAAACCCCGCGTATGGTGGGAGGTGAAAAGAGTATGAGTAGGGTTGGGAGGAGGGATGAGCGCACTGTATGCGAAAGCGCCGTGTTCGCCAGAGAGATGCTTGAGAGTTTGCATCGCGAACACACACCGCGATACTCTTTTTTTGTTGTTCCGTAAGTTTTTCCGCCGTCCGTCATTCACGAGAGGTCCGATAATCGAAAAATCGCCGTTTTCGTTGTTCTCCCACAACAACAACAACAACAACAAAAAAGTGAAACACACTACGACGAAAAATAATAATAACGATAATTAAAAAAAAAAAAAAAAGTGTCGGTGTGTGTTTCGCGAATAAACGAAATTCGGTGATGTATCGTCGTTTATCAGTGTGCCCCTCGTCGCCGTCGTTGTTGCTGAAAAAGCAGCTCGTCGTCGTCGTCTATTTGCCGACGTTTGCAGGAGCCCGTTGTCCTCGTAACACTTGCGACAGCAGCGGAGCACTGATCGACGAATTTGCCACTCGTCGACGCGTGTTCCCCGCTATCTCGCTACAATAATCCTACCAAAATAATAATAATAATAATAATAATAATATCCACGTTAGAAAGCGTGTTGCCAGTGTGTGGTGCTGTGGGCTAAGGGATGAGGGCCAGGGGGATAATTCGGGTGACGATCTGAGGTCAGAAATGTTGAAATTTGGTAGCAAGAACGACGTAACGGTGGTGCATCGCGCCACTATTCGACTTCTGGACGACGCCGAAATTATCCACTGTGACTTTCAGGTAAAAAAAAAAAAAAAAAATCTTATATCTCAAAATATACTTTTTAATCTCGTCACCAAATTCGAACGATTGCGGCGAGCTCATTTTCGACGTTTTCAGTGCGTGTCATGATACGTGAGCGCGAAAAAGAAAACTCGCTACTCTACGAGTATCGTAACACGTATGTAATGTTTTTCTTTTATTCTCGCTATCTTTTAGATCTCGAGGCCTATACTCGCTTCGCAATTCCTGGATCGTGACTCCCCCACCCCCCCCCCCCCCCTTTTTTTTGTTCCGTCAGCGTAAGATTATACACGTACACGCGATATGCGAGAAAACGTGATGCTAGAAGAGCGAAATATGTTTATCATCTTTTGCAGGTTTTGCTTTTTTGTTCCGTCACGTCTCTCAACGGAATTGCCAGCCGTTCTGAGCCGTTGTCTACTCTGTACTTTTCTGACCCCTTCGTGGTCTTCTCTCTCTCTCTCTCTCTCTCTCTCTCTCTCTCTCTCTCTCTCTCTCTCTCTCTCTCTCTCTCTCTCTCTCTCTCTCTCTCTCTCTCTCTCCCTCCCTCCCTCCTCTCTCTCTCTCTCTCTCTCTCTCTCTTTCTCTCTGCCTCATCCCTTCTTAGTTTTCAATCGATTTTCCAAACTGCCTCGGCTCTCTGGCCCGCTCTACTGTACGTTCGATATTTCGTCATCGCTCCCTTTCCCCCCATTTCCACGCTCCTTCTTCCCCCCTCTCTCTCTCTCTCTCATCATTAGACCGCATCATCGCACTTATAAAATGTCACTGGAATACTCCATAATACGCGTAAGCGCCGACGAGCGGCTCACCTCCCGATTACGTGTTTAAAACGAATGAAAGGAAGCGTAGAAGAAAAAACCATCCAAGGTCCTCGGATGTTCGTTCGACTGATCATTGAAAGATATTTTTGTCGCTGATCCAGCGCGCGAGAATAAAATCGCTTGTAAATAAGTTTTTTTAGCCTCCCCCGCCAGCGCCTCCGCACCAGTCGGGCAGTGTTAAAATTTTTTTTTTATTAATAGCCGGAAATAAACGCTTCTATAAATCGGCCGTAAAATGTAGGAGTCGTTGCTTTTTTTTTAATTTTAAAATTTGGTATTTCGATTGACGTTTGCGTTAAAATGGCAATTGACGAATGTTTCCGAAGTAAATAAGCGAATCGAGGCAATTTTCTTTCTTCGAACACGCTAATGTAAAGCGATGAGACGGGAGCATCGTTACGCCACAGCCGTAGTTGACTTTTATACTTAGCCTTTAGTGCACAAAGGCGAATCAATGGAGTCCACCACCCCGGCAGAATCGCGAGTTCATTAATTATCAATCGTTGCGAGCGTGACGTATAAGGTGAGAGTTCGATTTGCGCTGCATCGTCCCCGCTCCTGTATAAATTGTGTACTCGTGTATATTACGAAACACGTTATCGCTACTGCTAAGGAGAGTAGAGAGGCCAGTACGTACAACTGTCGCGCACGGCCGCACCGAGCGCACTGGACTTATTGGCGCTTCAACCGCCGTCCGCCAGGTGGCTGCGAACGATCGGTTTCTCGCTAGAGAATCACTGCGGTGTGGTCTATGAGAATTGGGGCGCTGCGCGGAGCGTGAACGTTTGTCAACTTGCTGCAAACAAAGCAGTCCATTTTTTTTAGCTTAGCGTAGATCTTTTATAGGCTTGTTAATTTTTTTCAATAACCGATATAGTTAATCGTAGTACATCGAAGGTTTTGCGGTAGTTTGGCATTATCTTGGTGCATGAATGAAAAAAGACAAAAGAAGCGGCTGAAAATAATCGGCAAAAATATAAATAAAATAAATCAAAGCAAGTAAAAAATCAATAATCTTTTCACGTGTGGGAATATTTATTCCGACCTGTGAAAAGATTATTGATTTTTATATTTTTTGGAACACGCACTATGCTACTATTATTGCCCAAAAGTAGCATATCTAAGGAGTATCACTTTCATATTTTAGGTAAAAATAAATGTTGAAAATTCACGAAACTATGATTTTTTGAGCGAAAAAGTGTCTTTTTTGCGTTTTCACCTCTTTATGGTTTTTTTTTAACATGTCGCAATTTTATTTCTTATAAATAAATTTGTTCGTACATCATCTAGAAAGCACAAAGCATGTTCCGTAATTTTTTGAACCTCTTCGGACGGATAGTTTGGTCACAATACTTTTTTTGAAAATTGACGGTAGAATCGACCCAAGTGTGACCACCGCGATTGAATTTTGGATGTGTGACCGCGAAGAGTTAAACTGAACGTCAACTATATGGAATATATTTTTAATATACATCGATTTCTCGTGCGTATATTAATTTCATAGTTTTTATATATTTGCGTGTATTAGATAAGTAAATGATAGAATTAATATAAACATAACGAATTATTGTAAATTCTATTTTTTGAAAATCCTTCCCGTTGCCTTCATATTCTTTTGAACAAATTAATATCAATTAATATATTTATTTCCAAGGTATGCCCTCGCTGGGCTTTTACAGATTTTGTCAAAATAAGCTTGTAACTAGAAATATTCTACACACAAAACTGGACTTATCTCTTTTCCGTTCCGTTCGTGGGCGCCTTGCGGTTTCCTACTTTCCATTGGCTATTTTTTTAAAGTGGTTTATGTATGTGCACAAATCCTTCCAGTGCTGCCTTGACTGTAGTAGAAGTTCAGACTCTACTTTTGTTTTGTTCACTTCCTTCCCTACTAACCAGCTTCTTACCCTGTCCGCGATAACTCCGCATATCTTTTTCCTTCTTTCGGTGCACCTGCACATCTGTACCAGCGTTAAAAAAAATTCATAATAATAATATGATTTGAAACAAATAATAAATTCAGATAATATTAGATGAAGTAAAAAGTTCTGAGCGTTTTTTCGCTTTTTTTCGACGATGAAATTAACATAGTTAGGATTATCCGATTTAGATCAATTATGCGCCGTTTTGTTCGATAACTTTTGCCCATTTTGAAGGCAATTTCATAATTCCGCGATTGAGGAAGTCCTCGTCCCTATTGGTAAAAAACTCGACCAGCTCATTTTCACAAGCCTCTCTTGAGGCCAGTTTTGTACCATCAAGAAAATTTTGCAAATGCTTGAAAAGGCGATAATCGCTTGGTGCCAGGTCTGGACTATACGGCGGGTGCGACAGAACCTCCCATCCAAGCTCTCGGAGCTTCTGGCGCGTCTTTAAAGATGTGTGCGGCCTGGCGTTGTTTTAATGGAATACAACACCCTTCCTATTGGCTAATTCTGGCCGCTACTGGTCCTGATGGCCTGCTTCAATCTGGTCAGTTGTTGACAGTAGAGGTCCGAATTGAGAGTTTGGCCCGATGGGAGCAGCTCATAGTAGATGATTCCCTTCCAATCCCACCAAACACACAGCAAAACGTTCTTGGCCGTTAATCCGGGCTTGGCGATCGTTTGGGCCGGCTCACCGCGATTGGACCACGATCTTTTTCGGCTGTTGTTCTCGTATGTGACCCATTTTTCATCGCCAGTCACCATCGGCTTAAAAAATGGGTCGATTTCGTTACGTTTCAGCAAAGAATCGCAGGAATCAATTCGGTCCAAAATGTTCTTTTGCGTCAATTCGTGTGGCACCCATACATCGAGCTTCTTCTCGAGATCAGCCTTAAGCGAATGGTTCCAAACGGTTTTCTGGCTAATTTTCAGTTCCTGGGCAATGGAATAAGTGCTCACATGCCGGTCCGACTCGACGATTTCCATGATTTTATCGACATTTTCGACGATTGGCCTACTAGAGCGTGCCTCATCTTCGACGTCCATATTACCAGAACGGAATCGTTGGAACCACCGCTTTGCTGTTGCATTCGATACTGTATTGGGTCCATAAACAGCACAAATTTTTTTTACCGCCTGCTCCGCCTTTTCACTTTGGTCGTAGTGGTACTGAAGAGTGTATCGAATTTTCTCTTTTTTTACCTTCACCAAACACAAAACTGCCAAAGAACTTTTTTTGAAGCTTAATGTCACCGTTAAATCGCCGTGTAGTATGATCCGATGCGATGTGTACATCCTGAGATATGGCTCACTAAAGACATCTAGCGGAAAGCGCTCAGAATTTTTTACTTCACCCAATATAATAATCTATGTGTATATTAATAAGAGGTGTGGCAATAAAAAGACGAGAATTTATTTTTGCAATTTTTAGTGGTAACACTGGAGCGTCGTCGACGGCGGAGTCAGAAAATTCGAGATTGTTGTACACACACATACACACACACACACGTAAAAAGCTTAAGGGGTTAGACCACCCTAGAGCAAGAAAAAATAAGGCATATTTCGGGATAAAAAAAAATAAAGGGATCAATCGAAATTCTGTAAAGAGGATAATGTTCTACTGATGAATGACAAAAAAAAATTTCATAGTAATTAATTTTTGAAAAATTCTGGCTGCCCAGTATTTTTCTGCGGACGCCTTTTCTTAAGGGCTCCACGGCCGGTAATTGAGGCCGTCCAGCAGTAGACGACCAAGGTTTTGATGAACTTCACTTCAGATGATTTTCAGGGGGCTTCCAGAAGTGGAAGAAAAGGTGTAATAAGTGCGTTAGACTCGGTAGTGATGACTAAAGGGATGGGTGCTTGATTTTTTCGAGATGTATACCCAGATAGACACATTTAGCTCATATTGGCATCATATGGGCATTATCTATGATGCATAGAAATTAACACAGCTATGTGTCGCTTATGAGTGCTCACCTTCAGGTCATATTTGCATCATATGACGATTCATGATAATACATCCAATTAAAGCAAAGTTGCTCTCACGCGAGTATGCATACAATGAATTCATCAGCACTATCAAAATCGGATCACGAATATTCAACAATAAGGGAGTGCATATGGGGTTCATATTGGTGTCACAGGATGACGTAAATGTTGTATTCATATGGAGCTCATATGAGCGTCACGACGTGAAGAAATTTTAGTGCTCATATGGAGCTCATATAGGCGTCACGGCGTGACGCAACTACGTTGTGCTCATTTGGAGCTCATATGGGTGTCACGGCGTGACAAAATTGTAGTGCTCATATGAAGCTCATATTGGCGTCATGACATGATACAATTGTTGTGCTTATATGGACGCTAGAGGGCGTAACCCGTACTACGACACTGTACAGGCGATCGGATCTGTGCCCGAAATGAAAAAATTAATAAGTCTACAAATTATGAATAAAAAAAAATTCTGGTAGTATTTTTTGTTTCCATATACTTTCCTTATATTGCTGCATATAGAATAATTGGATTAAAACGTGTTCTCTGCCTCACTAAAGTTTTTGTCTAGCCTCGGTTTCGAACCTACGTCTTCTAATTCTAGAGCTAAGCGCGCTACCTACCTAACCATCCTATCACTTGTGTAAATTTCCTATTTTTCGCTCCTTACTTTTATCATTTAAAAAAAATGTCAATAAGTGGGAAAACGTTGAAGTTTGCATTGTTGCAATGCAACGAAAATTAATTCTTTTTGACTACTGAATTTTTTTTGCCCATTTAGGCAGTAAAAATAACACACGTTTTTACGTATTCTTTCTATAGTTTTACGACTTCAAGGCTTTTGATGATGATAAAAATAAACGAATAACTTCATTTATTATTACATGTATCATATAAAATGAATACCTTGTTGTCCTTGCTAAATATTTTAGTGATGTAAGAAAGCCATCCAGATGCATTAAAAGGAATGATGAAAAAATGTTCAATTTTTGAAGAAGGTACAATACATCCATTTGAATAAAAAAAAACACCAAATTCTTAGAAATTAATTGTTATTGAAATTTTATTTCACTATATCGTACTTACTGCCGCCGTTGTATAGCGCACATAGGAAGTATTACTGAAAAACATGCATATCGCCGTCATATTGCGCTCATCGAATGTATCACTGAGAAACATGCATATCGCCGTCATATTGCGCTCATCGAATGTATCACTGAGAAACATGCATATCGCCGTCATACAATGTATCACTGAGAAACACGCATAACGCCGTCATATTGCGCTCATGGGATGTGTCACGGAGAAATATGCATATTGCCGTCATATTGTGCTGATCGAATGTATCACTGAAAACATGCATATCGCCGGCATAGAATGTATCACTGAGAAACATGCATTTTACCGGAATATTGCGCTCATGGGGTGTATCACTGAGAAATATGCATATCGCCGTCATATTGCTTGCATGGCATGTCTACTGCCAGTGCTAACCCAGTGAATACACCAACAAAAATCATTGGATCACTACCATATGACGTCTATCTGCAAATATTCATTGCAGAATTTAAATTTGTCCTCTTATGAGTTCATCTTGTAGTCAATGGATGGTGCATTTCGAAACGACAAATTTAAGTCACGATGTATCTCAAATCCAAGGTACTGAATGAGCTCATGAAATGTATTCACCAACGTAAACGAAATTGCGTTCATGTAGAGTACAATTCATGAGAGCAATTGATGTTACCATAGTGAGTACACACCAAAATGTCTACACATGACTTCAATATGATGTAAAATTTGCGGATATTAATTGCGGACACTTGAGCACAGCGATATGAGTTCGACGTGCTCTAAACGCACGATGCATTTATAAACGACATATTAAGATCAAAATGTTTTGTAAATGCATGATACTAAATGAGTTCATGGCTTTGCATCACAACATGTAGCCAATATGCTGTAAAATTTGCTTCATCAATTGTATGCACGCTGTGATAATCATGACTGTCTATATGGGTATTGAAATTTCAAAAATAAATTCTCGGTTTTAAATTTCCGCACCTCGTATATACACACACACACACATACACGCGTATCGTGATAATAATTTCTATTGTAATCGTCGACGTAAATGAATTGTTCATTCTACGAGCACAAAAAAGCACAAAAATTGAGGCTGTAGTTATTTTTTCAATAATTAAAAAAATAAAACAATAGAAAAAAGTGTTCGTCCAAAATTGTGCTTAAGGGTCATTCAATCCCAACAATCGATAGCTCTATTAATTCCTCTCGCTCAATTATTCACCTTCTCTCTCCCCATCTCTCTATCCCTCTCTATTCGCCTCTTCCCCTATGTCTCTATCGCTTTCCATATCACTGCTTTTCCATCATGAATACGACTGCACAAACGTGATCGATTGAACAAAAAAAAAGGCTTTTTTCGATTTCCACCTGGAGCGTCAGTGTCTCGTTGACGTTATTTTTTACATCGGGGAGAGAGGCGAGTAAGAGAGAGATAGAGATAGAGAGAGAGAGAGAGAGGGAGAGAGGGAAAGAGTGAGATGGAGCGTGAGGGAGAGAAAAGGAAACTCGAGATAAGAACGTGACCAGGAATTCCTGGGTCTCCCGTATCCGATGCTTTTTCTCGGCACACCATTTTTCGAATATTCATCATGAACGAAGAGTACTACAAGCGGATATTCTTCATAGTCCGATACGTAGCTCTCACGAGTATGAATTTTATCAGGTGCGCGATGGGGTGAGAGGAGGGTGGGCATTTTAACTTGTTCCCGAACAAAACGTTGCTCGAGCTCATCTCTCTGTGCACTTTTTTTTCCAATATCTTTACAGTATCGAGACTTGCGAGAGAGATCGCGCGACCGAGAGAGAGAGAAAGAGAGAGAGAGAGAGAGAGAGAGAGAGAGAGAGAGAGAGAGAGAGAGAGAGAGGGAGAGAGAGAGAGAGAGAGAGAGAGAGAGAGAGAGAGAGAGAGAGAGAGAGAGAGAGAAGGGGAGAGCATATATCGTAGGACGAACTTTGTCCGGGGACGGAATAATGAATTTCATCGATGTTATAGCGACGTATATATTAATTCTGTACAACTTTTTTTTATAACCTCACTCTGAATGAGAAAGAGGGAGAGCTAGAGAAGGGTGAGTTTTATTCAACCTCATTCTCCTCCGCTTTTCTTTCTGTCTCTTTGCGCCCACATCTCCAAAGATTTTCATTCACAGATGAAGATAAAACCGACTGAAGCGTAGCTAAAAGTTCATAACAATATTCATAGAATTTCGTTACTCGCTGCCGCTTGAAGAATAAGGGAGAAAAAGAAATCACGAGCATGAAAAGAAAATGTTGAACTCTGAACCAGCAACGGATAATCGACGAGCAAAAAATAAAAGGGATTCTTTCACGATGAGGATTTATATCAGTCATATTATGAAGGCCTTTTTCTCCTCCTCGAACACTGGACGAGAAATAATTGGATGGCATTCAATATTTTCTGATGAGAGTATTGGGATAAAGAGGACGGGATTTTACATACAATTGGGTCATTAAATGATTTTTTTTTTCATTGTAAAGATCATGTGCGGTTTTTAAAGCAAAGTATTTTAGTTTTTTTTTCAACAATTAACAACGATATAGCTCTTTGAAATTGTTGTTCTGTTCGGCTCGGCAAAAACGCGCCGAGTGCATCCGAAGTTACCCGAGCGCTCTGTGACGTCACCGTTGGAAAACTGGTATACGAAATACTCGTGTAATACGAGTATTCCGTCAACGATGGCAACGACAAAATTATATAAGGCTTGTTTCGTTCTTCTTTGTATAAATGCGACGGAAAGTGCCCCTAATAGGTATTTCTGAATGTGCCACGACACATAAAACGTCGAAATCTGTGGTTCGATGCAGCACGACGTGTTAACCCGAAATCATCGTCCACTTATTTTTTATGTGAAGACCACTTTGATCAGTCTAAACGTGTTATAACATAAACTGTATTGATTTTTTTTTTAATACGTCTTTCTCGAAATGCTTATGATACGTAGCGACAATAACTGATGCAATTGATCAAGCCTCTCCTAACCTAAACATTTTCAGTTATCCACGG
Organism: Ophion ventricosus; assembly: GCA_963932345.1. Classification (NCBI taxonomy): domain Eukaryota; kingdom Metazoa; phylum Arthropoda; class Insecta; order Hymenoptera; family Ichneumonidae; genus Ophion; species Ophion ventricosus. The sequence continues at coordinate 19,605,194 of OZ010711.1, read as the reverse complement.
TCGGTATATTACTCGAATTTGCTTTCACAAATCCACTTTCACACATCATTGCACGAAAATTAAACTAGTTTTCGACTTTTTCACAATGCTCGAGATGTTTTCAGATATAAAATGACACAAAATTTCACATTTGTGTACACTTGCCTGTAAGCCGTATACATAGCCTATTCGGTCGCGTTCGAACGATGACGTCACAAGCGCTAGTGCCGATACCGTGGCATTTCGCGCCAACATCTACAACTTGAATCATCGTGATATAAAAACAATTAATAATTATCTTTAGAATTATTTCAAAGAAAAACCCTTTTGACATTCTGTTTAATTATCACAAATTATCAATTCTAAATTAAGAAATCGAACTTTTTTTTTTCAACTCAATTGATACACAGTCTCGTCAAGTTTGAGCTTTTTTTTATTGAAAAATATTGATAAGCAATGACATTATTATTTTATGAAAGTGTTGCCATTGCTGGAAGGCCAATAGGTGTCGGTGCTTCCGGCAACTAGGCTCATCTTAAATGAAAGATAACAAAAATGTGCTTTTGGTATAATAATCAAACTTTTGTATGACGTATCCTTTTTTGAAATAAAAAAAAATACTAACATGCCAAGTTGCAGAAAGGAAAGTTCGATTTGTTTACGCAATATCAACTTTAATCATTTGTTATTAACAAATGAGTAAACATATGAAAAAAACCATTCGGTCATACGATGGAAAATGATAGAAACTACGCTCTGTCCGAATTTGACGTGAATCGGATGAATAGATTTTGAGCCTCGACTTCCGGTGCAGAAATGTGACCGGGCATTCCCTACTTTACATCGGGCCCTGGTCCGGCTTGCTTCGTCTTATTAACCTTACCGGGTCCTTTCATGGAACAGACCAGGAAGATCACGAAATCGTTTTTATGGCTTACACCCGATATTTGGAAATTGCAATGTTCTGGTTAAAATACATTGCGAGCAAATACACTTTCACGTAATGTATAGCCGGCCAGAACATTGCCATTTCTTGAAAAATGAAGCTTACACGGAGAGAATTAAATGTTAAAAATTACCGTGCAGTAACGGTAACCAGATGACAACCCTGAAACTTCGCTTATTATTACTGAGTAAAACACAGATTTTCACGAAAATAAAATAAAATTTCTTCTTCAGATAGAAAATTTTACCAGATTTTCTAGTAAATTTTCATGTGTAACAAAATACGCAAAACTTAAATTTAAAAAATATATAATGTCAGCGAAATTTTACTGTGCATTTTATTATTTTATGCTTTTCAAAAATGTCTATAAAAAAGTATCGTCTTTATAACAGTTATTTTAAGATTTATTATAAAATTTAATGAGTGTTATAGGAAAATGTATTGTGCTCTCGGTAAAAATTATCGTGCGCGCTGCCCTTCTTGTATAGTAAAATTTTAGCTACGTATTTGAAATTTTCTGTAACGTGAGCTAAAAAAAACTTGCATACGAATTATTATGCTCTTCTCACTTGTCACCACATTGAAATATATCACGGTAATTTTTACCGTGAAATTCACGACATAAATTACTTTTTAATTCTCTCCGTGTAAGAACTGTCTAAAGTTCCTTTTATCGCATCAAATATATTGATAATTGATTAGGATGAAACTAATACATTTGTTGTAATTCCATTTACCATTGCAAGTATTTTTTTTCATCGATTATAATGTACGAGAATAAAAATGCTCATCACAAATAATTTTATTACAAGTATTAATTTGAACATAAGGAATAACCAAATTATTTGATAAGAGAAAAAAGTAAAGATGTTCCGTGGTTTTTAAAATCGACGTCACCTTGTCAGGAAATATCAAGATTTTTGGCCGGGAAGACTGTTCCGTTCACGATTGCAGTGCGACTCGATTTATTGATAGCAAGTCAATCAGGGTCGTAAATCCTGATACCGAACGTGTGTGACTCGACACTTCAACCTCGTGATGCGAACTCCCTCACCTCAAAATAATGTGGTGAAGGTGGTTCGTTAAAAATAATCGTAGATAAACTAATAAACGATTTAATTTATTCACAATTATTCACATATATCAGTTAAGAGTACTGATTATTGATTTAAGGAGTTTTCTCGTAGTAATGACGACGGTGTATGATAAAATTATCTCATGGAGATGTTTGAGTAATTCACTCGCGAGAGGCAAGAGTTCCACGCTGGTTGGACTCTTGGTGTTTCCTCTCCGAAGGTTCGATGATTACTGATGAAGAAAAGTTCAAGTCTTACATTCTTGGTTGGTGACGAGAGCTGCTTCAAAAACGGGGTATGCGATCCCACCCTTTGCATGAACAACAACTCATTTCATTGGTACAAAGTGTACAAAAAAGAAGTGGATAGATTTTAGTTGTCACCAATCACGGATGAGAAGTATTAGAACAGATAAATGCTGCTCAGTCCTGTCGCACATGTGTCTTGATCAGCGGGCAATTCGAGCGATGCACTCTCTAATGTACTCAAAGGATTCCGCGCTTGACTCGACCGTCAAGTGGACGCTCGGTAAATCCCTTTATTAGAGGGTACATTGGTACGTCGATATGCGGGTGCTTAAAAGTAGTCACGTATAAAGGATTAAAAATATAAAAAATTACATCTACGAGCCAAATGTTGCATTGCCCTGCACGTGGCCTCCGAGCAAGCGAGTCGTCCAGCAAACTCGTGCTTGGACTTATCGACCCTTTTTTATGGACTCCAGGTAAGCGAGAGATGCTCTTGCCTGGAGTATCTTGGGACTATGTGTATATTTATAATTATATATGAAATTTTAACGTTAGCTTAATTCTATCATTTTTGCACAAAATGAATAATTAACTCGCTCGTTCCATATGCGACGGAACAAAGACATTACCCGAATGTATTTCGCCAACAATCGGTCAGGTGGCTTCGATAGAAGCGCTTCGCGTAACCAAAGTGTACCGTCCGACAACGATAAAACTTCGATCCGTTGTTATATGACGAACAGGAGTGCTACGCTCACAGCATGTACATTCGCTTATGATTTTGTGATAATTGTGAAATAATAAGTGTCAGAACGACCTAGTACTATTTATTTTACTTGGTTACGTCGCCAAAAGTCCTTTTCCAGTACCTGATCATTACTCTATTCGTCCGCTAGTTTATTTCTCATAACCCTGTCAGTACACTATCACCTTTCTCGTCATATCGCGGCGATTTTCCGATCCCTTTCCTCGTCAGTTGCTGATGAGTTTCCGAAAAAAGGAACGGCGAATCAGAGCCTGGCCTAAGACAGGGGCAGTACTTTTTTCCGACTCAATTTTCTGCGCGGGTTACATCGTTTCGTAATGCATAGTGTTCGAGAAAAAGGTTAAATCACAGCGGGACAGTTAGCGGTAGCGCACTGGGCGAAGTGACCCTTCAAAAAAATCCTCACATCTCGCTTAATTTCCAAAATGTCTACAAAATATTTCTTCCAAATTAACGTTAACACCCTAGGCTCAAAAAACCGCAAAAAAATCGTATTTTCGAAATTTCGAGCTTGGAAAGAGAAAAATCTCTGAATGAACGCTTAAGAAACAAAAATAAAAGGCATATTAGCGACGAGCGCGGGACTCAGAAAACATGCTAATTCATGCAAAGTTCTCGTATCGCGACTTGCGGAAAGGACGACGGAGATAGGAGCCGGCAATCGAGGGATTTAGTGGTACTCGCTGGCGCGTGCGAGTCTAGCGCTATATTTCAGTCTGACGTAAAACGTGGCTGTACTACTTGGCGCGCGACGAAAGCTCGCGTTCCACACGCATCCCGCCCCCACACACACACACACACACCCACACACACACGGACCGCAAAAGCGACGAAGGTTAAACGGGATAAGGATTTTGCGCACATCACGCAGTATTTCGAATTTGTTGGTAAGACCTTCGCGTCCTTCACCGCCCAACACTCTCGTCATTTACATATAGACTGGGGACGAAAATCCTTGCTCTAGAGTAACCCACTTGAGTGAAAATTTTCAGCAATATAGGACATACGTAGGCTTCTTCGTTTCGTGCTCGCAGCTTGAGTTTTTTTGCACTCCCCCTCGGGCCCCGCTCTCCGCCGCTGCTCATAATTATACGCCGTCTTACGTCCGATGAATTAATTAATAAGGAGTTTGCAGTTTTTATCAACACGTAAATTTATGACAATCCATTCGAGTAAGGTAAAAAAAAACGAAACGAAAATAATGGTATTGAAGTTTCCATCGTTGAAATGCAACGAAAATTTATATTCATATTTTTATTTCCTTATTTTTATCATGATACCAAATATTTTTTTTGCAAATTTCAATTGCAGATCTCCTAATGACCATCTTAAAAAAATGTTTGAGAGATTTCTATAACTAAAACCTGCTAAAAGAAATTTGAGCAAGTCAAAAAAATTCATTTCCATTCCACTCCAACTATGCAAACTTTAATCGCATTGAAAATAACGCTTTGGGTGTCTCAAGTTTTTTTTTTTTTACGTAAAAAGTGTCGCGTTACAATTATTTTTTTAAATTCGAATTTTTTCAAAAGAGAAGCCAGGAAATCTTGCGTATAAAAAATTTGTAAACACTTGATTGTAAACACAGGATTTTTTAAATACGGTTGAGATTTGCATTTGATAAACGTAGAGTTTATCGCCAAATGTGGATGACGTCTACCTAAAAAAAAAAAGCTGAAATAAACCTTGCGTAATAATGATCTTGGCAAGTGCTTCAAATTTTGTCTTCGATTTTTTTTTCTGCTACAATAAATGTTTATAGCAGTTTTTGAGTGTGTCATTTCTAGTGACTTGCCCGGTATAGATATAGATGTGTGTTTGATTGCAATTGAAAGAAAGAAAAAATTCTGGCCGACGTTCTTATAAGGTCATTCCGCGAGAGGGAGAGAGGGGAGGAAAAAGCTTTCGTCGAACACACAAAAAGAAGCGGAACTACGAGACTGCGTTCCATTTTCTTGGCACGATGAAGAATGTTCCAAAAGAAAGAGAAAAGGACAAAAAAACGCGTCAGTTCGTCCTGGAAGTTATTATGACACTGAGATTTATCGCAACCCTTAAAAGCACAAAAAAAAAACACGTACTCACGAGTTACACTAGTGAGACTCGCTTCAAGATTTGTCCCCAGACTCGAATAGGTATCTCGCGAAGATACTCGAAAGTGGAGGTCAAAGCTTTCGAGTGAAGACAGTGCGAAAGCTCTCGTCGCCGTGTGCGCGCGTGTATCTACAGGGTGTCGCGATTCATGAGCATAATTTTAGATGAAGTAAAAAGTTCTGAGTTAATTAAAGTTCTGAGTTAATTAATTAAAAAGTTCTGAGTTAAAGTTAAAATAGTTAGGATTATCCGATTTAGATCAAGTATGCGCCGTTTTGTTCGATAACTTTTGTCCATTTTGAAGGCAATTTCATAATTTCGCGATTGAAGAAGTCCTCGTCCCTATTGGTGAAAAACTTGACCAGCTCATTTTCACAAGCCTCTATTGAGGCCAGTTTTGTACCATCAAGAAAATTTTGCAAATGCTTGAAAAGGTGATAATCGCTTGGTGCCAGGTCTGGTCTATACGGCGAGTGCGATAGAACCTCCCATCCAAGCTCTCGGAGCTTCTGGCGCGTCGTTAAAGATGTGTGCGGCCTGGCGTTGTCTTGATGGAACACAACACCCTTCCTATTGGCCAATTCTGGCCGCTTCTGGTTGATGGCCTGCTTCAATCTGGTCGGTTGTTGACAGTAGAGGTCCGAATTAAGTGTTTGGCCCGATGGGAGCAGCTCATAGTAGATGATTCCCTTCCAATCCCACCAAACACACAGCAAAACCTTCTTGGCCGTTAATCCGGGTTTGGCGATCGTTTGGGCCGGCTCACCGCGATTGGACCATGATCTTTTTCGGCTGTTGTTCTCGTATGTGACCCATTTTTCATCGCCAGTCACCATCCGCTTCAAAAATTCGCTTCAAGAATTCGTTACGTTTCAGCAAAGAATCGCAGGCATCAATTCGGTCCAAAAGGTTCTTTTGCGTCAATTCGTGTGACACCCATACATCGAGCTTCTTCTTGAGACCAGCCTTATGCAAATGGTTCCAAACGGTTTTCTGGCTAATCTTCAGTTCCTGGGCAATGGAATAAGTGCTCACATGCCGGTCCGACTCGACGATTTCCATGATTTTATCGACATTTTCGACGATTGGCCTATCAGAGCGTGCCTCATCTTCGACGTCCATATTACCAGAACGGAATCGTTGGAACCACCGCTTTGCTGTTGCATTCGATACTGTATTGGGTCCATAAACAGCACAAATTTTTTTGGCCGCCTGCTCCGCCTTTTCACCTTGGTCGTAGTGGTACTGAAGAATGTATCGAATTTTCTCTTTTTTTACCTCCATTTTGGAACGCTGTAACACACAACTGGCTTCACCAAACACAAAGCTGTCAAATAACTTTTTTTGAGGCGTAATGTCATCTTTAAATCGCCGTATAGTATGACTCGATGCGATGTCTACATCGTGAGATATGGCTCACTAAAGACATCTAGCGGAAAACGCTCAGAACTTTTGACTTCACCCAATACATCTCTCAAAATGCTTATGATACGTATCGACAATAACTGACCCAATTTATCAAGGCTCTTCTAACCGAAAAATTTTCAGTTATCCACGTTCGGTAAATTACTCGAATTTGCTTTCATAAATTCACTTTCACACATCGTTGCACAAAAATTAAACTAGTTTTCGACTTTTTTTCAGAATGCTCGAGTTGTTTTCAGATGTAAAATGACACCAAATTTCACATTTGTATGCACTTGCATGTAAGCCATATGCATAGCCTATTCGGTCGCGTTCGAATGATGACGTCAAAAGCGCCAGCGACGATACCGTGCCATTTCGCGCCAACATCTACAATTTTAATTACCGTGACATAAAAACCAATTAATAATTATCTTTAGAATTATTTCAAAGAAAAACCCTTTTGACATTCTGTTTAATTATCACGAAAGATCAATTCTAAATTAAAAAATCGAACTTTTTTTTTTAACAACTCTTATACATAGCCTATTCGGTCGCGTTCGAACGATGATGTCAAAAGCGCTAGTGACGATAGCGTGGCATTTCGCACCAACATCTACAATTTGAATTATTGTGAAATAAAAATCAATTAATAATTATCTTTAGAATTATTATATTTCAAAGAAAGACCCTTTTGACATTCTGTTTAATTATCACAAAAGATCAAATCTAAATTAAAAAATTGAACATTTTTTTTAATAACTCAATTGTGTTAATTCCCGACCTCGTCATCCCGATAATCTCTACAGAAAAAAAATATTGAAAACCAATCTTTTTTTTGGGCTCCAAGATTATGCAGGCCCGTGCCTCAAACGGTCATGAGAAAGTTGCTGGCCTCTCGAAAACCGAGCGACTTTCCCCCCGAACCTTTTACCCTACACCGCGTTTTTATCGAGACATCCAAGGGTGTGCGATTTCGGAGGGGACACCCGGTACGTCTGCGGAGCGAGTGAGACCGCGCGACAGCGGCAAAGTGGGACAGCAGTGGATAGGGCGCGCAGGTTCAGTGGGTTACGTACGTTCTTGCACAGACCCGTGGACTCCTCCTCGTTTCGTATGTCAATGTGCATACAACATTAGGGGGGTGGGGGGAGGCGGGTGGGGGAGGCTATACACACATATGTTTGTCATCGTATACGATGGATCCCCGGATAAATGGGCAAGAAGAGAGTATGGAGCGTTGGAGGGCATAAGGGGCGCGAGACTTAAGAGGCTACCCGGTCACCCGTTGTTTCGATAGCTATCAAAGTTCACATGCACATCGAGGGGTCGCTCGTTAGCGCGCTTTGTTATGCTCGAACCTGAAGGAAAACAAAACAAAAAAAGCCCTCGACTTTTTCTCGAGTTCTTGCCACTTTGTTACCGTACATTAATATGTGTGTGCATATACCTTTTTTTTAGCTTGTCTTCAATTATTAACGTTTGATTTTTCGCACCAGCTATAAATTATCGACTCGCAGTAAATTACTAATAACTATTTTGATAATGATAACGTCAAGAATTAAAAACAAGAAATAACCGTAACAGCAATAAAAAAAATAACCGTAATGATGATTATTGTTATTATTTTATAATAATAATAATATCGTAATTATTGCTAATCATAATATTCATAATCATATTAGTAATAATACGATAAACAAAAATTTATTATATTGTCAATAGGTACTAAAAATGTATTATGATTGAAATATAGCAATAAAATAAAAACTAAAAACAATGATAATATTAGGTGTATGACTTAATTTGTACACATTTTCCAAGCAAATTTATTTAATATAAAAAAAATAGAGAACAACGAACTTAATCTTGGAAATATTGTCCATCGTTTTCTACGAACTTGCGCCATCTCTAAGGTAACATACGAATGCCGTCGCGAAAGAAACTTGAAGGCTTCGAGGCGATAAAGTCATCGACGAATTTACGCACATCGTCCAGCGTTTTGAATTGTTTATCCACTAAGGCGTGCTGCATTGACCGGGACAAATGGTAGTCGGATGGGGCCAAGTCTGGCGAATATACCGCGTGCGGGAGAACTTCCCATTCCAAGTTCAACAAGGTCTTCTGAGTCGCTCGAGCAACGTGAGGTCGAGCGTTGTCATCCAGCAGTATGACTTGCCTGCTTTCTTGCCCAATAAATAGCCTTTTCTGATCAAGTTCTTCGCTCAGTTTGTTCAATTGTCGGCTGTAGCGTTCCGCAGTCACCGTCTGACTAGTTTCCAGGAGTTCGTAACAAAGCACACCCTTCGTATCCTCTCCAAGGCGCGGCTGGTCACTAAGATCGAAATCACCACTTCTAAAACGTTTGTACCAATAATTACACGTTTCATAAGACCCAACGTCGGCACCAAGAACACTAAAAATTGATTCCCGTGCTTTAGAAGCATTTTTTTCCTTGTTGGAATTCGTATAAAATACAGTGCCGAATGTGCTGTTTATCAGTTGCCATTGTAAACTCTGCTATTCTGAGAGGTTATGTAACTCACGTAGACTTGTCGTTCGGTATTCTGAAACCTTGCGTCCGATCCTTTCAAAACCACAAAAGACCGCGAAAATATTTCTATTTTAAATATAATTTTAAGCTCGAAGAAAAAATCTATAAAAATTAAGTCATACACTTAATAATAATGAACGAATAATCATTCTGTATCTATACTGTTACAATTATTGTAGATTCCCAACTAGAAATTTTGCTACGGGACTGACTAGGGCCGGATCCGGCATCAGTATCCCGTAATACGGCACTGAACAGGCGGCCGGATCAGGGCTTTATCAGGCGTGTAACGCTTTTTGGCATCCGACCCGGATCCAGCTGCCGTTTACGGTCCTGATCCGGCTGCCGTGTCTGAAATGAAAAATAAAAAAGGCAAAAAATGATGAATAAAAAAATTCTGGTAGTATTTTTCGTTTCCATATGCTTTACTTATATTGCTGCATATATGATAATTGGATTAAAACGTGTTCTGCCTCATTAAAGTTTTTGTCCAGCCTCGGTTTCGAACTTACGTCTTCTAATTCTAGAGCTGAACGCGCTACCTACTTAGCCATCCTAACACTTGTAGAAATTCTCTTTTTTTCGTTGCTTATATTATCATCATTTAAAAAAATGTCAATATTTTTGGTAAAACTATAGAATCGCGGCTCCAGACCAATTTCAATGACAACATTTTTTTTTGCCATGAACGCCTTTATAATGTCATCACTATTGATATTCAGTTGGGGAGGCCGACATTTTTTATTAATTCCATAAATTATGGGATTTTGAAGTTTGCGGAAACGAGGGACAAAATAGCGCATTATAGACACACACTCACATACGCACACACACACACAAACACACACACACGCGTGCACGCACACACACACACACACGCGCGCACACATGCATGCATGGGCGGTGAATCATCAAATAAATTTTGTCGATCCCGATAGTGGTGCATATACACAAAATATAGAAAGGACGTGGCGTGACGCTCGTTCGTCGATTCCAAAATATGGCTGCCGAAAATATTTCATGAACGGGTACATAGCGGAATTCATGTTTCGTCGGACATTTCCGATTCATACTGAACGTATGCACTTTTTTGTTTCCGCAATCGCAAATTATTTCAATTCTTTCGACGACAGCAAAAACGCTGACAGTGATTGTTAATTAGATGGCTAGATTAAAATAAAAAGTTTGAAAACGAAAAATCATGTTACGTATTTCTTTTTTACCCTCCGCCGTAATGACACTCTTTAACGTTTTTTTTTTTCATATTAGGGCTTCCTCCACCTTAATTCAACATGTAACATCGTCTTTTATCCATAACAATACCCCAAAAAAATTTTGGACTGATTTTGGGTTGGAGCCGTGATTCTATAGTTTTGCCATATTTTTTTATGGCGTTGAAGTTAGCATCGAAGTTAGCAATGCAATGAAAATTAATACTTTTTGACCGCTATATTTCTTTTTGCCTGATTAGGCACTAAAAATAATACACACGTTTTTACGCATTCTTATTAGAGTTTTACGAATTCAATTTACAAAAAAAGGCTTTTGATGATGATCAAAATAAACGAATGAAAAATGAAAAAAAATCGTTGCATTCCACCGATGCAAAATTCAACGTTATTTTGATTCTTTTTTTAAAGAATTTTTTTTTAAAGAACTAAAAAAGGGGAATTTGGTATTTATGAATGTATAATAATTTCGATAACAATAGTAAACTCACTTATATTTTTATTTTTATATTATTTAGAAATTACTCAGTTTTCACATCTTTGGTTCTTCGACAAATAACAGTTTAAATTGAACATTTTCGATTAATAATAGTTTAAGTAATACGTTGATCAAAACTATCGCTTTGATCTTTAGGTTACTCCTTCACAGTCTTCGCCCTCGCTTGACGTGCACCGTCCCAATCTTTTGCAGCATTGATAATTTTGCCTAGCGATTTTTCGATGTCCTTCTGATATATGGGTTGATTATTCATCTCAAGATTTGTAGGCAATCTCAATTCTCAAGATGTGTAGGCAATTCTCCGCTTGGCTCTAAAAATACCATTACAAAAATAACAGATATTATGCATGTTAATAAATAATAATAGATATTGTTAATTTGGAAAGTAAAGAATATATAAATGAAAATGTATATATATATAAACGTAGTAATTTTATTTACTACCGAAACTGTAAGTATTATCGCCTTTCTGTACTTTCTATGACCTTCAATGACCTTATGTTATAGGTCGTTGAACTCGTTTTAAGCTCCTCTTTCATGATACAGAAAAAAAACATACCGATCCATTTTAAAAAATGGAGTTGACCTTCAAATGTCCGAAGTACCTCCACCTGCAAAAAAACTATTATCGCTATCAGATGGCCCCTTTCGTACTGTGCAATTTCATTTCAGCAAATATTTCTGTGAACCTTATAGTTTCGAAGATATCCAAGGTGCTAATAGTTATTGGACCACCCTGTATATATATATATATACACCTAGTACGAATAAAGAATTTACTTCTGTTAGCCGTTGTTTTTTTCTTTCTGTGTGTATAGCACGCCACTTTCGCACCCGTAAGTGTCCCAATAATTTTTTTCGGAACTCCTCTTGATCCATTTTGCACTATTATTTCAGGAAATTGGAAAAACGCATATATCCGCGTGCATACACCGCCAAGACTCTCTAATATGGCAGCTTCAACACGGGGTAGATCAAGCCGGACTGCAGCCTGATCGGGGCCTGATCAGTCTTCAGGCTACCGGATCAAAATTTCTAGTCGGGTTTAGATATAGTGTTATTATTATTATATTTCCATGCTATTATAATGTTGCTGTTATTATTATTGTTATAATAATAATAATAATAATAATAATAATAAGACTTAGCGGTGCATTCAAAGTTAATCCGTCGGAACGCGCGAATCAACGTGTGAATTATCTCCGGTGTTCACGAGGCGCGGAAAATACGCTTCGCGAACATCGTACCATATGGTCGCGACTAAATCGTGTACCCCTCTCCCCTCTACCCGTCTGCTATACGGTCCAAGTAATACGAGTTGTATCAAGTTGTAGAACGCGACTGCGCAAGGATTTTTATCACAGAGCATAATACGCGATTCCGCAATTCTCCTATTAAATAATCATTATAATCGTGTGATATCATGTGACACGATTAAAAATAATAATTTCGAGAATCGTTAATGACGCTTTGCCAATTAATATTATTGCAATAACGATGATATAATATAATAATAAGCTTGAACAATCATATTATAATTGCAGTATAATAATAACCATAATTTTTTATGAGATAATTCAACAGCTCGCCAACAGGAAATTCATGGAAAAATATACCAAGAGAATCTTTTTTAAAAATATTAGTCGATCTATTGATATGAGGGGGGAAAAAAAGATCGTGAAACAGGTTCGCGAAAATTCTGTAAAAAAATTGTCTACACACTTGTTCTATGGGACGATGTAAACACTTTGATCGGGCGTGGAAGAATGAAGAAAAAAAAATACGAGCATCGAGACACGAAAGAAACGGCGACAAAATCGTAGGAGTCTTCACGAATCGTTCGATCTCCGACCGCTGGAGCTGACAATTATTTTTTTAATGGTCTTATATATATATATATATATATATATATATATATATATATATATATACACACACACATATTACTTTACCTCCGTTTATAGTAAAATTGCGCTATGTAACACGAGAGCGAGAATCCGCAACGTTCGACAAGTTGCGCAACATACGTGATAATTATACACGTGTGTGAATACGGAACGTTCATGATGTACAAGAAAATCGTATCGGGAAGCATTTGCTCGTCGGTTCCGTACTCGCCCATTGCTCAACACAAAATATTATAGATCTCCACAACTCGATCGTCGTGCGTCCTCGTCAATTCGCTCTTTCCATCTTCCTTCTCATCCTCGTCCCCTCCGAACCCATAATTACGATAATTTCTATCTTCGATCGTGCTTTCCCAGCCTCACGTACGTGCAAAACAAGTGATCGAGCGTGACAACGATGAAATGAAAAAAAATCGCTTTTTCAGTCGCTTTTGCAAGCGCTAAACCGTTTGTAGCAAATTCAGCGTTCAGTATATCCTGCAAAAAAACGAGAAAAAGAAATATGTATATAAACTTACGCGCGTAAATTGAGCATTGATCTTATTTGACGATAAACGGAATGAAACGATACTCGGAATAAAATAGTAATAATTAAGGGGCCAGTCCACTTTGAAAATTTCAAAAAATCGATTTTTTTTTACTGTTTTCGAAAGTACATACATTCAGAAATATTGTGTCAAAATTTTATGAAAATCCGAGCTCTCTAAGTATTTTTTTTTTACCTGAACGTCAGGACCTCATTTCGTCTACCTGAGCGTATAGCGCGCTCGGCCGACCCATCGGCCACAAACATCCTCCTGCTCTTTCTGAGGAAGTACAGGAAGTTTTAAAACCTATTTACGAGGATCTCACCAAAACAGAACTGCTCGAAAGGTGTTTAGGTGGCCATACGCAAAACAATAATGAAAGTTTTAACAACTGCGTATGGAATATGGCACCTAAACCCATGTTCAACGGCAAAAAAATCGTAGACATTGCCTGCAAATTTTCCGCGTGTGCCTTTAATGAAGGATTTCGTCCAGTGCTTAAAATAATGGAAATAATGGGCGTCAAACTCGGCCCGATAGCCATCGGATTCGCGGACAATCGCGATGACGAGCGTGTTCGCTCTGCAAACCGCCGCAGTTCTGAGTGCTCAAAAGAGACCAGAACCAAACGAAAGCAAGCAAGACTTGAAGAAATCGACGATAGTAGAGGAGTAACGCCAGTTCTGACGCAGGGATCTCAGGGGGGAGCGGGGCGGGGTGCCCGCGCGGGGTACCTGTGGTGTGACGTCACAGCGGGAAGGGCCAGGTAGTGGGGGGAGCGAGACGACGTCTCCGGCCGGGGGGGGGGGGGGGGGGGCTCGAGCTGCGATAACAGATAACGCCACCATCGATGCGAGAGCGGGGGGTGGGGGGGGTCAAATAGTGGTAGGTAAGCGTTGGAAACCCATAAACGTTTTGTAGTTTATTATATAACTCGGAATTATCAGCCTCATTATGGACACATGCGTGGGAAACTACTATATATGACTAGGAAAATTTCCACCAATGAGAAAACGCTAGCTGTCATATGAAGAGCGCTCTTTCAGAGACCCATAAAAAAAAAAATGCATTATTTATTGTATGCAACTGCAGGTATGAAAGGTGTTATTGTTCGATAAGAAAATTCAACCCGTTGTGGTTTCATTCCGAAAGATTACGTCAAGATGTTCACATGTGCGAGTATGTACGCAGTGCATCCGGCCAAGCACCCGCTGGACTTGACGAAAAACGAGCTCGAACACGTCCCTAAGGTTTTACTCCTAAAGTACTGGGGTAATTATATTGTTTTATTATGGGATCGTTTACCAGAACACCTTCGGAATGACGGTGAAGTGATATCATATCTGCCATGCAAGGAGCATTATAATACGCCACAGATGAAAGATCACATTGATGGCCCCCCACCTCGACGTCGAGATTGTGAAGAGTGTTGCGGAAGGGGCTATTCTCCACGCGGGTTCTTGGAACGTGTTTGAACTCGTTCTACATGCATATGATTGGACAAATGGGGACAAGTTTAAAAATTTGAGTGGAGGGGTTATAAGTCGAGAAGGGTTATATTTTCATGGACCAAGCTCAGACTGCACTATTCCACGACAACATCCACATCTTCAAAAAGAACTTTGAAATCTCGAACGAGAGAGTGCGTGAAAAAAAAATGGATTTCTCGAGTATCAACAACGTCAGCCGGATGGCGGAATTCCTCCCCACGAAGAAGCTATCAGAACTCCACGTCCAATCGAATTATCAAGTCTCCGATATGAGAGCTGTACAAACCAAGTTTGGAAAACGCTACGTGGTGGACATCGCGAATGAGTTCGCCATCTTCTTGCCAGCACGACTCGTGAAGGCCTTCGATCAAGATCCAAAAATGTTCGAGAGTATGCTGCAACTCGCACGCAATGGTCAACTCTACATGAATTACTTTGGTGGAAAATACAACAGCATCGAGTTCCATGGACTCTGAGCATGATGGACAAAAAAAAAACGCTTGTGAAGGCCCGGTGCAAACAACGAAGTCAACGGCTGTCAGCATCGCCATCAGTTACCATCATCGTAGAATGCAACGCATACTCGCATCACCATCAGTCGTGTGTCATCTTCGTAGAGTTTTCTACGTTCAGTACAGACTATGTAAAAATGTATATATAAAAAATGAAAAAAAAAAAAAAACGTTTCATCGAGTATATTGTAACGCAAAAAAAAGTTCTTTACAAATTGTATTCGTCGTAGATATAGGCAATAAATGGAGAAACGATATGTGATCAAAATGTTCTTTATTCATTTACAAAAATCCCTCGCTCACACAACGCTTCGTATACAGTCAACCAGCTTTTCATCGATTTTACATTGGCATTAGCGCAATTGTATTTTGTATTGAAGGAATGATGGGGACATTTAAAGTTTGGGATTTTCGGCAACTTCAGCAGCGATGGACAGTCCAGAGTCTCCAGGTCGATGACCTTTGTTGCGGGATCCGTTAATCTTGATAGCCATGAGCACTTCTCGAATCCCTTCGCATAGATGGTCGGAGCTCCTTCCAAGATTCCTCGTATCATTGTTCTAGCTGCCTCGTATGGTATGCCGCTGTGATCCCATCGTATTCCATGGTAATTACGTTCCAACCACTTGTTTGTCATTTTGTACTTGGCCGGTAAAGCGTCCCAGGCAAATGGTGCGTCGAACAAGAATGTCAACGGTTCAGCGTTCTTCTCGTGGAGTTTGACGATGGACATCTCCTTTGGGACAAATTCGTTGAAGGGCCTCTTGAATCCTTGCACGTCGACGATAAGCTCCATGTTGACTGAAGTAGACGTGGGTCATTGGCATGATTTTATACCAATTTTTTAACCCCACCACTAATTGGATTGTACTCGACAACACGATCATGGAGGATCATACAGTATGCCGAGGTTTGTGGTGGAATATTTTTATTCAATTCAAATTCAAGACGCACATCCACAGGTCCGGACTTGAGAGAATCGTTTTGCTTTGAGCAGTCGATGATAATGAGAGGGGCCTTTTCCAAAAATTCGATCCTGCTTAGCCATGGTTCAGCTTCTTTGTTGTAATAGGTCGATTGAAAGTTTGTGTACATCTCGTAGAGTAGAGCATAATGATTTTGATCAAAGTTCAAATTTAAATTCCCATATGGGTAACATTGCGAGTTTAGATATAGCTTGACATCGCTCATGTTACAATGATCAAAGTGGCTTGCATTCTGTGCTTTTTTATTTTTCCGCCCCGTCTGCAGCGCGAGTATAACATATCTCGGCTTCTCCAGCTGATTGGAGGTTTTAACAGACCACACATGCCTAGAAGTGGATGGGAGCAATGGATATTCATACAATTCCCATGTTCGAAAACTCATGGAAATTGGTGCATCTTTGGCGAGAAACTTTAACAGCTGAATTTTTCGTTGATCCGAGACTGTTACATACGGTACAAGCCATTCTATTTTATGCAATATGAGTTTATAGTCTTCGGGAGCTGTTTGTAGAATGGCATTATCATCGGTCTTTGATCTCGTGAGAATCAATTCATGTTTGGCATTTACGACAATTTTTCGATAATCCTCGGCAAATCCAAGGAGCATGTTGAGCGGTATGCACACATCAAAATTTCCCGATACATCGATAATTTGCTTCGTCTCTTCGACATCGAGCCACCCCGTGTTCTCAAGCATAGAGCTCTTGGCCGGACTGAGCGATGAATATCCTTTGATCGTACTCGTAATACCGACATTCTTATTGCGATCTATTTCTATGGCGTTCAGCTCATATCGCACTTCCTCGAACAAATGACAAATGGCATTGTTGACGAGACTTGTGGCAGTGGTTGGCATCCCATCAAGCTTAGATAATTTCCCACGTATGTGTAGGGAACTCTTGCTTGGTAAGATGGATAAATCTTGATGTTGGATGGCTATACGAATTTCATCACTGTTATTAAAGGTCGATGATGCATATGGCTGATGAGCATGAATCTCACAATGGATGATGGACTCATCAAAGACCACAGGTGCCTGAATGTTTACAATTTCTTCTTCCATTGCAAACAGCAGATACACAAAGCACAAACTAAATAATGTTTTACACGTTTCCGCCACGCACCTTGAGACCCAAATTCTTCAAGAGTAGCACGTTTCGAGGTGTTAGCACTGTGAGTGCTGGTCGATGACTGATTGTTCTTATCCATGATCGTTTATTGTTATTAGCGGATCTATTGAAAACTATGCCCATTACGACTTTATATGCAGGCGTATAGTGATTACTTCACCACGGAAATTTACTAGATCTCCGTCCTGATCGACTATTCGAAGCTGTATCGTGTCAATGGTTCGGCTCGTGATTGGCAGATAAATGACGTGTGATGGAACTTCAATAATCTTATAGCCTGGTGGCACGGATGGGAAAAATTCATGAATTGTGTGCACTTTTTGTCCGTTAATGTAGGCACCGGTGGTAATGTTGCACTCGATGCGGAGGGCGTTCACTTTGAGAATGGCCACTGGAAGATCGGATTCGTGTCTTTTATTGGCTTCCAATTTGCGTGCGGTGAAACCCAGTAAATGACCAATAGAATCTTTGGGCTCAAAATTCACATCACGATCACACTCGATTTCACTGCGCAGTGTATTATTATTAGGTTTAATGCTGATTTTGATGTTTCTACGCGAGAGCTCGGCTTGTACAAACGTCTCAATATCCTCTATTTCATAGCTACCAGTAGGTATTATCAACACCTCATCTCCCACGTAAAGTTTATTGTGGTCAATGTCTATGTTGGGAATAGAGTTGAATGTTAACAATTCCACGAGACCGAGAGTATAATTTTTGTGTGGCGAGAGTTCGATTGGGGGAAAGTATTGCGCCTCGAGTATGGATGATGAGCCGGATATGGTCAATGTTAAACTATCATCCATGATGCTGGTAAATTGATAACTGAATTCTCAACCTTATTTACCATCTATATATAGTGTATATTTGTCTTTGTACTGCAATTGTCGACAAAGAAACTTCAGACATAAATGTCCACATTCAATGGTGTCATATTCTTGATATCTCTTATAATTGTAATTTACGCTACCAACACCAAAATATCTCATGAGTTCGGATGGTGGTGGAAGATTGCCGAAACTATCAAAGTATACGACGTTCCATCCAGTCTTTTTGTAAGCGACCCAGTGTGTGCCAGGGCCCACATTTTCATCCAAATTCACAACTGCTGCTTCACATTTGAGGGGCCCACTCACTGGCAATGTATCACGCATGTAAACTCCACGGAAATTTGGAATTTTCAGGATTTTTGCATACTTGAGTAGGTCGATGTCGGTAAGGGGTCGGTGAGGTAGCGTAACTGCTAGTTTTTTGGCTTGATATGAAGACCCAAACCTTGCTTATACGGTTTCAGGTGTAAGCCCTTGCCCAATGCAATCGCTTCAATTGTTCGATTATGGCGTTTACTTTCATCCAATTCACGTTTAGCTGCTTGGGCGGCATTTACAGCTTTAGCTATACTAGCCGCTCCACCTGACAAAGCACCAGCAGCACTCAGACCCGCAAAAATGGGCACGAGGAATGGTAATAAACCACCAATTTTATGAGGTACAGGTAGAACTCGAGGCGTGCGGACTTTACCGCCTTGCATCTTTACAGCTGCACGAGCACCTCTTAGAGCTGATTTAATAACCTTATCCGGATGATCACTTTGAACCATTGTCTTCTTCGCAGCGCCAATTATTGTTTTCAAACAAACGCCTCCCCGACGAGTCTTCATTCCCATACCGAATTTTCTCTTGGCCTTCATAATATTTGTCACACCCCACGCACTTGCTCTCTCACCGATGCTAGCGTCTTTAGCGGTAACACGTTGTCGAGCCTGTTCAGCCAACGCTTTATCTGCTATATGTCTCGCTTCAAGATTGTCTGGATTTTTCGAATATGCAATATCGTGCTGTTTGCAAGCTGCATCCAATGGATTAATGCCCGGATCACCACGAGCAAGGCGCTTGGCTAGCTTTGTGCCTGGTCCGCAATATTGATAACCTGGCAGATGCAATTCAATGGGTAGTTTGTTGATTAGGCGATTGACGAGACCTTTACCGCTCTTGCTATGCACAATCATGTCTAAAGACAATAATCGACTGACGGATAATCCTTATATGAATCCTATATATATGATTTTTCCGTTAGTCGTGTGCGAGATGACGTCCAAGAAGCAAAGTATCGGAGGCGGACTTCCCGTGATAAATTTCGATGAATTTGTCGAAGATGGTGTGAAGAAGAAGCAAAAGCGTCATGGACAGTTATTGCCGGATAGCATACGTGCGGTGTTGTGTGGTCCATCGAATTGTGGCAAAACCAATGCTCTGCTCACTCTCATCATACATCCAAATGGCTTGAGATTTGAGAACATTTATTTGTATTCCAAGTCGCTGAAGCAACCAAAGTACAAGTTGCTCGAACGATTACTTGAACCCGTGAGTGGAGTTACGTATCATCCATTCAATGAGCACGAACAAGTGATTGCACCAGGCGAGGCACGAGCCAACTCTATATTTATCTTTGATGATATAGCATGTGAAAAGCAGGATAATGTAAGAGCCTTCTTTTCCATGGGAAGACATGAGATTGTTGACAGTTTCTATCTTTGTCAGACGTATACTCGTATCCCAAAACATCTCGTGAGAGATAATGCAAATTTCGTGGTGCTTTTCAAGCAGGACGATATGAATCTCAAGCATGTGTACAACGATCACGTTAATACGGATATGACTTATACATGCTTCAAAAATATGTGCACGAAATGTTGGAATTCCGACAAGTATGCATTTATTACGATCGACAAGGATAGCAATATCAACGAGGGTCGATATAGGCAAGGTTTCGATTATTTTCTGACCATTGATAAATGACTCATCGCTAGTGGTTGGAGAGACAGTATTGTACGTGTGTTGATAGTGACAACATGAAGAGCGAACAACTGTTGAAGGAGAAAGATGTATTGCGTGAAATTGCCAAGGCGAGTGATGCCATCAGACGAAAGCATCGAATGATCAAGATTGGAAAAGATAGCGATGAGCAAAGAATGCAAGATGTTTTTAAGCCTATAGTGCGGCCATTGGAGAAATTGGTGTCGTACAAAAACGATGAGGTGGCGGGGATGAAGGAGGAGATTAAGAATGAAAAAGCGAGTGATAATGTTGAAGAAAACGAAGATGTGCCAAATAGTGTGAAATTGAAAAATGAAACTCAAAATTCCTTTAATAGTGAAACACAAGATTCTTTTAAATTGGTATATGAGGATGACGACTCACCAACTCAAAGTGTCAACGATTTAATCACTGAATATCTCCTGTTGTTACGAACAAATAGAAAGGCAAGCTTGGATGTATCATATGGTGTGCGGAATCTCGCAAACAACAAATTAATGATTGGCAATTCTCCGATATTTTTCGATTCTCAACATATTCGTGTGGGAGACGTGAACTATCCGAAAACTGTTGGGTTAACGGAGCTGCTATTTAAAAAAGAGCCCAATGTCGAGGCTCTTACACCGGATGATTTGAAAAACTATGAAAAAATTGTAATCTCGACGAATGCTCACAAAAAATTTTATAAGCCTAGTGAGGCTATACGGCGCAATACCTGTCACAAATTCCACACTTATATCGCAAATATAGTTGATCAACACAAGCACATGGGAAAGGGTATGCCAAAGTATAAGCTAGCTAGAAAAAACACCCATTTCGACTATGTTTATTGGGATAATCCCAATGAACTTGTAGATCGTCTTCGTCTACTGCTGGCATCACAAGCAGCTGGAAACTCTGCGCATTCGAACGAAATTATATCAATCATCGAGGAATTACGTGAAGCTAAAATCATTTATTAACTCGACATCGGAAATTTCATGCGCATTCTCAAAATGAGTGTCGATGTGTTTGGACGGCAATTGAATAAGGGTGTAGTCCTCAGTAAACAAGGTCCTCCAGGCAGACCGGGTATTGGATTTAGAACTACCGCAGATGGCCATTATGACGTGGAGCAGAAAAGATTGTGTAATATAGCCGATCCGGAAGGACAAGACGATGCCATCACTCTAAGTGCTTTACAAAAAAAATCCCGAATTATCATCAAGAACATACGCAAAGAAATAAATGAGAGTAACTTGTTGCTGGTTAATGGACTTGAAGCTACGATAAGAGACATTGCAAAGACGCTCGCGGCTGATGTCAAATCTCTACAAGATTTGGTGACTCGTAATTCGAACATCATTACGGAACTGGATGCACGACTGAGAGGACTGGAAAATGAATGAGAAAAAAAACGCTCTCGTGCGGGAGCTACATAAGCCTGCTCGACGAAACTATCCACGTCGACATGTGGACATCCGTGGTTTGGACGAAACTTGGCAAGCCGATCTCGTCGATATGTCATCGTATGCGCATCAAAACTCCAAACATAAATTTCTCCTGACCGTCATCGATACTTTCTCAAAATTCGCCTGGGCCGTACCAATGCTGAGTAAGAATGGGAAAGATGCGACAGCTGCAATGAAGTCGATACTCGTTAAGGGACGCACACCGCAGAACCTGCACGTTGATCAGGGAAAAGAATTTTACAATTGTAACTTTAAATCTCTAATGAAACAATACAGTATTCACATGTATTCAACATATAGCAATTTAAAGGCATCCATTTGCGAGCGTTTCAATCGTACATTGAAAAATAAGATGTGGATGCAATTTAGTCTTCGCGGTAATTATATGTGGATTGATATTCTTGATAATCTACTAGCTGAGTATAACGATTCTGTACATCGCACCATTAGGATGAAACCGAGAAATGTAAATGTAGGAAATGAGATGCAAATATTGCAGCAAGTTTTCAATAAGACTCAGCCTCCAATAAAAACATCACCGAATTTCTCCATTGGCGATAAAGTGAGAATCAGCAAATTTAAGAGTGTTTTTGAAAAGGGTTACACGCCAAATTGGACAACAGAAATATTCACGATATATCATGTGAAGAAAACGCATCCGGTCACATACCGTATAAAGGACCAAAAAGACGAACCCATCGCCGGTGGTTTCTACGAACAAGAGCTTCTCAGTGTCAAGTACCCCGATATCTATCTCATTGAAAAAGTATTGAAGAAGCGCGGCAATCGAATGTTTGTAAAATGGATGGGTTTCGACGACACCCACAATAGTTGGATAAGTAAATCTGATTTGTAGCCGACAATAAAGAGAATGTGAAAAAAAATCTTCGTGTTTTATGACTCTTTTCCTGAAGTGTTGGATAATCACCTGGTTCCGCACGTAGCCCTCCAAGACCGACTCCACAGCAAGCACCTCAACCTTTTTCGCTCTCTCTCTCTCTCTTGCATTCTCTAATCCCCTTGTTTTCCGTGAAAAATATGGATGAGGAGGGCAGAAAAATAATGGGGGAAAAAACACGTGAAATACAAAAAGCCGTTTTCTTTATTTACAAACATAAAAACCATTTACAAAGTCAATTATATTTCATAAAAAAAAAATGTACATTTTTTTTTTTTTCATGATGGTATTCTATAATGCCCCCATGGTAGGGTTTCAGAGGAGCCAGGTATGATATACCGCTTATCATCATGTGGACTTAAAGCGATTTTTGCCTCACGAATGGTGTAGACTTTGTGCAATTCTGATCTGATGCATGTTTGACTACGCATCATTTCGATTTCTTCATTTAGACAGCGAGAATAATCCTCAAACGTTATCGTCCTAGCGACAACGTAATTTTTGACACCTTTAACTTTTTTCGTGTCCTTCTTTCCTTCGACACGTGTCGCATACATTTTTGACCGGAGTCCAATAAACTCAGTCATGATCGCACCATTGCACTCGTCTTTCATGAGACCGGGTACCTTCTTGTTGACAAGCGGCATACCATACCTATTGTCCACCGGATAATCGCTCGTATCGAATTTGTTGATGTCACGCTTCATGTCTGCATATATGTCATCGCTCTCAATTTCATATATGAGGCTGTCTGTATCGGTATACATAACTTTGCATTTATCACGATACAGACGTACCATATACTCATGATGAAATTCATACAAACACGTCTTGGAAATGTCGAGTATGCACATACCCACATATATCGGCTTGTTGAATTTCACCTCGAGTTTGCGCAATTCGACAGCAATAAGGTTTTCAGAAAAAATGCTTCGGCTGTGGAAGTTTGGCTTCGAAATCATTGCCTCTGCACCAAACCTACCCTCCCATCGTGTCAAAAGTTTTACGTCTACATGATTGCGCACATTCTCCATCGTTTTCCCAAACACTGCATTGTTCATTAATTTGAATAAATTTTTTTCAAAATCATTTTGGGCTAGTGTTCGAAACTGAGTATTCAGCTCAATATACGAACGTAGCCATGTGGATTGTGTAAACTGTAAAATTCTGTGGATTTTGGTAAGGCGAAGTCCATGCTGTAAACACTGTTGCAAATTGCGATAATGTATAACATATCGTTTTTTATCATAGACGGTTGCGAGAAGCTTCTCCTCTCGCCTACCTGGCGGTTTTTCGTGTGTAGGGCAAAACGGCAAATCTTTGTGCACATCATGTAGGAATTGCGGATATTCCAAATCGACCTCAAGGATGTAGCCTGTAGGTGAATCTAGCGCAATTGATGATAGATCAAACTTGGACGCATCATCGACCCATCGAAAATTTGCATATGGTAAAGGTTGGCACATTGCCCACCCATACAAATTATTTACATCAAAATACATCAAGTATGATGATGCTTTCGATGGATCAAACGACTCCATGTACCTATTATTAGCACAGGCATACCTGTTTGAGCATTGACTGAGACCACCGCGAATACCCCGTTCAACGAATAAGACCATATCGATGTCCGTTAGTAATTCAAATTTAACGTTTGTATGCTTAAGCATTGCATCCCAAGTGTACCCAGGCAAAGTGTAGTAATACGCGGGATCCAATCCATAACTCTCAATACAGGTATCCCGAAAGTTTTCAAAAATATCCCCTAATAATAAGATGTCTGTCTTCAAGTACAAATCGCTATATTCACCCAGCGTTCGAATGGCGAACTGCTGCCAAACATTCTGGGCATGAGCGTACTCGCTCTCGGAAACCGTTTCATCTGTCAGGGAACTGTAAAATGCATCGCGTGGTGGCAAGCAGGTGTCGTCCAACTTATTCACGTGGTCTATATATTCATATGGGAAAACCCCTTTTCGTGTCAACAAATTGAAGTCGTCAGTTGATATGTCTGGAAATTGCGTCCGTAAAATTTTGAGTTTGTCTGCTGTCAAAAACGATGCTAATTTGTTGAGACTAGCGGAGAGAAATTTGTAAGAATCAATGAAGCGTAATTGAATCTTATGTTTTGAATCGTCCAGAATTTCAACGTGCTTCGTGAATGAGATGTATTTCTCTTTTGTGATTGGCAGTACGTCAGTTTTTCCTTCGAAAGCTGTGGCTACTTCCTTGATAATAAAGTGTGCATCATAACCCGACAAATTATGAAAAACTACGGGAATAAAAAATGATTGCTTGTAATTTAGGTTGCAATTGGAATGGGCAGGACCTCTATAACGTCCGGTAACATGGCAATGATCTCGAACGCGTACATCGTCTTGCGCAAATGGTTTCTCACATATATGACATTGAGTGGCGTTTCGAAAACTCACCCACTCGGTTGGTGTTAGAGGTATCATTGGTAGATTATCACAAAAAATGCTTTTTATGCGCAATGCCAGGTTTTTAAGTTCGTCTACAAACCATGATATGGAGTCGGCATTGCGACGTGAATGATACGAAGAGAGCGATTCATCGTATGAACAGCACACGTAATAACCAATACTAAATACTTCATGCTGATGACATATATCTTTTGTCGCATCCACCTCGTCAGTCTTTGCTAATACACACTCCAAATCGGCATACACGATGAAGGGGTGTCGTTCTTTCCGGTTGAAGTTTGCGAACTGGAGCCACTTATTGGTATCGTTCGGTAGTCGGATGGCACAGTTGTTTATGGCGCTACAATCAACCTCATGTGATTGCAGTTTATCCTCCGATGAGAAGTAATGCAAACACCTGCCAAAAAATATTATTTTGTTATAATTCGTCTTCTAGCATACACCATTACAAATGTGTGTGTGTGTGTGTGTGTGTGTGTGTGTGTGTGTGTGTGTGTGTGTGTGTGTGTGTGTGTGTGTGTGTGTGTGTGTGTTAGTTACGTTAACTTTTACATACCGATCACATATATGCTTTTTATGACCGTTTCCGTTGAGTTGTGCGTTCACAAGCCTCGATAGGTTTTTGATCCAAGCGAAATGTCCCACATTGTTGTCCCCTGTATCTTGTAGGTATAGCAAATTAATATGCTGTTCCCTTTTGTACTGGGACACGCGTATTGGTGCAATGTTATTTTTGTTGTTGGTGGTGGTATATACATTGATTGATAAATTATTTTGAAGCTCAAATTTTTTGATTTGCGGTATGGTCACTGGGAATTCAATATCTTGTAGATTGAGTATTGTTGAATAATGAGGGTATGAAGATGGACGGGCACTGTCTCGTTCCGCGGGATACAGAGCGGCGATCACGGACCACGCAAAACACGCATTGTCATTAGACTTTACATTTACAATGGCATGCTTCATCATTATTTCCTTTGGCAATTGTAGGTGGCACCCGGCGCGCATTGGATTATACTTATTTACACTTATGGTTAAATTTAGAATTTTTAACAAAGTCCACCCACTGTCGCGTTCTTGAAATTCATCAAGGGATGCTAGAGTGGGTTCGACAACGCGTTGTTCATACCACTCGTCTAAATCAGATGTTTGGAAAAGTTCAAAGTTTTTCGTATTGACACTTTTGTTTGCATGCTTATCACCTGCCACAAACTCGCCGCTGAACGTGGTATTAATCTTTACACACAAATGTTCCTCAACAATGTTTTTCACATGTGAAAGCACCATGTCCCTGGCATCTTCGAGAAATTGTCGTGGGTCAATATGATCGCGATTGATGACGGAACCAGTCAATACACGATTTTCAAATGCCGTTTCAATGTTCCGCCAAATCAAACCACTTTCTCGCGCACCACATCCCGCACCCTCATGAATGAAACGTTGACGCACTGAGTTTTTTAAACCTTCAAGTCGCGCTATTTGAGCGATTAATGACTGTCGATATCCAATCGATAATCGCTGGCGTTTATTTCGGCTTTGATTTTCCAACAACTCAACGAATTCACTGTATTGATGCTCCCACACATTGTACTCTTCCAGTGAATTTATAAGTGTGGCTTGTTCTCGTAATCTTGCTTCTGATATATCACTAGACATGTTTATAAGTTTTTTTGACAAAAAAAAAATGGTTGAAGTAAGAAGAAAAGAAAAAACGATGTGGATGAGTTGACTGCTCGACTCCGAATGTTTCAATTTTCCGAGCAGCGGGTCACACCCTCCACAAATTTAAAAAAAAAAAAAAAATTTCCGTCTCTATCATCTACTGGCTATCTTAGAAGTTCAACAGTATACCCTCTCAGACTTTTGTGCTACAATCGGGATAGAACATGAAAAAAAATATATATAGAACGGTTAATATAGATATGAGGGAGGCATATTATGGGAGTTTTTAAGTGTGAGTTGCGTTCACGGTGAAAAATGTAACGGTATCCGGTGTCTTGATGGAAAACATAAATGTCACCAGTATATGGACTGAAATGTTTAATGTGATATCAGGAACGTGAGAGAAACAGGGCTGTAACCCGCTAGGGTACCTGTGCTCAAGTCATTCATTCACATAGGGATCCGAGATTCCAAAAACCAAATATATATGGCGGTCACCTGTATGATTTTCCCATACACCATCGTCAAAAACGTGGTTTTATGGAGATCGTAAAATGCTTGAATCCTAGCAGGTCAACATCCGCCTCTGCCAATGGAGTTTTACTTTCCTGATAACCCTCCGGCGATAGTAAGGAAAACATCATAATCACTTGTATGATTTTCCCATACGCTCTTGCCAAACGCGGTTTTGTGGGGATCATAATATGATTGAACCCTAGCAGGCCGGCTTCCACCTCTACTGATGGAGTGTTTCTTTTCTGATAACCCCGCTCTGGAGATGGTAGAGAAAAAAGAACGTTGAGAAAAAAATCTTTCTGTTCACCCTTAGCCTGGATGAGGTATCTTGAAAGGTCTATATGTTTGTACACCTGCCCCCCACCCTCACTATTTTCCAACATGTGGGGAGAAAAATGAGAAAAAC